>OZ018387.1:78344092-78679725 GCA_963969525.1 Ontholestes murinus
GTTGTAGCCATTTAAAGTTCTCATTTGTTTAATTCCAATTTTTTTACACCCGGTATAAGATGTCAAATTTATTATACTTGGAAAATAAAATATGATCTATTGTTACATTTCAGTGTAAATTTGGTATGCATAACTTAATTACTTTTTAAGTATTTGAAACATAAAAATTAGGTTAAATTTTTACAAAATTCAAAAACCTTAAGGTTTAGGTAATAAAAACCTTATTAAAACACACACTTATTTTGATCGAAGCATCCAAAAATGCAATAAAATACAGGGTGTTTCTTTAAAAAAACACAACTTTGATACTTTTAGGGTTTTTGGGACACCCTGTATATTATGAAAGTAATTTTAAAAAGTAGCCCTAATAGACCCCCATATATCCCCAAAGTGAAACTTTTTGAAAGTCACGTATTTTGGAATATTGTGGCCAAAATACGTGACTTTCAAAAAGTTTCACTTTGGGGATATATAGGGGTCTATTAGGGCTACTTTTTAAAATTACTTTCATAATATACAGGGTGTCCCAAAAACCCTAAAAGTATCAAAGTTGTGTTTTTTTAATGAAACCTTCGATCAAAATAAGTGTGTGTTTTAATAAGGTTTTTATTACTTAAACCTTAAGGTTTTTGAAATAATTTGAATTTTGTTAAAATTTAACCTAATTTTCATGTTTCAAATACTTAAAAAGTAATTAAATTATGCATACCAAATTTACACTAAAATGTAACAATAGATCATATTTTGTTTTCCAAGTATAATAAATTTGACATCTTATACCGGGTGTAAAAAAATTGGAATTAAACAAATGAGAACTTTAAATGGCTATAACTTCATTTATTTAAATGGAACGCTATATTTATTATTTTATCAGAAAATGCACGTTTTAATTACCTATCGAATGGTATTTATATCTTAAATGTTAAGTCTTCTCGTTTTTACAGAAAACGCCAAAATATTGTTTATTGCACCGTTTTAGTACTTTTTAAGTAAAAATTTTAATGTATCTAGTTTTCTATGGTATTTAAAAACGTCAGATAATTAATTTAGTATGCCACTTTAGTTTAAAAAGCCTGTCTTTTGTTATAGTTGTCTTATTTTGCATTTTTGTGTTAGATCGTTAGTAATCGTTATTGTTTGAACATCGCTGTTGTATTTTTTGGTAAAAAATGAAGATTTACTCAAAAGAAGGGGGTATTGGCATTATCTTTATGGTTGGAGAATGTCATCAAAATTGTTTATTGGCTTGTCGAGTTTATACTTAAAGGTTTCCCGAAAGAAATCACCCTAAGCCAGCCATTTTTGAGAGACTATTAAACCAATTTAAAGAAATTGGAAGTGTCAGTTATAAAAACCCCAGTATAAGAAAATCTGTGTAAATTTTCATTTTTTACTATTAAATACAACAACGATGTTCAAACAATAACGATTACTAACGATCTAACACAAAAACGCAAAATAAAATAACTGTAACAAAAGACAGGCCTTTTAAACTAAAGTAACAGACTAAATTAATTATCTTACGTTTTTAAATACGATGGAAAACTAGATACATTAAAATTTTTACTTAAAAAGTACTAAAACGGTGCAATAAACAATATTTTGGCGTTTTCTGTAAAAACGAGAAGACTTAACATTTAAGATATAAATACCATTCGATAGGTAATTAAAACGTGCATTTGCTGATAAATTAATAAATATAGCGTTCCATTTAAATAAATGAACTTATAGCCATTTAAAGTTCTGATTTGTTTAATTCAAATTTTTTTACACCCGGTATAATATGTCAAATTTATTATACTTGGAAAATAAAATATGATCTATTGTTACATTTCAGTGTAAATTTGGTATGCATAACTTAATTACTTTTTAAGTATTTGAAACATGAAAATTAGGTTAAATTTTTACAAAATTCAAATTATTTCAAAAACCTTAAGGTTTAAGTAATAAAAACCTTATTAAAACACACACTTATTTTGATCGAAGGATCCAAAAATTCAATAAAATACAGGGTGTTTCATTAAAAAAAACACAACTTTGATACTTTTAGGGTTTTTGGGACACCCTGTATATTATGAAAGTAATTTTAAAAAGTAGCCCTAATAGACCCCCATATATCCCCAAAGTGAAACTTTTTGAAAGTCACGTATTTTGGCAACAATATTCCGTGCCGTATAGCGTGAATAACCCTGTATATATACAGGGTGACCCATTTTAATAAATCCACTGGAATATCTCGACACATATGCGTCTTACAAAAAAATGTTTCAAATAAAAGTTTGATGGTTTCGAAAGGGCCATCTGATCCTATACAAATTTATTTACCCCCACCCTCCAGGGGGCCGGGCAGGTTGTCAACTTTTATATCTTAAATGGGAACCCTTATTTTTTATTGCAGGTTCGGATTCTACATAAAAAATATGAAGATTTTATTTGAACTTTTTTTTCGAATTCGTGATAGATGGCGCTGCAATCCACCTTCTCATTCGGTGAATAATTGGCCATTTCGGTTGATTGTCAGATAATGCAATTATCACGAGCCGCCGCATTTTTTGTGCGAACTGTCCGGAAAACTAATTGCAACTAAACAACATTTTTGGCAAATTGCTTGTTTTGATTTTCGTCAGAATGTTTGTTATGATTTTCGTCAGATGGTTTGTTTCATTTTCCAGGAAGTAAACGGGGCGCGGTTTAGCATCTTTTTGTCAACAATTTTGCTAGAATAACCAGCCATTCACTGGTGCATTAACCCTACGCGATAAGATGACGTACTCCATTTCAATGGAGAACAATTAAAAGTGACGATTTTATCGTCATTTTATCGTTTTTGACTTGATTAATGTTATTTTTGCGATTGCAGCGCCATCTATCACGAATTCTAAAAAAAAGTTCAAATGAAATCTTTATATTTTTTTATGTAGAATCCGAACCTGCAATAAAAAATAAGGGTTCCCATTTAAGATATAAAAGTTGACCCCCTGCCCGGCCCCCTGGATGGTGGGGGTGAAAAAATTTGTATAGGATCAGATGGCCCTTTCGAAACCATCAAACTTTTATTTGAAACATTTTTCGTAGGACGCATATGTGTCGAGATATTCCAGTGGATTTATTAAAATGGGTCACCCGGTATATATATATATATAAATATATATATATATATATATATATATATATATATATACAGGATCGCTGATATGGATGGAAACGGTCGAATATCTCCTAAAGCAAGAGAGCTAGCGAAAAATGTTAAGATGCAAAAGTTTTAGCGTTTTTAAAAAACTATCAGAATAAAGATAAAATAAGTATACAGGATCAGTTAAAAAGTCAGGACGAAACAAACTTGCCTTTTCTTTAATGGAACACCCCGTATATTGTTCCATATTTCAATTCATCTCGAAATTCTATACAAAATTGGTATGGCACATCATAAGGCTAAACTTGACCGTTTTAGAGATATCGAACTTTGAAAATCACGTTTTTTATAAATTCTACGAAAAATTGTTAGCCATCAAGTTACCTGTCAAAGGTAAGTAGTCATGGAAATTTCCATATCCATAACAACGCTGCGTCTTTACACACAAAACTACTTCTGATTGGATAATTTTCGCGCGAAAATGATACGTTTAAGTAAAACGCATATGATTTCAAAGTTCGATATCTCTAAAACAGTCAAGTTTAGCTTTATGATGTGCTATACCAATTTTGTGTAGAATTTGGAGATTAATTGAAATATGGAACAACATACGGGGTGTTCCATTAAAGAAAAACCAAGTTTGTTTTGTCCTGACTTTTTAACTGATCCTGTATACTTATTTTATATTTATTTTGATAGTTTTTAAAAAGTCCTAAAACACTTGTATCTTAACATTTTTCGCTAGCCCTCTTACTTTAGGAGATATTTGACCGTTTCCATACATATCAGCGACCCTGTATATATATTTATATGTAACTCTTTATGTATATATATTTGTCTCATACATGAAGGTTAGGATGGTAGACCAAATGGATGAAATTTCATTCAATTCTGAATCCCGCCTTCGGATTCTTCATTTCATGTACTAAGAAATTTATTTTGTATATTAAAGTTGTAAATAACTAAGATTTTCAAAATGTGTGTTTATTTTCACTACAATTGTTAATAACAACTCGATTCTTTTAACAATTTAACATTACTTATTGAAAATTTGTGACCTGTTGTTAAATTATGATGAGCAATTGCTAACTTATCAGGGTTTTGGCTTTTAGTGTGGTACATGTGTTCTTTGAATCTTAGGTGTACGTTTCTTTTAGTTTGTCCTATGTATACTTTATCACAATTATTGCAGTTTATCGAGTAAATACCTGAATTCAACAATTGGTCTTCTTTTTTGAATGTATTGCCTAATAACATTTTAAGTTTCGTTTTAGTATAATGTGCCGGAATGAAATTGTATTTTTTGAAAATTTTATTTATATGTTGATTAATTTTAGGTTCGTGAATTATTTTTATATATTTTTTATTATTTTCTGATTTCAAATAGGTTTTAAACTAGTTATTGATTGGATTTTATGTTGTCTGGTGTGTCTATTTATTAGTTTTTGAATGGTTCTATTGCTATACCCTAAAGATTTGGCGATTTTTCTCTTCATAATTTAACAACAGGTCACAAATTTTCAATAAGTAATGTTAAATTGTTAAAAGAATCGAGTTGTTATCATTTAGACATGTTGGAAGCAATAGAAATGAGTAAAAACAAGAATAAATTACTTAATTTTGATTTAAGCCCACTAACAAACCCGCTATTGAATTTATTACCTGATCAAATCCACACTAACCCTATTATACATCCTTCCCAGACAGATGCCGAATAATCCTTAATCCTCACGTTCTAAGATACCGCTTGTTTACTTGTGTTAATTACTTTTCGGGTTTTTCCGTATAATCTATCTAGGTATATATATTGTTGACATTTTTGTTTATATTCAGTTAGCTATTGATAATGGGTACATAGTGCCCGAAATGTACATTTAGCTGTGAAAAATAAAAAGTGAAGAAAGAAATGTAACTGTGTTTTAATTAAGCGTTAATCAAGATATTAATATAAAGGTGCCATCTATTTTCTGTTTGAGTGGATAACCACCGACAAATCAGGGGAATTCTCAAAAGCGAGAATTATAACAATAATTATTGTTCCCTATCCACCACACCACAAATCGGTTTCGATCTATTTTAGATTTCATCAGAATAGCGCAGTTGGAGACAGGAAAACGAGTTTTACTTAGGAGTATTTATTTCCCCGGGTAAACCGTCAAGAGATACCATCTATTATCTAAGCGTTGAACTAGATAAACTTGAACTTGAAACTAGCAATTCATCATCCAAAATGGGACGTAATGAATAATAATTGTTTTAATTTTTTAGCACCTCTTGTCCTCTCTTGTCCAACATTTTTAATTTCCAACAATGATTCTCTTTCCAGAAATACTTTTTAGCAGTTTCCAGTGTTTTTCTTTTTTGAGAACTTTACATCCTTTATTGCTTTATATCTTAAAGTTTTCAGAAATGAACGGACATTTTTAGCAATTTATTTTTTAAAGTGCTAGATTTTTTTTCCAAATATCAGGAAATTTTATTATTAAGTAATATTTAAATGACATGCTGTATTTTTTTAAATTCAAGATGGAACTGAGACCAGTTCTCAGGTCGGTATCTAGCGAAGAAATTGTAAACAATGCTGTGTAACTGTCAAAAAGTGTGTAATGTGTGTGATTTGCAAGAGTAATTATCACTCAAGTTGTATAATTAAAATTTGTGGGATATACATCATTAACTGCTGTGAAGGAGTAACCTCAAAAGTACCTCAGCCGGACGAGTCGCCTTCATTCAAAGAACCAAAATAGAAATTAGCAGTTTTAAAAGGTGAAGTAAATACAGTTACAGAAATTAGTCAGGACATACATCCCACTGTAGGCCCGGAATACTATAGAGATCTAAAATTGCGAATCATTATTTCTGCTAATTCATCAAAAAATGTATACAGCCCAAACCATACCGAGACGAAAGATTATTTACATATTCGGCCAGTCCTACCCACCAATGAGGACAAAAATAATTCGAAGATGGTTCAACGCATTAAATTAATTTAGTTTGGTGTTTTCAATTAGAGAACAAATCCTACGATTTTATAATAATGGGATATAATATAATATGAAATGAAAATATCAATTATATCTATTTATTATTTACTAAGTATCAATAAGAAAATTGCATAAATATATTGCAATTAAATCAAATTAGAAACCGAGGTGTTATATACTTGGACGGTTTTTCCTTTTCCGGGTAGAAAGTGAATCTCAGGTTAAACCGCCTATCAAATGAATGGAACTAATCTCTGCAACTCTACAAAGAAAATGAAAGGATTTATTATACTCATTTTTCAATTCAAATAAGTCCTTTATAGGAAATCTCTTTTTGCAATTCTTAATATCAATCAAGGAAATTTACATAAAAATTACATTTAATTAAATTACCATTTATATAAAATACAATTTCAAAAATAAAATAAACCTGAAAAGTTTCTATACTAGAAATTTAATCAAATGTTTTATTAAAACCGAACTAATGAAAGTATTATCAATTAAGTGTTAATTAAAATGATGGTGGCGACCGTTACTACATGGTATTTAAAAAATTGAATTTATCTGTTGGTGATTATAATTACATTACATAATTGGTAGATTATGTATATCTTTTCAAAGCTCCTATTTGTCTGTCCTACATATTTACTATTACATTCGGAAAATTCACTTGATGTTTTCAGTTTAATTGATTTTTTATTTATTATTGAATATTAAGGTATACTTAGCAACAATCTCATGATTTTGTTGTAAGAAACTATTTGATATTTTTATATTATTTAATAATAATAATAATAATAATAATAATAAGTTTATTTTCCCAACAGATACATGTATCCAGTTACAGGGAAAGTTACATACAATAATAAAAAATACAAATTCTAACAGATAATAAATACAAAAATACGAAGTGAAAATTTAAATCAAAAATTAGGCACAAATTAACTTAAGGGTTGGCGAAACTAATTTTACGTAAAAAAAAATAAAAACTATCTAATGCGTTAAATAAATATAAGCTAACATATATACATAAACCTTCACAAATACATATAGACGGTTAACAAAGATCTGAAATATTACGCAACAATTCTTTTCTGGAATCTACAAAGACATCCACAGTATAATGTACGCTGTTAAAGAGCCTAAACATTGTATTCATAGGAGAGTTGTAATGTGTTAGTGAGCTGGCATAATTTTGTCTCAATAGTTGACTATATCGAGTGCTAACTCTTGGTACATGAAAATTAAGCATGAAAACAAGGTTTGGATCATCTCCCGAATAATTTATTAAGCCATGTATAAATAATATCATTGAATTGTTACGTCTATGCTGTAAAGATTTAATTTCAAACATAACTAGAAGTTCATGATATGACATAGTTAGTGATGGATATTCATTATACTTTTTAAAATATAGCATTTTGAGGAATTTTTTCTGTATTTTTTCAATACCATTTATATGTACATAATAATGTGGTGACCAGATGATACTAGCGAATTCAAGATTAGATCGAACATATGCATAATACATTTTTTTCATGACCTCTATATTTTTAAAATCTTTACATGTACGATGTATACATCCTAACATTCGAGTGCTTTTATTACAAATATTATTAATATGCTCACGAAAGGTCAGTTGAGTATCATAAATAACTCCTAGATCACGAATAGTATCAACTCGTTGAAACAGTATAGAATCCAGAGCATAATCATATTTAATAATATTCTTCTTTCGTGAAAATGAAATACATTTACATTTATTGATATTTAAGAATAAGCTATTCACCTTACACCACTGCTGAATGCGAATTATATCATTTTGCAGCGCAATGCAGTCATTAACTGAATTTATATCACTGTACATTTTCAAGTCATCAGCATATAGAAGTATATTAGACTGGAGATTCACAGAAATATCATTTATAAAAATTATAAACAGCAGCGGTCCAAGGTTAGATCCCTGAGGAACACCGCTTGTTGCAATGTACGTAAATGAATTATACCCTGCGTAATGCACATACTGCTGCCTATTACAAAGGTATGAACACATTAGTAATACAGTATTATTAGTGAAGCCATAATAACTGAGTTTCTGAGCAATAATCTGATGATTAATCGAATCAAATGCTTTAAGGAAATCCATGTATATTGCATCTACTTGTTTACGATCATCTAGATTTTGTGAGACGAATTCGGTAAAATTTAGCAAATTTGAAACAATTGACCTTTTCTTTATAAAACCATGTTGTCTCGTTGTGATAAATGGGCTTACATGATTGTACATTATTTTAAACATTACAATTTCAAATAATTTTGCGAAATTATTAATAACAGTAATTGGCCTATAATTTAAAATATCAGATTTATCACCGCTTTTAAAAATAGGCGTAACTCTACATATCTTCCAGATATCAGGAATAATACTTGTTGAAATAATCAAATTAAAAATATGGTTGAGAGGCCCCACAAAAGATTGTATACAGTCTTTAACTATATAAGCCGGAATTCCATCAGGCCCCGTGGTGTGACTGCCTTTTAATTCACATACCGCAACTGAAATGTCATTTTCATTGAGCTGGCTAATATTACAGACAGGAAAATTGGACGAAATATTCTCTTGCTCGCATGATCTAGCAGGAGTTGTGAACACACTGCTAAAGTAAGTAGCAAAACAGTCAACAATTTTTTTTGGATCGGTAATATTATCTCCTCTATATGTCATGTTACCTGGAATTCGACTAGCATTCTTTTTTGAATTTACATAAGAAAACAATTTTTTCGGGTCACGTAAAATATTATGTTCCATTCGATTAATATAAGATTTATGATCACTTTTTATTAGATTATGAATTTCAGTACGCAAACGACTTATTTTTAGTTTTAAATAATTTAATTTATTTTTTTTATAAATTTTAAGAGTATGCTCTTTATTTTTTATTAACTTTCTTAGAGGAATACTGAACCATGGTGGAAATTTGTTTTGAAACTTACTATTACGTACTGGGACACATTTATTTAAGACATTAACAAGAAGTTCATAAAAAACAGAGCATGCTTTGGATGGTTCATTTATTTGTAAGACAGCATTCCAGTTTATTAAAGAAATCTCATGATACAATATTCTAAGATCTGCTTTTGAAAAATCATAAGAACGATATGCTGAATTTGGAGTAAGTTTAGAAGTTGAATCAGCAACGATGTTTAATTCACAGTGCAAAGATGGATGATGTGGATCTTCTTTTACTAAACCTAATATCTTTTGAATATTACAACAAACTTTAGAAGAAGAAATTATGAGGTCTAGTAGTCTTGAATTCATATTTAATACGGTGTTATGTTGTTCCAGATTATTAAATTGAATAAAATTATTATAAGTGGTTAGTTGCTGATTCAATCCCAAGCTGCTAGAGTTATATGCGTGGAGTGTTGGCAAATTAAAGTCACCCAAAATAACAACAGGTTCGCTTAAATTTAAATTTTGCTCAATTGTTTCAAAAATGTGTTCGTATTCAGAAGAAATAGATGACGGAGGAATATAAATACATACCAGGTAAAGATTAGTATGTCCTAATAATATTTTTACAATTAGCATATCTATATTAAAATTATTTGTAGAAAAAAATAGTTCTGATTGAAATGAACTTTTAACAGAAATAAGTACACCACCACCACGACGATTTTGACGATCACATCGATAAACGGTATAATTAGATGGAGACAATTCAGACATCAGTATGCCACTATGCAACCACGTTTCGGTTAGGCAGATAATATCAAAGTCATTAGCGCATATGTTATCATATAATACATTTGTTTTAGAACATAATCCTCTAACATTTTGATAAAATGCAGAAATACATGTGTGTTGGGAAGTACTTAGTTTTCCTGGATTATTTTAGGAACATCGTTAAAGTATTTAATTTTAAGGTTGATTTCCCCATTTTCAGATCTTCTTTTTAGTTCGCTGCGAAGATTTTTCTCGTGCTGAATTTGCCTGGGTGTCCGGTCATTCCTAATTTGGATATTCTTAAATTCTTCAGTCTCACGAAGTTTCTTTGAATTCCTTAATATATTTTTCGCATCAGCAGGATTACTGAATGTAACCTTAATTGGCCTTATTCGATTTCCAACCTTCGCACCAAGTCTATACATATTGTTTGGTACTGGAGCAACTTCCACCATATTTTTAAAAATATTGTTAATAATATTTCCGTCGTCTTGCAGGTTAGTAGATTCAGGGGCATTAAAAACAATTATAGAGTTTGCACGTTTTTGTCGTTGATTAATCTCATCATAAATCTCGTTGTATTCAGTAATATTCAGTTTATTTTCAATGATAGTTGAGTTGTTTTTATTTTCAAGGGCTTTAATTTTAGTCATTAACCCATCAATGGTATTATTAATTTTAATGTTTTCTTGCTTAAGAGAATTCATTTCGGTTAAGATATTTTTTAATTCCAAATTTTCGGCGCCTAACTGATCACATTTAAAAGAGACTGTTTCCACAGTCTGTTTTAGCTCTTTCACTAATAACATAACGTCTTTTAGTGTAATTTCACAGTCATGATTATTTAAACATGCAGGGTGACACAATTTGTTGCATGCCGGGCATTTCGTCTTATTAGCAACTTTACTTCCGCATCTGCCAGAACATAAGTTAATATCTTGCTGTGATGATTTATTATTGTCTTGTTTCGCAGACATTATTGAATGTATAAAATTTGATTTTATTATCAAAATTAATTTATAATAGGGAAGGAAAATAGGAATAACACTCTTCACACCACAGTGCCCGTTGTGGTGACACGTAGAGGATAATTAATACACTGTGTTATCCAAATATCACTAATTTTTACTAATGTTAAACCACTCAAACAGGACTAAAAGACGAGCCACGTTTTGCACACCGTTAGAATTCGCAATGCATATTACCTAAATTATGTAAAGATTTAAAACAATCACCTTATAATATTAGGATAAAATCTAAAATTGTTAAATATCGATTATCCTCACTTCACTTTATTCATCGACCTCTGCTTTACGACGACTATTGAATCGATTCACTTACTTCTTTTAAATAATGAATAATTGTTCACTTTCGATTGAATTAGATTGATTTAAAAGTGTTATTTTGAACAGAATAATATCTGTAATTGTAAAAATCAACATAATAATAAAACTAAGTAAGATCAGGTGAAGCAAGTTCGAATTTAATCCAAAAATTATTATTATTTACTATTAGTTCTAAAAAATCGATGGAATTTCGTTATTAAAGTGGATCTAAAGTAGTCCAAATAGTTACACCGAAGGTAAGCTACGGCCTTATCATCATGTTGAACAGTCTTAATCTGTTTTGCACAAGGTCATCTCGAGTTGATGGCGAACCACAGATTTTACAACTATCTAATTTTAGAATATGAGTTACTAGTAACTATCATTAACTAAATTTTAACTGGAATATTAGATTATTTTATTAAAAAGGTGAATTAAGTTTAAATTATTAATTTAATTAATAAATTTCATTAATTTAATACATTAATAAATATCACCAATGAATACGAGAGGAAGACTCTTGACATACATACCCTTGAAAAATTATAACAATTACTACTGGGTACATACCAATTACATCCTAATACGATAATTAATTTTCCATATTATAAACGATAGCGTGATAGAAAATAATTTTACCACGACCTACATATGAGTGTAGTAATTAATTCAGCCATAAATATTGCAATACTAATGATGCCGTTACTTTCAGTGAATACTTGTCTTTGAAATTGTTTTCAGATTTTTTTATACAGGTTATTTAATTTGGATAGAATTAACTAATATACTTTTGTATTTTATATGAGTGCTATAAGTAAACTCTCTCCCAAATATGTAGATAATTAAATGCTTTGATTGAGGATTAACACAGTTTTTAATGTCGGATCACTGCGACCATTGTTTAGTCACACAGTGGATTCTACTACTGACACAGCGACATTAAAACTCTGTTAATTCTCAACCACTGCGTTTCATTTACTACATGAATAATGGAATTTCATCAACTAATCTCTTTAATTTGATATTCTCTCACAAATTTTAAAGAAAGTTATTTAGCCAGTATGAACTACAATATACCAAACACAAAACACTATTTCCCTTCTATATTCTATATTGGTTACATAAAAACTGGCAAAGAAGTGTGTTTTATCTTCCTTTTACTAGGAATAGATATTTTTATTTTTATGCTCTTCTCTTTTTTTAACCAAAACACAGCCCGTACTCTCAACTACAAGTAATAATTTAAAAATACGAATTACCTGAAGAGTAATAAATACTTTTGCCAACACGATACTTGTTTTTCTCGACTGCAAGTAAAATTATTTTGTAGTGGGCCTGATCACAATGCATAGGCAAAAGTGCAAGAATCATCCACTAGGACTAATTGCCAAAATTCCAAATGTAAAAAATCGATTAATAACAAAAACTCTACGAATTCATTATCTAATGGAAGACCATGCGTTATCAGCCATTGAAAATTACGAAGTCAGTGTATTTCAATCTATGATGAGTTAACATGTGTATTGTTAAATTAAGTTATTTTATTACCAAATGGCACCGAAAAACTCCGTACTCCAACCAGTGTTTGTGTTTGTGAAGATTGCCAGAAAAATAATGATGGAATATCTATGGAAAATATGAAGATATAGTTCCAAAATTATCTGCAAAGTGAAATATTTTTAGAGTTTATGAAAACATGTATTTCAAGCTTTGAATTTTATATGTACATTAATAGAAGTGACAATAATTCACGAACATGAATTAATATGCTCTCCTCGTATGATTTATTCCCGTATATATGAAATTACAAAATTTAGTAAGTGTATTGCTAATATATTTACAAATTTCAAAACGTCTAGATTTCAAGTATTAGTTTTAAGGAATACTATAAAAATATCAGACCACGATGGTATATGCTTTAAATTCATAGACAGGGTTAAAAGTACATTGCTTACAGGTTATTTCCTCAAGAAGACTTATACTTATTTCATAATTATGTTAGTGGCATATGTTTATTTTTTAATAACAATATTGATATTAACACCAATTGCAATATGTTCTTGCAAACATCAACAGTTGCAATGGAGAAATCAAAATTGAATAATAACAACTCAACCCAAATAAACTGGTTCGATGACGAATTCAAAAACATACTAACATTTTTACAAGACTTACTCCTTTTATCCATAAATCAGGTTAAATAGTTTAAGATAAAATATGAATTATTAATTGAGAGTAAAAGAAAAATATATATATATATATATATAAGCACCTCACAAAATCGTCAGCGTGCAATGTGGAATATCATTCAAAACAACAACGGAAAAATTGAGAAAAGTAATATTTCATCCGAAATATAAATGTTTAAATAGCACTTAATTGTCACAAAAACATGTTTGTTGATATAATTAGCAAATTAGTTATAAATTTTTCATAATAAAATGGAAATAAATATGCTGTACTAATTTATACTCTGACGTCAATTTCAATCTATAAATAGCTAATATGTTTTATTATCTGGTTTTATGATTATAATTATATCATTCATTAACATTAAAATTGTTTAAAAGCATTGGTTATTAATTATTCTGTAATTGTATATAAACGTTTGTAATATTATTAGCATCATTACAATTCATTGAAACTAGTACCTAAATATTAAGTTTTTTTTAAATGTTATATCAAATAATTTTTTTTAAGAAAAAAGATATAAACAGTTTTTTGTACTTTAGACAACAGTAAATAATTACTATACTCTTCGGCGTAATGTAATATGGACGGTACATCCTCTTCAAAAGAGTTATTCTCGTATATTAGATGTTAGACATACGGAGCGCAGATTTTTAATTTGATAGTGAAATTCCAACCAGATCCCCCAAGTACACATCTTGACAGTATTGACAGGTTTACTTACAGATACCAGATTTGCTAAATTTTGGGATTGAAAATTAAATGTCTAATCTTTGAAATGTGTTTTAACGCTGCTGTTAAAAATATTCCTAATTTTGGACTAACGTTGCCAAAATATGTCAATATATATATCGTTTTCATTTGCAGCAGGTGGGTCACCAACAACTAAGAATTTTCTCATATATACAACATCTTTACTACAGAACTATATTTACAAAACTACATATATACATTATGATTAGTTTAGTCCGTCACTGTCTGGGCTATCGACCGTAGGTCTTTCTGCCCTGTCTTAAAAGAAATTAAAAAATGTATAAAAATTGAAGCTAGTTGAATAATTTTCTTATTTTACCCTGTTCATTTTTTAAGCTTTTTATCAATAATAATTATGAGCTCCATAAGTTTCAATTCTGTGTTTATTCGCGGTTACATGTAAACCTTACTTGTGTCTAAGTAAACAGTTTGTCGTTCTAATCGTAATCTGATACTCTTAGTTTGCGTTTAAGTTGGGTGGACATTCGGGTTAAATCACGAGGATTTAAGGTGCATTTGTCAAAATTCTTTTCGCGAATTAATCGTGTGAGTACTCAGAAATCATTTACAATCGCGAAATTTAGTGTTCGTCATACGAGTGAGTCGCGCGGACTTAATACGGTACGTGTGACTTTTTAAAAAGACGAATAGTGAAAAAAAAATCAACATGTCTGCTGCAATACTGAAGAAATTCCAGCGGAGGAAAGAAGCACCTATGGAGCTTATAGTGCTTCTAGAAGAGTGTGCGCATAATGCAACGAATCCTATCGACGAGCAAAGTTACGCTAGCATTAATATCTACATGGAAGAGCTGCTGCCGCTGTACCGGGATATCGTGAAAATAGAAAGTGAGCTTAAATGAGTATTAGATGTTAATATACCTGTCGAAAACACTTCCTTCAAACGGAAGTACATCGAGGTGCTCGGACTAGCCAAATCCAAAGTTGTGAGTAAATCAGTTTCGTCATTTGTAACTCCACCGACGGAAACGCCGCAAGCGAAACTTCCGACAATCGACTTACCAAAATTCAGTGGACGATACGACGAATGGACAAACTTTAAGGACTCATTTGCCTCGCTGATACAAAACAAAAAAAAATATCGAATGTACAAAAACTTCATAGTTTACAAGGTGTAGTAACGGGAGAAGCATCTTCGATTTTGAAGTGTTTAACAGTCTCTGAAGACAGTTACGATATTGCGTGGGTGAGGCTTCATGAAAGATACCAAAACGAGAGATTCGTTATTAAAGCGCATGTGAAAAGGTTATTAAATCTGCCGTCGATGAAGAAAGGTGACCACGGCAATCGACACGGTGGCTACCATTCTTTCGGCACTTAGAAATCTCAAACGCCCAGTCGACCAGTGGGATGACATGTTAGCGAAAATCGTCGCCGAAAAAGTCGATCCATACTTGCACAAGGAATGGGAAGTCGAGACGTGTTTGAAAGTAGCGTCATATAAGGAGTTGGAGGAATTTCTAAGTAAAAAGTGTAAGCAGTTAGAGGCAGTAAAGGACATCTATTTAGCCACAAATGACATTACATAGCAAAAAACAAAGGTGCTGCATATGAGAACAATCGTGAAGAAGTGTCCGATATGTGATAGTGATCACAATGTGTACATGTGCGAAAAATTTATTAACATGTAGGTAGCTGATCGAATTTCTGCCGTCAAAAAACATCATCTCTGTTACAACTGCATGCGAAAGGGTCACTCTTCAGCTCAGTGCAACGCCAGTGTGTGCCGGAAATCTAATAAGAAACATCACACATTATTGCATATCACCGAAGAAGCGGTGCTGGACAATGGGTCACAAGCTAATTTAATGACAGCTACTTGTGCGCAACGATTAGGCTTAACCCAACGCAACATGAATGTACCGATTGTGACAGTTGAGGACAAAAAGAACAACATAAACAATGTAGTGCGGACAAAAGTCAAATCTCGGGTGTCTGAATATACAATAACTGTCAATGCGTTGGTTTTACGCAACATCACTGATAAGGTACCATCCAATTTCATCCAGTGCAACGATACAAACATCCCAACCGGAATTCAATTGGCGGATCCGGAATTTTATCAACCGGAGGAAATTGAACTTGAACCATGATATATTGTGCGACGGCAGAATAAAGGCGGCCTCTTATCTTTCTATAATACCCAATTCGGATGGATTGTTTATGGGCAACAACCTCAGTCGAATCCACAAGATGCAGCGGAAGTATGCTTGGTCGGATTACACGACGCAGTTCGGAAATTCTAGGAGCTGGACGACCACAAAAGACAGGCACTTGCACCTACGGATGAGAGATGTGAGCAGCATTTTTGCAAAACAAAAAAAAAATTAGGACACATGCGTCAAACTCAGGGAAACATACTCGAAGGGTACTACTTGCCACATCACTGCATTTTAAGGGAGAATAGTTTGACGCCCAAACTGAGAATAGTTTTCAATGGCTCGGCGCCGTCATCGACGGGTGTTTCATTGAACGATATCCTGATGGCCAAAACGATTTATTCTCGATACTCTCCAGAATGAGAAGTTAAAAATATGTCATAGTAGCCGACATTACAAAGATGTATCGTCAGAGAAACGTTCGCGACGGCGATTCCAAATTTCAACGCATCTGGTGGAGAGCTAACCCGGAGGAAGAGTTAACTTTGTATAAATTAACTACGCTAACTTATGGAACAGCACCTGCAGCATATTTAGCAATGCGTGTCATTCAAGAGCTTGCGAGATGTGAGGTAAAGAATTACCCTGTGGACGACTTAATCACTGGTGCGGATTCGTTCGAAAGTTTAATCGAAACTTCTCGCGAGTGGCGGGTTCTAACTCAAGAAGTGGGTAAGCAATGACGTACAAATATTCGCTGACTTTAAAACTGACTGTATAGACCAAGTGACCGTGTTAACTCGGAAGAATGATAACAATATTAACACAGTTTCAAAGCTAGGGATGACATGGAACACAACTAGTGATATTTTAAAGTATAAACACAGCGCTAGTACCTCAATCACGATGACAAGAAGAAGTGTCTTAAGTGAAATATCACGAATTTATGATTCTCTTGGACAAATCGGACCAATAACAATCGTCGCGAAAGTATTCATACAAGACATCTGGAAAATCAAATGCGGATGGGATGATCCACTTCTTGCTAACTTCACTGACCGATGGTTTCAATATACAAATGATCTGAAGGACGATAACCATTGAGCGAATGGTGATTCCAGATCAGACCTGCGAATGGGAAATTCACGGATTTGCGGATGCCAGTGAGCACGCATATGGGGCGTGCGTATATATAGTCGGTGTGCTCGGTGATAACAGAATATCCAGCAACCGTTTTTGTGCGAAATCAAGAGTAGCACCTGTGAAAGCTACCAGAATCCCTAGACTTGAGTTATGTGCAGCTATATTGTTGGCAGAATTATGCGAGAGAGTGCGCTCCACATTCAGCAAAGAAATTAAAAATGTGGCTTACTACAGTGATTCTTCAATCACTCTTTCATGGATTAAATCAGACTCCAGAAGATTTAAGAAATTTGTCGCAAATTGTGTGGGTGAGATTCACAAACTCACCCAACAGGATGACTGGTTTCACGTGAAGACCAAAGAAAACCCATTCGATGTTATCTCCCGCGGATCCACAACTAGAATGATAAGGGACAACCAGCTTTGGTGGCATGGTCCGCAATTTTTACTACAAAACGCACCCGTTTCGGTTTTCACACCAGAGGATACACTACCGGAAGTAAAGTGCAATTTTGTGGCAGTTACTTACGAAGACTTAATAGTACCCGAGTACAGCAGTTTCGAGAGAACTATTCGCGTCATGACTTTTGTTTTGAGGTTCACAAACAACTGCCGTAAACCTGACAACAAGGTCCGGGGACAATTAACGGTAGATGAGTATAAGAAAGCTTCGGTATGTCTAATTAAAAATGTGCAACGCGTTCATTTTTATCGTGAAGTGCCAAAATCAAGTAAACTACTGACTTTGAACTCTGGATGATAATGGACTTATACGCGTCGATGGGCGGTTATCAAACAGTGATTTTAATTACAACAAACAATTCCCAATTGTGATACCAAAGAATGATCGGTTAGTTCGACTAATAGCAGAGAGCGTTCACAGAACTCAGTTGCACATCGGTGCTCAAGGCACTTTGGCCGCAATGATATTACAGTTCTGGCCACTTCGAGTCTGCGCATTAACTCGGGATGTTGTGCGAAAATGTGTCCAGTGCATTCGAGCTAAACCAAACTTCAAATCCCCTTTCATGAGCGCGTTACCCACCTGTCGAATTCAGCAAACTCGTCCATTTCTTCGAGTAGGAGTAGACTACTGTGGCCATTTGTAATCAAAGATCGATCCCGAAGATCAAAAAGGACAGTCAAATCATACATTTCTGTCTTCGTGTGCTGTGCAACAAAAGCGATCTACATAGAACCTGTGTCGACGCTGTCAACTGACAGTTTTTTAGCACTCGGACAATTTCTGATCGATGAAGGCAGCACAATAGTGCAAAGCTTTAACCAAAGGCAGATAAAATGGAACTTAATTACCACCCAGAACTCCACACTTCGGGGTACTATGGGAGGTCGCTGTCAAAAGTGTGAAGCATCACCTGCAGCGAGTAATGGTAATGCTCTTCTCACTCTCGAAGAATTCACAACTCTTCTGACGCAAATCGAGGCGGTTCTGAACTCACGAACTGTTTGTTCGTTAAGCGACGATCCAAATGACTACGCTGCCCTCACTCCGTCCCATTTTCTCATTGGTGATATTTTAACGTCACCGATTGAAGGCAACTATAAGGATGTGCCAAACAACAGGCTGGCATGCTGGGAATTACTCCAAAAGTTCAAGCAACATCTGTGGAAACAATGGTCAAAGAAATACCTGTCGGAGCTACATGAGCGATCCAAATGGAAATCCAAGGACAACTGTATAGATGCGGGCCAATTAGTCCTCGTCAAGGAAGACATTCTACCTCCGCTACGATGGCAACTAGGATGCATTGAGCAGGTATATCCCGGCCCCGATGGAGTAGTCAGGAGTGCTACAACTATGGTTCGCCCAACAGTGAAATTGTGTGTGTTACCATCAACTTATAGTTGGTTATGTCAAGTGTTGTTAAAGTGAATTGAACGAGAATTTAATATCATAATTTGTGTAATTTAATTATATTTTATTTTCAATCATTCCAAACAAGTTGCCTCGCATATTTTATAAAAAGATCGTATTCTGAAAATATTTCCCATGAAATTTCTTTGTAATTTTATTCTTTGTGTTACTGAGGCAGGGTGCGGTTTATGACACCTAATTTACTGTAAACCATCATAAATAGGGAAATAATCTAGTGTCCAAAAATTTTTAAACTATACAATGGTTTATAGCTGTACGTGCCTTAGGTTCAGCAATAAAGCTTAAGCACTCAGCCAAAACTCAATAAACAAACGTCATAAAACGCAGCCTTGACCTGGAATATTCTTTTGGAATGTTCCCTGCTCCATCCTACTCTTTCTTGTGTCAAACTATTCTTATTTCATTCCAAACTTCTTCCCCACTTTCACAACTTTTAACCAATCCCAAGCCTCCGTTAGTTTTCTTTCTTTAGCATCCCCTAAATCTCTGTGATTTTACTTCCAACCCCGACACAAGTAAACTTGTGAAACTTTGTTCTCTATATTCGTATGTGCTGTTTGTAATATTAAATTTGAATGTATTTTTGTTTAAGTTCATTAATTTTGCTTTCTATTTAATAATTCTATTTAATTTGTTCTTATTTGTTTGTATTTTATTGTTTATTTCGACCCACGTTTATTTAATAAGTGATTTAATTTGTTTATGATACAACGTATTTATTTAATTACCAATCAAAAATTCGCTAAAAGCGTAAACACTATTAGAATAAATTTTAGTACTTTTACTTCTATATCATATGTAAATACTGACGCTACAGCCTCTAATTATTTTTTCGACGAATCAATTAAATTCAATGCCTTTACAGCCTCGATTAGGGTCCTGGCCAACCTTAATTTATTCTTTCATTTTGTACGGTCACTCTTCGCCAACCCCTTAGCTTTAGGATTTGTTGACGCCTTCTTCGACAGCATCCTTCCAACACTTTCTTGCCCTTCCAATTGGTCTTTTGCCTTCCCTCTTGCACTTGTGCACTCTTCAAGGCATCCTGTCGTCTGGCATTCTTAGCACGTGTCCTGCTTATTGAAGTCTCTGTAGTTTCACAAACCTAATACATTGTACTCATTGTTCTATACAGAGTCTAATTAACTCTGTATACTGTATTTAAAAAAATGATAAGCTGATATTCAGTACAAAAACGTATGAATGATAAACATAAAGTTGTGTATAAGAATATTTAATTTTCAGATATTTGATTAATGGTAAATTTGTTTGAAAAATGAATATCGAGAATAAATTTTGAGCCTGTTTCATCTACATTTTGTATATTTGCTGTTGTAGAAACTTTCAATTGCATAAAACAATTAGTTTTTGTCAGGCTGCTTATAATGTTTATAGGCCTTTAGAAAGTTCTCATCCTAAACTTAAATCATATTTAGTACTTTCTAACAATTTCTCTTCACTATATTCCAGTTTATAATTTATCTGTATTTTCCACATTCTTGCGTTCTTTTATCGAAATAATATCGTTTCAAAATTGTAAGCAATTTCTTATTATATAATTTCTAGTAATGTTTCTTTCAGATGTTGTACAATATAAAGTACAAAATGTGGCATTTTTCATATATTCCCCTAGTATTATTTTTCGATCTCTTATTTAACTGTATTAGAATTTTTCTAGAGTTGGTATTCAATGTTATTTTATTTTATGTGTAAACCTTGTTTTGAAGTGTTTGGAATATTTTATCCCATTTTTGAACTTTCTTTCATTATAGTATTTTTCAAAAATTTCTCATTTATACTTTTAGAATTTTTCTGATTTTACTTTCTAAATATAGGGTGTCCTGTTAATGTGGGAAATGGCTGCACTATAAATATCTAGTATTAAAATAAACCGTAAACTTTTAGAAAGATGAGTTGTGTTAAATCATCATATTATACCAGGAATCTATGGTTGAGTCATTTTCAAGATTAATGGAACACCCTGATATATGACTACACTTTCTAAAAGATTATCTAAAATCATTTAGTACTTTTTTTTGTCTGCTAAGAACGTAAACTATTTATAAAAGCGCAATTATTTTAATTTAATTGTTCATTTCATTATTATAATGATTTATTTTTAGACAACATCTTTTCAACTTAGAACATTTCATTTTGTATGTTTATAATTTTGAATTGAATACACCTGGATTGAATTAAATCAAAATTAATTCTAACATTTTGTTTTGCAGTTATTGAATGTGCTTCTGGAGAATATGGAGGAGCAGTTATTGATACCATGGTACAAGCGATAGAAAACGGGAAAAGTATTTCATGGTTAGAAGTAAAAATAGAATCAATTATGGCACCCACAGGTATGTTTTATGTAATAACTATTCCTCTTTCATGTAGTCATAGATAAATACTATTAAAAAGAAATATCTATAATGAGTCAAAACAAATTTATATATAAAAAGTTTGTGCGGATATATGCAACACAGTATACACATGTGTCTTAATTCACATATATTTTATAGGAGTAATAAGTTACATTGCACTTATTATCGTTTTTAAATAAAAGTGTAAATACAAAAGCAAATTATTGGTAAATTTATTTGTAATTAGTGGCTGTTATGAACAAAGAAAATGTGATTTCTTCATTATTTCCAAAAACAAGCATAAATAAGTTTAAATATAATAGTATCCTATAAAGCAAAGAAAATTAAGTGTTTTGTGAAAATTTTATATAACCGTTTTCCTTTTTTTAGAAAATATCCAAGGGAAAACTTCGAAGAAAAAGAGACAACATACAAAATCAGAGCTATACGAAATAAAAACACTGATAAGGAGAGAATATTTAAAACTGAAACGCAATCTTGTAAGTAAAAATATAAATTAAAATAATTCATACTATAGAAGAAATTAATGATGTACAATTAACACAGTACTAAGACTACCATACATGTGCATATGCATATACAGTTCGACCGAGGTATCATGAACCTACATGGTCAAATCTGCATACGGTGGGATGGCTATAAGCAATTAAGAGGTAAACTGTATAGTACATTTATAGTTATTGCATAATTTTATAAAAAGTGCTTTTAATATTTTCGTAATCATCACTCAAATCATATATATATATATATATATGGATCTTAAACCCGAGATGTTGCAAAGTATATAAAAATTATTTAGTTTTTTTTAATTGTAAGTTAATTCATTTTCAATATTTTTAACACTTAAATAGTTTATCATCATTAGCAGCTTGTGTATAAAGAAACCTTCAAAATGAAGTGGCTTCAAGTGCATACAAAATTTAATAACAGTTACTTTGTCACAACTATGGTTTAGGTTATATACAAATAGTGATAGAAAAATTAGAAATCTAACTGGTGTCCAACAATTATTGCAGTCCCGGGTGGCGTTGGAATCAAAAACGTAGGTCGATTCTTATATGTGCCTAATAAATTGAACTCACATTTCAAATATGTTTAATTAAATAGGTTAGTAACTAACGGGTGTCCAACAATTATTGCAGTGCCGGGTGGCCATGAAAACGTCGTTTCTTACTTCATAAAAATTAACCTATTTAATGAAACATATTTGAAATGACAGTTCAATGTATTTGGCACATGTAAGAATCGACCTACGTTTTTGATTCGAACGCCACCGGGACTGCAATAATTGTTGGACACCCGTTATAAAAAAATTATAATAAAATATAAGTTATATTAAAATTGCTATTTTACACAAATTATTGAAAATCACTATTTTAAGAAAATGAAACATTTCTCTCTTGATCATGTTATTGTTAATTTATGCATATTTTGTCAAGCATTAAATTATTTGTTTATAGTGTACCTACTGGTAAAACAAAATCCACTTTTTTAATAAAACATGTGTTATTAATTGCTCCTCCTTTTTACCCAATGAAATTAATATAAACCAACTGAATAAGTTATGATTTAATGAAAGTTTAAATTAATTTAAGTTTGTTAAAATTTTAATTACAAAATGACCTTTATTGGAATATAATAATACCTATAATAGTTTCCTTCTTTCATTCTTTTCTCGCTCTAATTTTATCAGAACATTTACCCCGGCACCATCTTCCCTCATCCATTCAGTCACCTTTTGTTTCTTCCCATTTATTCCTCACACACTCCTTTGTACTACTCCTTAAAATGCTTCCAAGTATCCCTTCCACTTATACATAATAAACACTTTTTATAACTTTCCCCTATATAGCTTTTCCTCTCTCTCCTGATCCACAACTTGCTCTTGTCGAAGTGATATTTTCCTCTATACATTATTATTATATACATTTTAATAAAACCCTACTTTTCATGAATTCTAATTTCCTTTATATTCTCTTTCAACCAAGCCGCTCTGATAACCCTACTTTTTCACACATTCTCTTTTTATCTATTCTCTATTTAGATTCCCCAACATCCATGTACGCTTTCCATACCTCTCTTACCAGTCTTTCTTCCTCTAATTCACACATCTTCATTTTATAAAACGCTATTCTCTTCCATTGAATTGAAAAATTCACTATGTTTTAACCACAAATAATTCTCTTCAGTGACTCACACTGCTGACTTACCCTATTTGTTTCCTGTTTTGTTTTCGCTATGTTTCCTGCTACTGACTTTTCGACCCCAATCATATGCTTAGTTGCTCTCTTTCTAGGCAGTCATATCTATCTATCGATCCCCATACTTCCACTCCATATTTATAAGACACTCGAAAATTGTTTTTGGTGGAGGCGCCAGCTTTAAATAATTCATATTCTTTGGTTTTTATTAAAACGCCACTAAAAAATTGTTTACCAACCATTTTCCCCACTTGTTTTTTCTTAATATTCCACGTTTTCCTTGCGTTTCCTAAATACTAAAATACTTTAACTTTTTGAATTCTACTCTACTTTCACTACATTCACAGACAGTCCTTATTTATCCATATATTTTCTACACTCTTCAACATATCTTTCATTTCTCTTGCTATTATATTAATATCATATCATCGAAATCTGCCAGTATCCATACTTTTCTTTTTCGATCACTACCCCACCCACTGGCTCTTTCTTAAGCACTTCGTCTAATTCACTAATATATGAATTAAATAGTAAAGGGCTTAACGGGCACTCCCATCCAAGTCCTAAATTCATCTGATACATTCATTTCCACTTCTGCAACAACCTATCTTTCTTCATACATCCTTCTTATCAAATCTACCATTACACTTACTCCTTTTTCTTCTCAGATATTCTAGCAAACTCTCTCTATGTATTGTATAGTACGCTGCTTTTAAGCCCAAGAACACTGCATATACACATCCTCTTATTTTGAACACTCTCTATACTACCCTTGCAGAATATGCTCTCATTTCTTGTCTCCCTTCCTCTTGTAAAGCCTTCTTAAGTTTCTGGTAATAAACCACTATTTTCAACATCCTTCTTTGCCCGGTTTTTCACTTTACACTATAGTTATGACAATATTGTATACGATTCTCCTTACTTTTATATTTTTAGTTGTTCTGAACAATTTTCGATGTTCCTGGATTTTCCAGTATTTTTTTACATTTAGATTACTAGATTTTTTAAATCCATTTCTAAAATATATTCTTCGAGATAACTGAAAATTTCCATTTCAAATTTGTAGAAAATTTTTACCAGTTATTTTTATTTTATTTTTATGAACATTAATTTCTCTTCATGGTTTTTCTCTAAACATCTTTTACCAATCTCTCATTATCTAATCCAGACAACTTCATTTCATACTTCACCACTATCTCCTCTGCCTCTCCTTGCACACACATTGTATTTGTTTCCTGAAGCAGATCTTTCAACCCTCAGAATTTGCTTCAGGAACAACTGCAGTGCATTCATACTTCCTTATTTCCCATGTTTCTACATGCATCCCACAGATTGCATTTCAATTGGAATTTGCCTGAAATCCACGTTCCTCACTTCCTTGCCATGTTCTTGGATTTTCTGGATTTCCCTGTACCAATTTGGCGTACTCACTGTATCAACTTGCACTTAAATATGAAGCCCAAGTATTTAAATTATTTTACCCTCGCAACCACCATTCCAATTCACATACTCTTCCTTCCCTTCCTCTATTCTGAATCGCATCCACTTTGTTTTCCTTGCATTCTTTTGTACATATACTTCTCCGCAATCTTTACCACCTATTGTCTCCTCAGTCTTTCGCCAAAAGCACCATATCAGCTGCATATACTAGCACCTATTTTTTCACGTTGTGTTAAAGGCAATCATGTTGTTTTTATTTCTACAATCCATAAAATTGCTCAATGGGTCAATCTTAGATTTTTCTGAAAAAAAATAGTCTAAGGCATTTAGTCACCAAAATATGTTTGTTGCAGTAAATTGTATTTTTTTAAATTCATTTGCTCATTTTTTTCCAATTTTTGGTATTTCCTGAAACTTTTATTTAATCTGTATATGTCTGCATTACCAATATCTCCTCCTTTATCCCAGCTTTTAGTCCGTCCTTGTTTTACTTCCCTAAAAGCTTTTTCAAACCTTTTCTCCGTGATATCTGCATTCACTTATAATTTTGTCCCCTATTTCGCATGAAAGTATACTCTTTTCTCTACATGTTTTGTTCATTCTTGTAATGACACTCGATTTCGTCTCTTTCGTGCAATATCCGCAAATGAGTACTCAATATTGTTAGAACGAATAGAAACACAATTCTCAGAATATTGTAATTGCTGGTGATTTCAATATACCAAATTATTCCAACAACATTAATTGTCCCAAACTAGATGCGTTGAACACTTTTCTTGATTATAATGGATTACGACAGTTTAACAATATTAAAAATACGAATAATAGAGTTATCGATTTGCTTATTTTCTCATTAGATAATATTTGTGACGTAGAAGAATGCATTCCCCCATTAGTTGTTGAAGACCCTCATCATCCTGCTATAATGCTATAAGTTTTACGGCTGTATTCAAAGACACATCGGTAACGAGTGTTAAACCCATTACATTCAGGTACAACTTCCGTAAGGCCAATTTTCCACTATTATATGACTATATTAGTAAGGTTAATTGGCAAGAACTTTATAATTATTCTGACATCGAATCCGCATGTGATTTTTTCTACACGATTCTATACGAAATTTTTGATAAATGTGTACCACGATCAAAACCAGTTCATGAGAATCGAAGTGCTCCTTGGATAAATTCCTCTATTAAAAGAAAACTTAAAAAACAAACATCGTCAGAGATATTTAAAATGGCATCGAATTGCTGATCGTGAAAAGTTTTTGAGAGCTTCGTAGAATCTGTAAGCAAGAAATTTCTGCAGCGCATTCGAAATACATCGAACGAATGCAGCAACGGATATCATATGATCCTAATTTAGTATGATAAAAACTTTCGTATACCAGATGAAATGACATTGGATGATATAGCTCTCACTACACCAGTTGACATAGCTAATGGATTTGCTGACCATTTTATAAAAGGTTATAATTCAGATTATCTTGATATCAATACTAGCAGTGATGCAGATCATAATAAAAATCACTCGGATGATTATTTATTTATTTATTTATTTATAAGTACTTTATCAAACTTGCTTTACAAATACAATTCATAAAAGATTAAACAAAAATATACGAACAATTTCGACAGCAAGCTGAAAGGCGGAGTTCACTCTTGAAGAATGTTCTTCCACTCTAACCTGTAGGTCCTTTCCTTCACTGTTTCATCATATACGAACTCAGCTTCGGACGATTGATGTCGCTGACGTCCAGAAAAAATTAAATAGCTTAAAACCTAATAGGTTTAATACCAGCATTACTGTTAAAAGATACGTCATCTGTGTTGTGTGATCCTATCACACATCTATACACATTAATTTTAATAACTGGCAGGTTACCTACTAAATGGAAAGATGTTTGTATTTGCCCTGTTCTCAAATCAGGATCAAGTAAAGCAATCGAGAACTATAGATCAATTGCAATTTTAAGCAATCTTTCAAAAGTATTTGAATTGTTATTAACAGACTATATATACAAGCAAGTAGATCTACCACAACAAATATTATAGGCATTACTCAAGATATATATATATATATATATATATATATATATATATATATATATGATGCTATGATTGATGCAAAATAAGTTGATGTTATCTACGGCGATTTAACCAAAGCGTTCGATAAGTTGGACCACACAATACTTATTACTAAACTATCTTCGTTTGGATTGAACGAAAACATCCTGAACGTTATTGTACCATATCTTGATAGTCGTCGTCAACTTGTTGAGATATATGGTCATAAATCCAAATGGTACATTGCATCAAGTGGGATTCTTCAAGGCTCGAATTTAGGACCGCTACTCTTCCTACTTTTTATGGATGATGTATGCAAGTTTCTCGGATGCAGGGCGGTACTTTACGCGGACGACAAAAAAATTATATAGTGTAGTTTCGGATATTACAGATTGTGTGCAACTACAGAGCCATGTTGATGCGTTTACGGACTGGTATTTTATTAATAAATTGTCTCTTAATATATCTAAATGCTCTGTAGTTACTTATTCTAGAAAGTCAAATTTTATTAAGTATCAGTATGAAATTAATAATGTACTTCTTAGAAGATTAACAGAAACGAAGGATCTTGGTATAATTTTTGATATTAAGTTATTATTCAATACCCATGTCGAAGTATTAACTAGGAGTTGTTATCGTATCATGGGCTTTATAATACGTAATTGCAGAGCATTTACTAGCACTAAAGTTTTGATTTTGTTATTTAATATGTATATCGTAAGTAAAATATCATATTGTGTATTAATATGGTCTCCAATATATATCAAGAATATTAGATTATTTGAAAATATTTAGAAGATATTTCTCAGGTATCTTTTCTTTGTAAAATATGGCGTGTACAGATTTGATATACCATATAATGAATTACTATCCGAATTTGAATTAATCTCTATCCATAAACTAATTATCTTTACAAAGATTTGCTATCTTTATAAATTATTTCATAACCTCATAGATGATATTAACTTTTTAAGTCATTTTAAATTTCATGTACCTCGAATTATCTCCAGATTATGCAGGACTTTTGTTTATGATACACATACTAACAATTACTATTCAAATTCTCCTGTTCTGCATTTGTCGCGATTCTACAATCAATATTCATATAATGTTGACATCTTTGATTCATCATTTACCATGTTTAAACACAATCTTAGTGAATGTATTCAAATGACATCCATGTTGTCTTAGGTAATTATCAATTTATTTTACTTTTATAATTTTTTATTTTTATTTTTTTTTTGTATTGTATCAATGTAATGTATTACTGATGTAGCCCTGTTATTGGACTTTCGAGTCTGTTGGGTTGTAAATAAATAAATAAATAAACTTTCATTCTTCTCACTTTTTGCTTTGAAAAGCCCCTGATGATCAATTACTGTCGATACATGTGGCCCAATACATTTTTTCTTACCTTCCTAATCACCTTATGTGCATCTAATATCTTCTATCCCTCTTCCATCACCCACTTCTTCATATTCCTACCCTCTTTGTTTATCTAAATTTCTTTAGGTATTTTATTAATTTAATTCATACTTTCAATAACTAAGTTACTAATTAATTTTTAATGATATATTACATTTATTAATCTTTTACATATTAAGGATTAATTTAATTTTTAAATATTTAATGACTTAAGTCGTATTTAGGAGAAAACGTTAGTTCCTTGTGGTATGTTTGTATTATTTATTATTTATATTTATATTCTCTTTAATTTCAGTCATTTACGTGGCTTCGAGTATTTGCCAGTACAGTAATAAGTATGGCTATTGGAATCGCATATTGGCAACTAGGAAGAAATGCTTCAAAAATATGGTTTAACTACAACTTAATTTTAGCGAATGTCGCCAATCTGTCACTACCGTCGGTTATGTTAACATTATTGGATTGTAAGTATTATATAAATTACCTACAATAATAAAATGTGTATTAAGCAAATATTACATATAAAATTACTTTTGAGTAATGAAGTAAACGAATGATGAATGCATAGAAATATGAATATGAAATCTAACCGTTATTGCAGTAGGTTGGTTATTAGGGAAGCAATTGACTATAAAATGCGTTAATTGAATAAATATATCTTGAAGTAGCTTGTTTCTAATGCAACTGCAGGTTATTTTATTGTTTTCAATGATTTACATTCATTGTTTTTCATTAAAACATAAAACATCTTAAGAAAAGGGACAAAAAGACAGAAGGTCGATAGCCTAAACAGACGGACTAGTTTTAGTTTTATAGGAATCTATATGTTTCTTTAGTCTGATTATTGCAACCAAACTGTCCGAAATATTATTATATAACTAATAGCTATCGTCATATAACCTTAATCATAAATAGCAGAAGTTATCATTGTTATTATCATTGTTTCTCAATACGTCTCATTACAACCTTCACACACGTGTTTCGCTGTATCACAATTCACTAGTGAAATTATGCGCGTCCTCCTCACGTCCTTTTAATTAATAAATATTAAATAATTGATATTCTCCGTGTATTACTTCATTATTGACTTTCACAAATGTTGTAGATAAACTAACTACATAATTCATTAATGTTTATCTACGATCGTACAGAAAGTAGACGCTTTTTGCATCATTTTTCATTGTAAAAGTGGCTTTTTAAAGCACTCGTGCTTTTTTACGTTTTTATTGCACGGTAATGTCAAACTGTTTTTATTGCACAGAAATGTCATATTTGACAGATGAATATATTATAGCACACATTTTCGACGAAAAACTTATTTTTTTATTAATTGATACAAATAACTAATAAACTATAAATAAAATATATAATACAAACGAAATGGCAGATTTAAGAACTCCGAAGATTTTATTTAATGCAAGTCGAATCGATTACAATACAGCGAACATTTTTTCCATAAATAATAATGGCGGCCGACATTTGTGCAACTTGTTTACTGGTTGCCAAGTAACGCTTTCATTAGTGCACTGCGGGTAAAATATGTTTTCATTAATTGAATTATTGAAATGGCATTAAAATATTACTCATAAGAATATATTCTTTGAAATCCTTTACGATCGAAGATAAAATTTTGTAAGGCACACGTGTAAAAAGTTTCTTTATTGCACTCCTGGCTTTAAAAAAACTCGCTCATTCCTCGCTCGTGTTTTTAAACGCCAGTTCGTGCAATAAAGCATCACTTTTTATACTTGTACCTTAAATAACTATTAGATGTTCATAATGCAAACACTTTTAGAGAAGATGCGATTCCGTTAATTTGATAAACAATTAAACTATTAGGAGTAAATAATAGGTAGCAAAGATTACGGAAATAAATTAAGGTCAAATTTTATAATTACGTATTATACTGGGTGGTTCTAAATGAATATCGGGGTTTTAACGCATTGTAGTACTTATTACGTATAACTTAAAATCATAATTAATACACAAAATGAAAGAACAACTCACTACTGTTTGTTGGTGTGCGCATGTGCTATAATTAAATCATTTATTTCAGTTCCATTGCAGATAAGGATTTTGAAAAAGGAAAATTTCAATCGATATTATTCACTTAGAAATTATTTTTTTACAATCACATTATTAGATCTGCCAATATCGGTGAGTATTATTTAAATATATTTTACTTTAAGCAAATAACTCATCTTTTTCAAATAAATTGAAATGCGTTGAAATGTTTATCGTCGAGATCTTATTTCTTATGTTTTTATTACGAAAAAGAGAATTCAAATGTATGTTGTCATTTTTATAATACAGCCCTGAGTTTTTATACCTAATTCATCATTTTCCAAACATATAAAATAATTTCAAAATACGTAATAAATTGATTACCTTCTCCATAAATTATGTCATAACAAGTTAACATAACCTTTGCTAATTTTAGGTATAAATATACTATTATTACTATTATTATTATTATTATTTATTTTCTAGTTATTTTGTGGATATACAGCAAATCTAATCGTTTATACATTCACTGGTCAGCCAATGGAAATGTTTAGATATGCACAATTTGCTACAATTGGATTCTTAGAAGTGGTCACGGCTCAGAGTATTGGCATGTTTGTGGGAGCAACATGTGATATTCAGGTAATTAAAGTAATATTGTATTAGTATATATTTTAAAGATTAATAAAGCAGAAATCAGTAACTAAGTAAACAAAGTCAAATTTATGCGAATTCTAAGTTAATTCATTTCTCATAATAATAACGTGATAATTCATTAAATTTATTTCTTAAATAACATATCGACTTTAAATTGAAAAGTATTTTAAGATGGATTATATAAAATTGAAAATTTTCTAAGATTTGAAAATCTGTAGTTAATTTTTTCATAAGTCAGAAAAATCTAATTTTCTCAATAGACGTTATATTAGTTTTGATTAGATAGATTAAGCAATATTTAAACTATCAGGTTAAATCTTTAGATTAGTTATTTAATCCAACTATTATAACAGTGTTAATATTTGTATCGATTACAATTTAAAATAAATAATGAAGCAAGAGAACTATTAGAACTTTACGAAATGTGATAAGAATAATTAATTAGATATCTTAGAAGAGAGTAGTTCTATTTGATACACTTTTCAATTATATACCTTAATTACTGCATCTGGTGCCTTTTTCACTAATGTGGCTTTGTAGATGTAACGATTATTGCAGCTTCATCCACATATTCGACTAGTTTAACTCCTTTTGATAGACTCATGTTCAAGACTTTATCATATAGTATGTTGCATGAAACGGCACCCAGAATTCAGACCTGTTGTAGCTCACATGTTATTGGTATGGTTTGCTTAATGTCGACGATCAATTCTCTGTCTGATAGGTAGTTGTCTATAATTTTCTGTAGAAATAGCTCCATATTGTTCTTATCTAGGGCATCCATAAATTTATCCCTTCTTTCCGTGTTGAAGGCATTTTTAATGTCTATCTTAATAAGCAAGCATTAACGTATGTTTCTGTATTGTGAGTGTGTCGGCTATGCTGCTTCCTTGGCTTTCTGATTATTGAACATGTTCCCTTTCAGTGCCAGGTCTTCTTTCAGCCTGTTGACTTTAATATGTTCAAATAATTTCCCTGCCCTGTCTATTAAGCATAATGGCCTATATGTGTCTTTGTCTGACTTGTCAATCAATATAAGTTGTGCTGTTTCCCAGTTCCTTGAGATGGTGCCATGTAAAATCATAGAATCCATCATTTTCAGAATGGGCAGACAGGCTTGAAATCCTAATTTTAGCATTTGTCACGAAATCTCAAACCCAGGTGCTCTTTTCTTTAATCTTTGAGGTCTGTTGACACCTGTTCTAATTACTTCCCAGGGAAATAGACCGGGTTGTTTGCGGTAGCAATGGCTGTTGAACTAGAGATGGAGGAAAAGCTTAAATATTTCCGCCTTCTCTAGTTCAACAGCCATTCGAAATCGGAACCCATATCCCTGAACCCCATAGGTTAATGTCTATATCCTTTATTATGTTGTCCCAACGTCTATCGTCGTTTTACAACTACCTAGGTAGCTCTGGAGTATTAGTAATTGCTTAATATAGTGAGCCATTGTTTCTTTTTGGGTTCGTACATCTCATTTTTGACTGTTGTCTTCTCAACTTCGCGCATTTTGTAGTTTCAGTAATGTGTCCTTTTTCTCACAGATGGGAAAAAACGCCATGTGCCTCATTTGGCCACAATTATTGCACACTTTAGCCCATTTCGTAGTCTTTGAATTTGTCGTCATATTTCTAGCATTCTATCAACGGGGAACATTAAGGTGTCGATTTCAAACAAAATTGACAACCCCGGTTTGAATAAAAAGAAAAGTTAAGTAATTTGGCCTATGTTATATTCAAAACGGATCCCGCTGATTACCCACTAGTTCTTAGGCAGAGCACCACAATCACTTAGAGAAAAAAATGGAAAGTACTTACCTGTATTCCTCCTGGTATCGACGTCTTCGGGCTAACACACACTTAATTATAACATATATTTCTTTAGAGGATTTTAGTTTAGAATTTAGACTTAATTAATTAAATCAAGAAAATTCACATGTTCAAAAAATCTGAACAGAATTTTATTACAAAAAGAAACAAGAAAAGAAAAACAATAACAGTAAGCAAAACAGAAATATATATACATGTAAAAGACCCACACGTCGAACACTAAACTTACGCACGCACTACTTTACTTCACTTTGCAGAATTTTGCAATTTTTCTACTCGCGCTAGTTTTTGTTAACTACCCCCCTTCCAATAAGTCATCATTAGGGTTAGTGGTGGTTAAGCGCCTAACTCTTGATTGGAGCGTCGGCGACGCACAGTGGGATGAATGGGACTACCACTTTTCTGGCGCAATTTGGCTGGCAAAGCAAGTCTGTTTAAAATTTAAAAGCAAAAAAATTAGATGCAATAAACTTGGTTCTATTATAAAAATGTTGTGAATTACCTGTAGCTAGTTTTCAGCAGAAATTCAAAAAAATGTATTCTCGCATGCAACGGTGAAATTCCATACTTCAAGCGGTCCATTTGGATATCTTGATCATTCGATAAATCGTTCAGTTTCTTTTGCCCCAAATCGCAGATATAACATTTCTAAAATTATGTGTCAATCAAATATACTGCAGATGATCTTAATGTTTTTTATATTGATATTTTGGAAAGAACTTGAAGAGATTTACATAATTAGAAAGAGATTTTTTTACATAAAGAACTAGCTTTGTTTCCTTCCAAAGTATTAATAATTTTCCCATCAATCATGGTTAGCAATAAAACGTGGCGAACGTGTATAGTCCTTTCCTGAAACTCAACTATTGTTGGGACAAGTAATGGAATCTGGGTTTGCACTCGTTCAGCCTATGTTTTAATATTATCAACCGATTCCTTTTCATAAGCATTTCTAATCGGTCTACATAACCTGGAAGAAATCAGTGATATTTTCAATTAATTATTACGGTAACAAAAATGTTGCTTATATCTGCTTGTTACCGCGTGGATGATGGACTCTTGTTTTTCCACAGGATGTCTGAGTGGTCATTTGTGGTCAAACGTAAAGGCACCATTGTTGTAATTAATACCGATGAATCCGATGCAGGGTCCGATGCAAAAAGTTGTTTGTATTCGACATGCCCTGAACTGCCGTCAAAGCCCCACTTGTGATATAAAATCAATTCCGTATGTATCATGTTTTGAGTAAATGTTAAAGCAAGTCTTGAAGCAGTATGATTCACCAAGCTTTGGATATCTACAACAGCTTCATTTTCTACGACAACCATATTTTGTGGATAGCAATCCAGTTTCGCTTTCCTTAATTTTTCGTAACTGGGATACGAAACTGAAAAATCAAATATAATTAAAGCAATAAGTTACTTAAATCGAGGAATATATCTAGCTAATGCCTTTTCATTGCTTATTTCTTTAGGTAGATTTGAAATTCTATTTAAATAGTCAAGAAAATTTGATGCAATATCTTCTGACAGCGAAACGGAGTCAATCATTCGAGACACTGAACTAGCTCTCTCTTTTCTTAAATTAGATAATGCTGCGAATAATAACGCATTCGTCTCTTCTTTTCGTAATTCTAAAATATTAAATGTTAAATGCAAAAATGTTTAAATTTGTATACAAATATATATATTTTCGGTCAAATATACCCCGTGATGCTTTTGAAATTGATTTTCTATCCGATTGCATTTTTTCCAATATCCAATTTTGCTCCTGAGCAAATTTTTCGATGGCTCTTACGATTTCGCATTGTGTTTTTTTACTATTTTTCACAAAACGGTCGAAAAAAAATCTTCTACTGAACTCTTACAAAATATTTGTGTTCTTTAACAAACTACGGTACAAATTAGTGTTTAACATTGTAACACATTTCTACAATTGCATAATCGTTGGAACATATAACAAAAGAAGCAATACACGTTTTGACGTAAAAATTTTGTCATGCAGTATGAAAAGAAATTTCATGTTTTTAAACATTGCTTTTGAATAAGAGAAGTTAGATATAAACGATATACGAGACGCAGAAATGTTATACATTAAACGGAATATATGTACTATAAATGCCTTTAACTAATTTTCTTTGTTTCGGTGTTTGTCAGTAGTCATTTCATAACTAATTTCTCTGCTGGAAGGAGTTTTATTCCTTAACGAATTTTGTTACTAGAAATTATAAGGATGAAAAAAGTGTAAAATAAAGTTTCAACAAAGAAAATAGTATAAAACACTCATTATGGAAGGCCACTTAATCACTCGTCCGTTCGCCCCCTTGCCGCTACGCCTTCCATAACTTGTGTTTTAAGGTACTATTCTATGAAACAACGAATAGGCATTATTTATCTCATTTATACAAATTAATATCTACAACCTACCTAGTACATACATAATCTATCACGTTGGAGACTGAACACTGTTATGTACTCAGTATCACTTGAGGTTATGACTTTTCAAAATAGATAAACATAAGAAAACTAACAAAAAACAACTGTGGCGCCACTATACGCGGCCGATTCGAAAATTACATATTTTAGCATTATTTTTTGGCTTACTTTAAGTTGACATCTTTCCTAAGAACTTCTACTAGTTTTTATAATGAAATATATCGTAAATGATTTTAAATTGAACTAAAATGGTGATGTGGCCATCATAGTACTTTCCCTATATTTTACTCGAAAACTATGAGGTTTACGCAAAAATGTTATTCTTGATAATTTGTGTACTTTTGAATTCTCTACAATTATTTGTGATATAAATTTTATATAACTCCAATAGTTTATTAGCAATTGACAAAAAATGTCAAATTTTCTAATTTTTTTTTTTTTAGTTAAAAATTTTATGAAAAACTTGTTCGAATAAAACTTGTTCAGTTTTTCATTGTCTTTATCTTTTGTTTGATCCGTTTTTTAAAATCGTTCATATTTAGAAAAATATCTCGAAAAAACAAAAAAAACGCCTAGAGTAAACATCCACTTCCGGTTTATGAATATTTACCAAAAGCTTTTCAGCTCCAGTTTTTAACGATAAAACCTTAAGTTTGAAGTTTCATCTCAAACAGATTATTCGTTTTTGAGATACAGCGGCCACCGACAGACACACAGACAGACACACATCCAGACACAATTTTTTTTTCCAGAAATTAGTGTTTTGGGTTCATGGTACCCCAAAACGGATATTTCCGCAATAACAAATTTTCAAAAAAAAATCACGAAAACAATACTCCCCCTATATATACTATATAGGGAAAGTAAAAAAATGTTTGATAATTAGAAGTTGTTAAAGGCAGTGCAAACTTAAAGTGTGCCAAAAATAATGCCGAAATTCACAACAGAAAACCCATAAACAGGAAATCAAGTTTGTACCATGTAAATCCCTATGGTGCATAGATAAAAAATTGTGATGTGGCCATCATGTTACTTTCCACGTATTTTTCTCGAAAACTATGAGGTTTACGCAAAAAGTATTCTTTATAGGTTGCTTATTTTAATATTTTCTACAAATTTTTCTTATAAAAATTTTATGTATCTCTTATAGTTTCCGAATAATAAGTCAAAACTCTCAAAATGTTTAATTTTTAATTATTTTTTCGAAAATTGAGAAGTTTATGAAAAATTTGTTTTAATAAAAGTTGTTCAGTTTTTCATTACTTTTAACTTTTGCTTGAAAAATTTTCTAAAATTTTCCATATTTAAAAAAAAAACGCAAAAAAAACGTCGCAGGTAAACGCCCACTTCCGGTGTGCGAAATTTTACCAAAAGCTTTTCAGCTCTTCCGACGAAGAATTAAACCATAGGTTTAAAGTTTCAGTTCAAAATATTTAGCAGTTTTTGAGATACAGCGCCCACGGACAGACACACACACACACAAACACACACAGACACATTTCAAAAATGGTCGAAATAGACTCAGGGGACCTCAAAACGTATATATCCGTCGAAATTTCGAGTTCGAAAGAAATCACGATCACAATACTTTCCAGTACTTCGTACGTGGAAAGTAAAAAAACGCACTATCTGAGGTGACAGAAACTTTTCAAAATTTCTCAAAATAATGCAACTTAATGCAAATTCTGAAGATACTGGCCAAAAGTAAAATGTTTAATTTGTAATTCCTCAAATTTTTGTAGAGGTGTTTTTTTTAAATCTTCTTTTAAATATTAAATTTTGTAAAAAAATTATATGGTTATATTTATTACTTTCCCTATACACGTAGTATATAGGGGGAGTATTGTTTTCGTGATTTTTTTTTGAAAAATTTTTTTTGCGGAAATATCCGTTTTGGCCCCCCCCTTAATCCATTGCACTAATTTCTGGATTTTTTTTTTGTGTGTCTGTGTGTCTGTGTGTCTGTGTGTCTGTCGGTGGGCGCTGTATCTCAAAAACGAATGATCCAATTGAGATGAAACTTCAAACTTAAGGTTTTATCGTTAAAAACTGGAACTGAAAAGCTTTTGGTAAACATTCATAAACCGGAAGTGGATGTTTACTCGAGGCGTTTTTTGGTTTTTTGGTGATATTTTTCTAAATATAAAAAATTTAAAAAAACGTTTCAAACAAAAGTTAAAGCGAATAAAAAACTGAACAAGTCTTATTTGAACATATTTTTCATAAAATTCTTAACTTTTGAGAAAAAGAAATAAAAATTGAATATTTTGACATTTTTTGAAAATTACTAATAAACTATTGGAGTTACGTAAAAGTTACATAGAAAGTAATATAGGGAAAGTACTATGATGGCCACATCACCATTTTATTTATATTGTTGTAATTTGATAATTTTAATAACATTTTAAGCCACATTACCATTGCTTAAGTGTCATAAGAGAAGTTTACAAGTATATTTACATAAAATTGCATATTATTATTTGACCAAGTAATGTAATTTAACTTGTATTATATAAATCATTTTGGGTGAAATGTAGACTTCCGCTATGAACCACATTTTATGAACTTCATCAAAATATGCAATACTGCAGATTATAGCTTTTCAAGGTGTTTACAATCATTTTTTGTGGCTAAAAAGTCATTTACAAAAATATTGTTTTTAGGACTATGCGCGCCTTTGGAGCACCTTCATCCCACTGTGCGACGTCGCTGTGTGCACAAGCGCTTTGAATCAACCTCCTCTATTGTACACTGACATTTATTTGTCAAAACATGAAATGACTTATCCATTCCTTAAATTAAAATATGTACATATGTAATTTACAGATTACATCATTCTGTTAAATGGTTTAGGCATCTACAACAAATTTTCGATACTATGCTGGGGTTGTTGAACAAAAAGAACAAAATATTAAAAAGAATTGTGGAATTAGATTTTGAGTGGAGGAGTGTTTATCTAGATATGTGCGGAGGGGTTCATATATGTTATATCAGAAAAAAAAAATACATTCAAATACTAAACTTAATTACAATTCATAATATGCGTAATAATATTATATGTAATATTGTTTTAAAAGTATTTTATTTCGTTTGTACCTTCTACCTCGGTTGTACAAAATTTCCCTAAATCCGCGGGCGTGCCGAAAGGTACGCGCTTCGGTACAGGGCTATTGTCTAGGTGAACATCTGGCCTTAATGACTAAACTTTCCGCCTTAAGAAAATCTCCGTTTACAACTCTTCAATAAAATTACAGAACCCCCGCAAATAATATTTACAATGAACTACCCTAATAAACTAATCCTATATTTACAATTATTTATAATTGAGGCTGTCAATATATTTGCACGAACTTGGTTCATTTTAATTTTAAAATAATCTAAAAAGGGCTTCGTTGTTGTCGCGAACTGATTTAATTATGGTTTCGCCGAAATAATCATTTTGTCGGTTTTTCGGTAAAACGCCGGTAACAATTTGTAGCATCATCGTATTATGATGCATAACGTTTTGGACAATACAACTCTTATATGCCCTAGATTCAAGATTTTGTCTGTTGTTACCTTTGACACAGTCAGTGTTAAAGTGTTGGTGTTCCTTTGATTAGGTCTTAATTTGCTTATTTTGACATCAGTTTCCCTAAACAGCCATATAATGTCTTCAACAGTTTTGAATAGTTCTTCCCTGGTAGCTAAAGTATCCAAACCTCTAATATGTATTGTATCCCTCCTGCTTTTATTCATACACATTACAGACACTTTCTGTCCTTCATTCTCGAGAGATTTCAGTGAATTTAGGATCTCACTTACCGTATTGTTATCTTTGTCCGAAACTATCAATTGTTGCCCTCTTTTGGTGCTTCTGAGTTTTGTTATTTCATGAACAGCTACCATATTCTGTAGACCTTCTTTCTTTACTGCTTCTTTCTCTTTTTTGCCTGATATTAGAGCGTAGGTATTTATTTATTTCTATACTTGGGTCTTGTTTTGGTCAGCCATTTCACCCAAGCTGTTCGTGTAAATGATTTCCTTTTGCTCCGTACCATGGAGAATGGTCTCCATCCTTATAAGTATCCTCATACTAGTAAGGTAGTGCGTCCCTACCCAATCATAACCAGCTGTTTCTTGCTTGAGTTTTCTTAGCTGGTTAAATAAATATTCTTTTCTTCCGTTTAGTTGAATCTTAATGATTTTTCCGGTAGTCGGATTAGTAATTATTGATACCCCTGTCCTAATACTACTTTCCTGCTCCATAATTTCAAAGTCGTCAACGGGTTCAGCAATTTTTGGATATATTTCTTTGTTATAATTTTTGAATGGACGGACAAATTTATGTTTCACCCGCTTCTATCAGCATCACTTTAACTCTCAAGACTTTTGGTCTCTATATAAACCGATGAGTTTATATAGATTTCCTCATTACATTCTTTATTTCTAATATTTTCCCATTCCTCCCACTTGATAATTAGGTTTAATCGATCTAGCGTTCACCATATTGCTTAGTCTTCTGTTGCTACTTGTTTTCCATGTTACCATGGTGTTCAAGTTCAGCGATTCTGCTCTCTGAGCCCCTTTATCCTCGTTTTCTTATATTATATTATCATCTTGTTCACTGTTTGTAAGTTCTTTCATTAGGATTTTATTGTATGGATCCTTAACAGTGGCATTTTTTGTATATTACATGTAGTTCCTGGATGCAGTCCTTAATTCCTTTTCTTGTGGTATTTAATTCTTCAATCTTTCCTCTTATTTTGCTTAGGTTTCCTTGGCCTTTCTTCTTTTTCTTATCTGCCCTTAGTCATCAATAGTTACTGAAAAAGCTGCCTTCCTTTTTACTCGTCAGCTGTCCTTCTTCATTACTTCCGCCTGCTAAACAAGTCTTTTGTAAGGCTTGTGTTTGGGAAGCTTTTATATTCTTCTCCTTATATGGTATTGACTTTTAAGCCCACACTTCTGCTTTAATGTCGGGAGTTTCATTCTTGGTCCCACTAATGCCCCAGGAGTATGTTCTTCCTCTTAGGGGAGTTCTCTTCTTTTGAAAACGTCCTCTTTCTTTATTTCTTTCTTTGTCTTTACAATCATAGATTATGGCATAGATAAAGAAAAATAGCTTTACATTGTCTTTTAGCAATTTGAATATATGCTTCCGAATGCTCTCCAATATTAGGGATATTTGTGCGAATTAATTAACAACTTCTTTCTTGGCTGTTATATTTGGTGTTATATATCAATAGGCTTAAATAGTTTTTCTTAGGGTTATATAATCAAACCACAATAGTCCACCCATTATGTAGTGAATGTTTCGTCCTGTCATTGTGACAGTTACCCGTTATAGGCTGATGATATTTTGGCTTAGTTAGGTAACGGATTATACACTTACGAATTATACTTTTAGCGCAATTTCCATTATCAATTGGCAAATGATTTTAATGTTGATTACCAAAAAGATATTACTGAACAACTTTTCATAAAATAATATTGTATTTATTATTATTTAAAAAAATAAAAGTTAGCATTCAAAAATTGACTATGATGATAATGATACAATTTTATGATATTTGTTTGAAATACATTATAACCATTCAACAATTGTTTTCAGTATTAATTAGAAAAACACGAAAATACTTGTAAATCTAAAATTGTATAATAAGGGTGTACTGATGAGATTAAGAGATCGAAACACGTATCTGCAGATAGTTAACTTTAGTGCTAAATTATTTAATTACTTTTGCTATTTTATTTTTGATTATATAACACTAGTGTTGCTTCGATAGTCTTGCTATTTGTAACACGCAAATTACTTTTGTACTTTTTTCGTGTTTTTCAAATTATTAATTATTTTTCTACAAGGTAAAGGGCTTTAATATATTTTGCTAATTGTTTTCAGACTGGTGTCTTTTTTGGAATATACATGCACATACCAATTATGCTGTTCAGCGGATTTGGAATGATGTTCTGCGATATACCGTCCCATTTCTACTGGTTCTCGTACCTGGCGTACCTTCGATATGGAGTAATGGCCAGTTCTGGATCACTCTACGGATACAACCGACCAAAACTGGCATGTCCCGATGACGCGTACTGTCACTACTCATACGGCAGCAAATTTTTGAAAGATTTGGGAATTGAAGGCGAGCAATTTTGGATGAGCTGCGGAGCCCTCGTAGGCTTTTACTTGTTTTTCCGGATAATATCGTATGTGGCTATGATCAAAAGAATGAAGACGTAATAATTTTCTTATTTGTGGTTTTTGCAATGTATATAAAATATTTTTATTGTTCGAATGACGACTATATCGTATAAGTTCAGTATTTTATTTATTTTATAGGGTGTTCTGATGTTATGTTGGAAGTAGTGTATTTTTTTATATTAACTGATTTTTTATTTCATTTTTTATATTTGTCATGTAATAAATTTATGTCTGTTTTTACAAATTATATTTGAATATAAAATATGCTTTTTTTAAGAAATGCGAGTGAAAATATTAAATTATTATTTCACTGTCAACAACAGAGGATTGGTTTCGATGTTTTTGGATCATATCAGCATAACGCAGTTCAAAACAGGGAAATCGAGTTTTATGATCAGATATCTGTAAATATCGAGAAAACACTAAGGTAAATGATGTTTGGCCACGCATTATCAATCAATCCAGGTAGAAAATATGCAAAAATATTAGTTCTCTGGTGGAATTGTTATTAAAAAAATGAAAACCATCGATTTGGAATAGACATTTCTCGAAAATTTAGAAAGATGAGACAAGAAATTGTGAACAACGACGGAGCATTTTGATGTATGTACTTAATATTGTTTTAGATTCCATCACTAAATTGTAATCTTACGTCTCTCTAAGAAAATAAAGATTAAATCGGACCAGGGTCCTTTTAATTGGAAATTAGAGCTTTAGTCTAATAGATTTAGGACGTAAAGGGTGCCCAAATTGGATATTACTATAGGGAATCTAGGTTATTAGAAGAAATATAAATAATTGATGGCGCATTTTCGAGCACTATTTTCGAAAGAAACTTAATGCTGAAAACAGAAATTAGCTATTGTCTTCTGTTTACAAGTTATAGCCAAAAATTCAATATTTTCCATTTTCGATTTTTATTAATATCTCAGTCATTTATTATTTTATCAGGATATGAATTGCATAGTCTTCATAAATGTTTGGTTAGAATTTAAGAACAAATTACTATAGCTCATTTCTATTTTCGGCATTCGGTTTGTCTCGAAAAAAGGGCTAGAGGAATTTTTTCTATCTACTAAGGTATTCTTTTCAAAACTACACCAAAATTAATGCTTGACAAGAAAATAGTTATTGTAAAAACTCATGGTAAATTTCTGTAAATATTATTTCGAAAGAAACTTCTATATAAAGCTAACCTCTAATGACTTCTAAATTTCTTGCAGAATTATCAAACCTATGACAAGGTAAGGAATGCATAAAGAAGATTTATTAGTTTTACTATGATACGAAATACAGAGATGTCTTTATGTTCAACAAATAATTGTAGAAAATCAACGGAAGAATGGATTAGGAAAGAAATTATTTAATTTAAAAAAATCTAAAAAAATCTACTAAAAGGCCAAGAAGAAATACATTGCAAAATATTATCCAGAATTGAAATCCTACCAGTTTTATTCACATAAAACTGACGAAACGCATCTTTAAAAATATTGAGGATTAGAATACTTATCGGTAGAAGAAACTGTAAAATAATGATAAAATAGATTTATCTTTTAAATGACAACCAACCGTCATAACAAGAAAATAAATATAAAATCAAGAAGCAATAACAACCGTACAACTATTGATTGTTCCTTTCCATTCAGATGCAATGAGAAATTTCTAATCTAATCTCTTCCAAGAAATATGAAGGATCAAATTACATGTTTGAATGAATTAATAGAACTATCAACGATATTTGTTAAAAATGAGAATGTGATTTTTATTTAAATTTTTAATGCGTCATAGGGTGCACAGGTACCAAATTATAAGAAGCATTGTTATTAATTTGAATGCCCTCATAAAGGAAACAAGTATTTATTTATTTCTATCAGGGAAGACAATTTTAATTCCTCTTGGTATGTTCTGATATATGAGGGTGATATAAGGACCAGCGTTATCCTGTCAGTATTCATTTATTGCTATCATTTAACACTTTTCAAAATTTGAAAATAAAAATAGTTCAACAGTTCGTAAGATACAAAAGTTGGATTGAATCTATTCAAAGAATCTAAAAATTATGTAAAATTCTATAATGGTAGAATTAAAAATCTAGTTTGCAAAGTTAAGAGATTCAAAAATATTATCCATTTAAGGTTCTGCTGTAGCATTTTTGACTTGATATTTTCACTAAGTAAGAAAGAGGATCATTAATTATCTGAAAAAATAATTCTATCAAAAATTAATGTACATGAATTCATGGATATTATTAAATGAAAATCTGGAAAAATAGCTTCGGAGGCTAATAATAAAAAAAGTTTGTTATTCCAAAATAATACAGTGGATAGAACTAATGGGATTGTAGAATAATTAGAAGCATGTTGGGTGCCTTTGTCCACAACAATATTAAGATACTGGCATGCAGTTGTAATCTAAGTGAGTTTAGCATGAGAGCAAGGAAAGCCATCTATGTATACCTTATTAAATCATTATAACTTTTGGCATACCTCCAAATAAAGATTTTTAACTCAAGACGATTATAGAAATAATAAAATGGTTGCAGACATCATAAAACAATCTATAATTATTACGAGTGTGAATCTATTAGATAGAAATTGCAATATATTTACGTCCATCATAAAAAAAATAAAAAGTAAAATGGCAGTACTTTAAAATAGTTACATGGCTATTAAGTTAAATTATTTATTAAAATCATAATATTTTGTACTAAATCAATCGCAAACTAAAAGAATATAGTAATAATATAATGAAGAAGGAGATACAATGACTTTTTTTAGCAATTTATTTAAAAATTACACGTATAGTCTCTTGTATATAATTTTTAAGTAAAGTAATAAAACAAAGTAATCTTCATTATATTCAAGTTATACCAGAAAGTGAACACCTCCAAAATTAAATAAATAATAATAATAAGTTATTTCATGTAAAGATACATAATTTTCATATCAATAAACAAGGATCCACAAAAGATATAATCTTGTGCGTGGGCATATAAATTAAAATAGCACATTTGAAACATAATAATAATATATTTAAAAAAAAACAATAATAACAAAATAGATGTACAATATTTTATAATATACAATACTTATGAACAAGAAACAATATTATATATCATCATAAGTAAAGTTAAATTAACAGTAATCGATTAATAATTAATAAGTTTTATGTATTTAAAAGATATTTAAATGAGTGATCTTTGGGTAACTGCCAATTTCATTTTAGGAACTAACCAATCATCTTTTCTTCTGGTATTATATGCTTAGTTACACTTCCTTGCTATTTGCTCTTTTTCGCCCTATCTTATAGAAAAAAAGTTGACGGACAGTCATTAAACTACTTTCTTCAAAAAGTTTTTTTTTTTTAATAACTTCTAGTTACAGGATTTAACGACCAACTCTTGAAATCTAAGAGGGCGTTTGCTTAGCAAGAGGAGTATAGATAATTGTTTTTAATATTTAGTGGTAAAAGGTTATCTAGATGATCCAAATTTTGTCTGAGATTTTGTTTAATCTTTCATTTCAGTCCAGTCCAGCTAGTGTCTTTGTAAAACGTCGCTGTATCATCTGCAAAGGCAATGAGAGTTCCAATCAGGTCATTAACATAAGCCAAGTAGATATTAGGGCCTTGAGGAACACCACACTGAAAAATCTCCTCCTTGCCGGAAGAGCCATATAAATCAACACGCTGCACTCGTTCGCATAGGTAGGATTTAAATAATTAATTTTGTACTCTAAGTTTTTGTAATATATGCTTATGATTAACGGTGTCGAAGGCTTTTTGCAGGTCTAAAAGGGCAGGGACTTTCAGTTATTGGTAAGCTTTTTGAACTTTAGTGTTATTTGTGTATTCTGTTGACTTTCCATATTGAACAAAAATCAATATGCGCTAAAAACAAAATTTATTCCGATTTAATTGTCATCACGAATGGTATTTGGAAAGACTATTCCACGACTTGAAACGAATATCGGTGAATGGTTCAATGTTTATATTAAAATTTTTATGATATATCTTCAATTCGACATTGATTAAATAACACCTCCCTTATAGTCATTTGCATTTACCTTCTTTATATTATACGCCCAGTCATCATAATCGCGGCAAGAGTTTCCATTAAAGTTTTGCTAACAACTGGTAGTTTTTATCGGCGCAGATTTCTTCAAATCGTTTCCAAACACACGCTCTCGTTTAAGTTTGATTTTTTGGTGCAGAACTTGTCACCGTCGCATTTATTATGGATGATGAAGTGTTACCAAACCTTTTGATTTTATAACCTACTTGCAACTGACATACGTAGAAACAACGTTTTTCGCTTTTTTATCAAGGCTAATTCAATTCATTTGTCGGGAAATAGCCAACTTCAGGTTATTCAGGTGAATAAACAGCAACTTGGTGTTTATTCACTTATAAATTGACGTGATTGGCTAAAAAATATCACATGCCTCATTTATTGGCTACATACAATAGGAGTGGAATAGTCAGGTAAATAGCACCACCACCATACTATATTAAGTTAACCACCTAATCAATATATCCATTTTAATTTCCAAATTTTGTCTGTTGCAGAATTCTCATTTAGTCTCCATATTTCATTAGATCTTTTTTTGCTTACGAATAACGAGATAATATTTCTCATGCTATTTTTATGAATTGAGAGTATTTTAATAATAGTATTTTAAACCTTCTTTTATCGAAATCAACAAAATCATCTGCTGCCAATCTATGAACGTTATTAATTATTTTGAGTCGTGTACTAATTACCTTCCCGCGGCCTTCCTTTGTTTGTTGAATAAAAGACACAACAGGCCGTGTCGGTGCAGAAGTGTGTATCCCCGTTTAATTGTTAAATAATATTATATATCAGGTAGTAATAATGTCCATTTCCTGTACATAGTGTAAATTAATTATTCACCCTAAAAATGTATCAACAACTTCCATTAAATGTGGTAGTTACTGCAATAATTGGTATCATTCAAAATGTGTGAAATTATCTGAGAAAGACTTGGCTTATTTTAAGAATAAGGAAAAGAGTGCTGATGGAAACAAATGGATTTGTGATAAATGCAATATTCCTATGATTAATATGATTAAGTCTATGTTTCCATCGGAATTTACGTCATTTAAAGAAGGTATACAATTGAATTTATATAATATAATGGATAATATTAGTTTATTAAATTCGCGGCTATTTAATTTAGAAACCGAAAATAAAGCTTTAAAGGATGAAATTAATTTATTAAAAGATAGTGGATGTAATGGCGACATTATTTATGAATTAATCGATCGAAGTCGTAATGTTATTTTGTACAATATATTAGAATCGTTGTCAAAGGATAATGAGGAACGACAAACCACGACTTGAATAAATTTAATAAAATAGTAAACGTTATTACTGATCGTAAATTGGTGCCTTCTAAATTAATAAGATTAGGTCGTAAATCAGATCAAAACAGACCGCTTAAAGTAACTATGGATGATCTTAACATTGCATCGACAATTATTAAAAATCGTAGCAAGATAAAGGTATCCTCTTATATCCATTAAGGCAGATTAAACGCAAATTCAACGAAATGAGCTCAAAAATTTATATGCAGAATTAAAGATACGAAAAGAAAATGCCGAACCAAATGCTTATACATATAAAGTACATAAATAATCGTCCAACTATAAGCATTGATAAAAGACCGAATCTAAAAAACTAACAATATATTATCAAAATTTAGGTGGCATGAAATCTAAATTAAACGAAATTATGCATGCAGTTAATTGTTGTACTTATGATGTTCTTATCTTTACGGAAACTTGGCTAGATAATTTAATTTGTCACAATGAACTAGCATTTAAAAATCGTACAATATACAGAGTTGATCGTTCTACATTAACCAGCAATAAAACTAAAGTTCTTATTGCCGTCAAATCTAATTTGTGTTCGTATAAAATAGCAATTGATAATACCAATTTGGAGCAATTATTTATTAGATTAAATAATAATTTAATTATAGGACGAATTTATATTCCTCCTTCTTCACAAGTTTCACTTTATGAAGATCATTGTCGAACAGTTAATGAAATTCTTCAAATTCATCCTGATGACAACTTTTTACTATCTGGCGACTTTAAGGTACCAAATGCTAAATGGGCGAATGATTTGGAAAACGTAACACATTCTAGTAACATCTGTTTTCCCGCCGAAATATTAAGCGACAGTTTCATCTATCATCATTTATATCAAAGGTATACCACGAATAATTTGAGAGATTTATTTTATTAGATTTATTTTTTTCCAATAATGTTAACCTGTCTGCGATTGCTGCTGTTGATCCCATTAGTAAGAATTCGATTCATCACACGGCCATGGAACTATCAATCCCTTTAAATTGAATCGAACAAGCTTCTTCAATTTACTATTATTACAACATTAAAAAAGGAAACTATAATGCTATTAATAACTACCTAGGTTCAATTAACTGGAGTAGTATACTGGAGCATTCTAATCGTGAGGATGCAGCACACATGTTCAATGAAGTTATCTATTATGCTATAAACAAATTTGTGCCTATTATTATTATTTCATAATAATAATTTGACAGTGACAACATGTCATTAAAATACGTCTTATAAAAGACTAAAATATGCTACATTCAAGCATAAAAAATAGAAATAGATACTGCAGAAGGTATTCTAAGCAGCATTGATGGTGTACAATCATGGGTTTGAGTGGAAGATCTTTTGATGAAGAGAACTCCGCCCGTCCTCCTTTCGACTAAAATTGTGTGTATATTTTCATCTATTATAATATATATTTTGTATTTTTTGTGAGAAAGGAGTACAAAGATATTAATAAAATAATAAATAAATAAATCTAAACTTAGCCACTCAAACTACCCCAAGTGATTTAACTAGGATTTAATTAATTTGATTAAGAAGAAAAAGTGTGCCCATATTCTTTACAAAACAACTTCTAAGAGGAGTGACTTTGCATCCCTACGTACACAATGCAAGGATTTAAACAAAAAAACTCCATGACTTATATATAAATCAAGAAAATCTGCATCATTATCCACGTTTTTTTTGGGCGTATGTCAAAGATACTGGACGAATAAGTGGTTATCCAAAAGCAATGTACTTTGATCAAAGCAAGTGTAATACTGAAAAAGAGTGTGCCGACATATTCGCTGATTTTTTTTTTTACAGTTGATCTGAATGAAGATCGCATTGTGCCTACGTTTAGCTTTCCCTCTCAAATTTCCTGTAATTCTTTTAGTGTTTCGGTATCTGATGTTTTTAGTGGTATTAATAGTTTAAGTAATAGTTGTAAATCAGGGCCAGACGGTATACCACCATTCTTTTTAAAACAATGTGTAACTACTATTACTATCCCTATCCATTTTAAATATAATTTATCATTAAAAACGGGTATAGTTCTTTCATGCTGGAAGAGAAGCTACATTACTTCTTTACTTAAATCTGCTGATAGAGCAAATATCAGGAATTATCGTGGTATAGTGATTCAATCATCTGTTCCCAAACTATTGGACAAAATGGTTGCGAATCAGCTAAAGTGGGTTTGTAAAAATTTTATTGTTCGCTAACAACATGGGTTTAGTGCTGGTAGCTTAAAGGTTACAAATCTTTTAGTATTTAAAACAATAATTCTAGATACCTTAGAAAAAGGTTTGGTGGTCGACGCCATTTATAATGAATTGTCTAAGGCTTTTGATCGCGTCTACCACGAGACTCTACTCGCTAAGCTGCCTGCTTATGGTTTTGGAACCGATGTTATTAGTTGGTTTAGTAGTTATTTAGGAGAGCGGGCCCAATGTGTTAATATAAATTGAAAACTGTCAAAGATCATCAACGTAACTTTTCTGTAGTTCTTCAAGGGTCGCAATGTGGCCCACTACTGTTTCTAATTTTCATTAACGATATTGTATCCGTTATAAATAATAGCCAGTGTCTCATATTTACAGATGATCTTAAGTTATTTAAGATAATCCGTTCGCCACAAGATTGTGTTGCTTTGCAAAGGGATATTTTTAATTTAAAACAATAGGGTACTGCTAATGGCCTCGATCTTAATGCCGATAAATGTTTTAAATTATCATCTGTACATAATTTGAAATACCAATGTGTTGATTACTTCATTGATAATAGAAAAGTTGACTGATGTACATAAGTAAGATAACATTAGACGCGTATTAGAATATGCTTCACCTATATGGTCAAGTGAGTTGGTATATAATATAATGACAATAGAAAAAGTACAGAATACATTTTTAAATCTTTATGTTTATAGAACAAGTCTATACTGTACTGATTATTCACATTTGAGGTGATATTTAAATGTTACACCTCTTAAGGATAGAAGGATGATAGCTGATCTATGCCTTCTGTATAACTAGTGCCATAATTTCATATACTGTTCTGAATTATTTACTCAATTAAACTTTAATGCCAGTCCTCCTTACCTGCAAAGACATAAAAATACATTTAGTATTAAATTTCATTACATAAATTATGGTAAAAATAGTCCAATTTTGTCGTGCAATGCGAACTTTTAATTCACTTTCGGATAAAATTATTGACTTATTTCACCTATCCATGTTTGTTTTCAAGAAGCGTTGTTTTAGCATTATTGCATGGTTATAATAATTAATGTATATAATTAAATATACGTATATAATAGTTTTTGCTATAGTTAATTTGTAAACCACAATTTAATTATATTTGATTTGACTTAATTTATCTAATTGTATTTAATTAGTTGTAACTAGTTTTAATTTGTTTTGATTAGATTTAATTGGGTGTGATTTAGTTACATTTATTTCATTTGATTAGATTTAATCTAATTTTATTTTATTTTATTTGGTTTAATTTGATTTAATTTAATTTAATTTAGGACAATTGCGCAGGTAACCAATATATATTATTTCTTTAACTCAATGTATAGTTAACTACTTAGCATAATCTAATAATTTACTAAAAAATATCCATCGCTTACTTTTTGTTCTGTATTTATAGTTTTCTGCCGATGATGAACCTTGCAATGGTTCGAAACTAGCCCAGAAATAAAAATAATACTACTGGAAGTACTGTCTTTACCCTCTACTACTTAAGTTCAAAAACTAGTAACAATGAATCCTCACCACTCAGATATTTAAACTTAAGGTTTTATCATTAAAAACTGAAACTGAAAAGCTTGGTTGGTGAACATTCAAAAACCGGAAGTTAATGTTTACTTGAGGCCGTTTTTTGTTTTTCTTTTTAATATTTTTTTAATATGAGAAATATTTACTTAAATAAACTTTCCAAACAAAAGTTAAAGGGAATGAGAAACTGAGCAAGTTTTATTAAAGAATATATTTCTTAAAATTCTTAACTTTCGAGAAAAAATAAATATTGAAAATTTTTAGCCAATTGCTAATAAACTATTGAAGTTATATGAAATTTATATAACAAATAATTCTAGAGAATTCAAAAGTAAACAAAAATTATTAAGAATAGCCTTTTTATGTAAGCCTCATACTTTTTGAGTAAAATATATGGAAAGTACTATGATGGCCACATCATTTTTTATTAGCACTGAATTTATCTTACCCATGCTATAGGAATTTTTTGTTTTTAACTTTGCAATAATCTTCAATACTTCAAGCTCTGTAGTCGGTTGCAGAAAGTAGAAATTGGTAGTGTGGTTTTTGTAGTCATAATTGAGGCATTTTTTTTTAATATCCACATAAATATTGAACAAGTCAGCCAATTCTTGCAATAATTGTATCGTTTTCTTATCCCGTGTAATGAAATTTACTTGTGTGTTATTTGAAGTACTGTAACCTGATTCTTCTCTAATCATATTTCATAACATTGTTGAATCTCCATTTTTCTTGTCGGCAATTTTGTGTGAGATTTTAGTTTGTCGAATATCTATTTCTAATGTAAATAGAGTATACAACCAAACATACACAAAATTATGCAATAAGGAATAATCAAATATATGATTTAATAAGAAGTCTAAAATGTGTATAAGTGTTGAAATATAATTGCGTAGGAGATTAGCAAAATATAATGGTTCCTGCTGATCATGTCCAACGTAAATATTATGTTAGCGTGTCCAATTTCATGGACATATTTTGTATATATTTTTTTGACTCTTTAAAAATTGTTCGCCTGTGTAAATATGTTTCTTTCGTTTAAATTTATTGCTATAAATAGTTAAAGTATATTAGTTCCGTCCTTGAAGGCTACGGACCCCTTTTTTATATCAAAGGGAAGCGACTGTTGCTAGGGCAAGTTTCCGAGACAAAGAAGATAGAAAACGCACCCGATTGGTGGTGTATTTGGAACCTACCAATCAAACGCCAGTTACCCCCAATTTAACCCATTTAGACCCGTAATTCGATAAATATTATACTCCCATGTGCCCGAAACTTTTTTTAAATTATTTTGTATTTGTCATTATTTCTTATGATAAAACTAGTCAATCTAAGATGAAAATAAAAGAAAATTTTGAAATGCCATTTTTATTTTTGGACTTATGGCTTGGGTCGAAAACGACCATTTGGGATAATGTGCTACAAATTAAAAATTATGTACTTTATTATAATATTGTCTCTAATGTTAGAATATTGTTTGTAATAAGCAAATAGTTAAATAAGTGTATAACAATTATAGATTTTATTTACGAAAACTATTAATTTTGACCATATTAACTACTTATTACATTCTATAAAAGATGTATCATGCATATCAAGGGATATTACAATTTTCACGTGCAGTTAATTTTATTTTTACAATTTGCGCTTTTTTTAACCAGTTAGCACTAAATGCCTTGCTATATCTTTTTGCATTTGGCTTACTTTGATTTCTGGCTAGGATCTGGTCTCGTCATTTTGTAACCATACGTTTGGTATACTGCTTCAACATGTCTAATTTATCTAATTTTGAGTCGAAACTCTTGAGATATTTACAGTTATATCGAAGGTTCAATTTAAAATGTGGTTGCCCATTTGATTTACTCCTCCCATGTATTTACTGTACATATTGATACCATAAGTGTACCTCAAACTTTTATTTACTTTAGAGAAAAGCGCGATATCTTCTTCACTGGTTCTATGCCATTTTGATTAGACAAAATGGTAACAACACTGTTATCTATACAACTAATAACTTCAATACAATTATCTTTGTCAATACGGCTATAGATCGTACCGCGATCACTTCTTTTCATTACTTTACTATTGAGCAAGCTACATTTTTCGGTCCTATTTTCTCGTACTGTACCGGTAGCTTCCTTCCTTCCTTGATATATAATTCAGTTATAAGTTTTGTACTACTTACATGCGAAATATTTGATCATTGATTCGTTCACAGATATATTGCTTTATATTGGAGCATACCTCAAATACTGTTATAGATTTTTATACTTATTATCCCAAACGGTCGAAAACGAACACTTCCATTTTCATCGCCATTTATCAGCATACAAACTTGTTTTTCGATTTGATTGCTAGTTGGTATTTTAATAGGTGGAGTTTTATTATATATGAGCAGAAAATATTTATATTTAAGTTAAAATTAAATTAGTTATTAACGATTATTTTCCGCCATGTTCTTGAACAATTTTACGTACGAAGTTATTCCCACAAAAAACAAATAACTACTAAGTTTATTATGGGGTGATAAGTCAATATGTTAGCCTAAACATCACTTATACAGAGGGTATACCCCTTAGCACCATAAAATATACACAAGTGACTTTTAATTAAAGGTATTTAGTACGGTCGTTTCGTACCGTTTGGGATAGAGTGCTGTCTGGTCGTTTTCGACCGTTTGGGTCTAAATGGGTTAATGACGGTCCAAAAAGTTTGCATGTTTTACGTCGTAGCACGCAGTTCGAAACAAGAATTCGTTCGACTCACAAATATCGCAACATAAAGTTCCAATGTTTTATTGTAAACTTGTAACATTTTGTAAATAGTGTAAATAAATCGTGTTGTTGTTATACCAGAAAAACAACGTGTTTATTTAATATCTACCGAACCAGTATCACGGGCACGCGAACAGAATTTAAATAGTAAAAAGTTCAACGCGTCCCACCATTTTGGTCCTTCGAACCGGATTTGTCGCCGAGGAAATCGATCAACAATCATAGAAGAAATAACCGACAAGCCGCTAACGAGCTTTACACACCACTCAATACAGTCCACAAATCGTCAAAGAAGCCACTGCAGTCGACAACACCGAAGTCGTTCGTTTTTTGCGTAAGTGCAATCCTTTTATTCCAAATCCTCTTATTAGTACAGCTTCAAAATGCCGCGAATAAATCAAGATCAATTAATCCAAAAACGAAATTTAATTGTAGTGCAACTTACTTCTCTTGAACAGCTCATTGATGAACTTTCCCAACGAACGTTAAGTCAGGCTGACGTTGAAAATTTATCGCGACGCGTAAAACGAATTCAAAATGCTTCAGACAAATTTGAATCTATTCAATCGTCAATTGAACTTCAGACGGATGAATTTGATAGTGAATTAAAAATTCGCATTACAATCGAAGCTCTTTTTGATGAGTTACTAGGCAGTGCATCGGCACTCATAAAATCAGTAAATGATCCGAAAAATATAAATGTAAACAATTCGAACTCTAATCTAAACTATCAATTGCCATCCATCGATTTACCTTCATTTGACGGAGATTTTACCAAGTGGCGTCCTTTTCAAGATAGATTTAACGCATTAATTCATACAAATAATTCAATACCGGATGTTCAAAAATTGTGTTATTTAAGATCCGCCCTCCGGGGTGATGCACTAAATGCCATAGAGTCGTTAGATACTATCGAATCAAACTATAAAGTCGCGTACGCGCTCCTACAGGAACGTTTTGATCAACGCCGTAGAATAATGTTCGCTCATTCCACAAAATTTTTAAATTTCGATTATTCTTCATTAAAATCTGTGGCAAACTCGCTTGAACAATACATTCGAAGTTTAGAATCTTTAGGCATATCGACTAAGAATTTTGAAGTATTTCTTATTCCTTATATTATTTCAAAAATGGATAAACGGGTTACTAACGATTGGGATATACATGTAAACAATAGATTCAAATCAAATGAAGTCCCTACTTGTCAAGATTTAATAAAACATTTTCTAGAAAAATCGTATATTTTTGAGAAAAATAAACCATTGCAAAACCAAAAGGCTCAAGTAAAAGCAGTCACTACGACCGTAGTAAATTCGAATTTGTGTCCTAAATGGAACAAAGGTCATTACATCAATCAATGTAATGATTTTCTCGACAAATCAGTAACTGATCGCTACAATATCGCAAAATCGTTAAAGTTATGTTTAAATTGTTTAAGAAAAGGGCATAATCTAAAAACTTGTAAATCATCCTTATGTCGAAAGTGTAATTTGCCGCATAACACATTACTTCATTTTGAAAAAGAGAATTCGAATCAAGTGAATCATGACAAGCCAGGACCTTCATCAGCAGTTGTGAATTGTTCCACTCTAAAAACAAATTTATCTCTATTGTGTACTGCTAAAGTAAACGTAGTTGATAAGTTCGGCAATAAACATTTAGCTCGGGCTTTGTTAGACTCAGGATCACAATCCAATTTTATAACAACTACACTCATTAACAAATTGAAATTAAATAAACATCCGATCAATCATAGCATAACAGGAATTAGTCAATATAGCTCTCAGATAAATCATTGTACAAAGATCACGATGACATCACTTAATTCATCGTTTTCCACCGAATTATCTTGTTTAATTCTCGACAAAATAACAGATAATTTACCACAAATTTCGTTCGATAATGTTTCTGTTAACATTCCCGCAAATATTTCGCTTGCCGATGAAGAATTTTATCAATCAAAACCAATTGATATGCTTATTGGTTCCACTCTATTTTGGAACATAATTATTGATGGTCAAGTTACAATTAATAATTCAAATATAAAATTGCAAAACACCGAATTAGGCTGGATTGTGTCTGGTACAATGCCAATTTGCGCCGACAAACCAAAAGTAGTTTCGTATTTATCTCTCGATTCACAACTCGAAAAATTTTGGAAAGTGGAGAATTTCGAAAATAACCCTGTTTATTTAACTCCAGATGAGAAATTTTGTGAAACACACTTCAAAAATAATACATGCCGTGATCAGTCAGGTCGATTTGTCGTATCAATACCCTTGAAAAATGATATAATTGAATTAGGCAATTCCCGAACTCAAGCTCTTAAGAGATATTACTTGCTTGAAAGTCGTTTAAGCAAACACCCCGAACAAAAAGAAATGTATCAACAATTCATGAATGAATACATTAATCTCGGCCATATGTCAAAAATTGATGATAATCTTGAAACTCCTGAATATTTTCTTCCGCATCATAGTGTTATGCGCGAAGACAGTATTACCACAAAATTACGAGTTGTTTTTGATGGCTCAGCAAAAACGTCAAACAACATTTCGTTAAATGACATTCAGTATGTGGGCCCAACCATTCAGTCAGACATTTTTTCAATATTAATTAATTTTCGACAATACCGTTACGTGGCCACTGCTGACGTAGAAAAAATGTATAGGCAAATATTGATTAACCCAAAACAAAGATGTTTGCAAAAAATCGTCTGGAGAAATAATCCCAATGAACCTCTTGAAACATATAATTTAAATACGGTCACTTATGGAACAGCATCCGCTCCATATCTTGCTGTACGTTGTCTTTTTGAACTCGCAGATAATCACGAAACACATTTCCCAGATGCCGCAAAAATAATAAAAGAAAATATGTATGTGGATGACTTGATAACTGGTTGTGATAGGATCCGGACATAACTCCGAAAAAGTGGAATGAGGCGGTTATAAAAAGGATGTTTTTTAACTATTTATTTAATAGCCCGCCGGCATGTAATGCCTTTGTGCGGCATCGCCGCTAAGTCGTAAATCTGTCAACGGGGGACAGCCGGCACGCGCCGTGTGCACACTCGGCGGCATCGGGTAGCCGCTCTTTTTCTATATAATCGAAATTATATTTTCGTTTGTTACAACCTTATTATATTGAATTACAATATAATATTATTAAATAATATAGTGCAAATAAATGAACTTTCAAATGTATGTGAATTTAATTAAAATATATAGTCTATTTACATTAATTTAATGTAGAATTTTAATTGCATATTTTATAGAATATATTAAACGTATATGTGATTAGTAATAATAACAATAATAATATCTTTATATTAAGGTTAGATTAGGTCAGGTTAGGTTAGGTTAGGGTTAAGTTAAGGTGCATTTTTGTAGCAAGCGAAATAAGTTGTTTCGCCAACTACACGATTTTTCAAATAAATGAAATTTTCATAAACATAATAAGTTTTAGAAGTATCTTTAATAACATTCATGTTTGCACAACGAATATTAGAAAATAAGTGAATAAATTAATACAGTTAATTTATTTTCCACTAACAGATTGTTTCTCACGTACCGGATTCCTACGCGTTCCTCTACTACCGCTCTGTCGGCGTTTTAGGGACGGTCGTAAATCACGGTAATTTATGCTAGCAAAAAACATCCTTTTTATAACCGCCTCATTCCACTTTTTCGAAGGAATGGGGCTGCCGCGTTGTGATGACTTAAATTCATTAATAACTCGTTGTTCTGATGTATCAACAATATTGAAAACTGCTTGTTTTAATCTTAGAAAATGGAAATCAAATAGTATTGAGTTAATTAATCATTTTAGCGTTGACACGGATAATGACACATTTAATGCATTAACTATGTTCAACAATGAAACAAAAACACTTAATAATCTTTATCCAGTAGCAGACCAATTTAGTTATACGTTTAATAAAAAATTATTAAATGGTATTTGTTCAAAACGATCGATTTTAAGTCAAACTGCACAATTATTCGACCCACTAGGATTATTAAGTCCACTAACAGTTATTCCAAAACTTATAATCCAAGAATTGTGGAAATTGAAATATGGCTGGGATGATCCAATTCCCACTCATATTTACAAAAAATGGGAAAATTATTTATTGCATATGAATTCAATTAATTCGATAAAAATTTCACGTAACGTAATTATCAACAATAGTAAATTAATTCAACTGCATGGGTTTGCAGACGCATCTGAAAAGGCATATGGTGCGTGTATTTATATCAAAAGTCTCGACGAGTTCAGAAATATAAAAATTGAATTGTTAACCGCCAAATCTCGTGTTGCACCAGTAAAACAAATTACTCTCCCTCGGTTAGAGCTGTGTGCAAGTGTCCTATTAGCTGAATTAGTAAATCGAGTACACACTATATTGAAATTAAATTTTGATAAAATATTCCTCTGGTCTGATTCAAAGGTGACCCTATCGTGGATTAAATCGCATCCAAGCCGCTGGAAATGTTTTGTAGCAAATAGAGTTGCTAAAATCCAAGAATTAACCTCTGTTAATGATTGGCATTATGTCAAATCAGGTGACAATCCGGCTGATTTAATTTCGCGGGGTTTGTACCCTAATGAGAACGATACGCATAATTTATGGTGGCAGGGTCCCCTTTGGCTCCAAGGAAATGTTTATCCCCAAGAAATGTATTCAAATGTTGAGATTCAAGATGAACGCCGAATCGCATCATTCACAGTAACAATTAATTTAGATTTTATTTCGAATTTTTCAAATTTTTCAAAATTACTTCGTGTTCTTTCATATTGTTTACGCTTTATCAATAGGATAAAGGGGCATAGCGTTAACTCGGGTATTATCACAGCGAGTGAACGTCGCAATACTTTGATTTGTCTAATAAAACTTGTACAGACATATTCATATTTAACAGAAATTTTGCAACTTCAAAAAAATAAACCTTTGAATAATAACTCGAATATTCTAACACTGTCTCCATTTCTTGATAATAATGGTTTATTAAGAGTGGGGGGAAGATTAAGCAAAATTAATCAAAACTTTGACAATATTCACCAAATTATTCTTCCAAATAATCATTTAACAAAATTGATAGCCACATTTTATCATAACATTAACAGTCATTGTGGTCCTCAACAACTTTTATTTGAACTTAGACAAAAATATTGGCCAATCGGAGGACGCAATTTAACAAAACAAATCACACGAAATTGCATAACGTGTTTTAAATCAAACCCGAAACCATACAAACAAATTATGGGAAATTTACCCAAATCACGAATTATACCTGCTGTGCCATTCACTACCACAGGAGTTGATTTTGCCGGTCCATTCAAAGGTCGCGATCGACGAGCCCGTGGGTATAAAATCTTTAAAACTTATGTCTGTCTCTTTATATGCTTGTGCACAAAGGCAGTTCATTTAGAAGTGGTTTCAGACCTATCAACGCAGGCATTTCTAGCAGCACTTCGTAGATTTATATCGCGTCGTGGAAAACCAAAAAAAATCATATCGGACAATGCAACTAATTTTGTTGGGGCAAATTCTGAGTTAAAGTATCTCAAAAGGGAATTTGCCAATTGGATTTCAAAAATCGATCGCGAAATGTCAAATGAGGGTAATGAGATAACGTGGGAATTTATACCTGCCAGATCTCCACATATGGGTGGAATTTGGGAAGCAAACATAAAATGTATGAAGCGCCACCTGACACGCGTTGTTGGAACTTCTATATTAACATTTGAAGAGTTTCAAACCGTGCTTACGCAAATTGAAGCTGTGCTAAATTCTCGTCCATTGTATCCTCTAAGTAGCGACCCTCATGACCTAAACCCCCTTACCCCGGCACACTTTCTAATTGGAAGACCACTCACGTTCGCGCCAGATGAGGATCTATCTGATGCACCCATCAACCGGCTTGCTGTATTCCAACGAATGCAACAATTAACCCAGCAATTCTGGAAGAAGTGGAAGCGTGAATATATTCACCATCTTCAGGCCCGCAACAAATGGCAGAAGGAAAACCCGCATCCCCTGAAGGAGGGCTTACTTGTCCTGCTCATCGATAGCAACGAGCCCCCAGCAACCTGGAGACTAGGTAGAATCCAGGAGTTACACCCAGGTGACGACGGCCAAGTGCGAGTAGTGTCGTTAAAAACCGCGAGTGGTGTTATCAAACGTGCTGTTACGAAAATTTGTGTATTGCCCAATCAAACCGATGCAGATGACAATTAAAGGAATTACATTCCTTTAAGGCGGGCGGCATGTTAGCGTGTCCAATTTCATGGACATATTTTGTATATATTTTTTTGACTCTTTAAAAATTGTTCGCCTGTGTAAATATGTTTCTTTCGTTTAAATTTATTGCTATAAATAGTTAAAGTATATTAGTTCCGTCCTTGAAGGCTACGGACCCCTTTTTTATATCAAAGGGAAGCGACTGTTGCTAGGGCAAGTTTCCGAGACAAAGAAGATAGAAAACGCACCCGATTGGTGGTGTATTTGGAACCTACCAATCAAACGCCAGTTACCCCCAATTTAATGACGGTCCAAAAAGTTTGCATGTTTTACGTCGTAGCACGCAGTTCGAAACAAGAATTCGTTCGACTCACAAATATCGCAACATAAAGTTCCAATGTTTTATTGTAAACTTGTAACATTTTGTAAATAGTGTAAATAAATCGTGTTGTTGTTATACCAGAAAAACAACGTGTTTATTTAATATCTACCGAACCAGTATCACGGGCACGCGAACAGAATTTAAATAGTAAAAAGTTCAACGCGTCCCACCATATTAAATAAAAAGAAACAAATAATTTTACGTTCTAAACTCAATAAGTAATTTTCGCTGTTTTTGAATATAACGTTTTGTATTTATTGTATTTTTTTACCGACCAATATACATAACTCATTATACATAACAATTTTATAACTCTATGTGTTACTTTTTGATGCAATTACTCCAAAACGTATCTAAATTATTATTGTTAGGACACTAGTTGACCTAATGTCAAATGTAGGTTATCATTACAATCCCAAATAAATTTAAATCGATTTGTTCCATTTCTTTTAAATTCCATGACATCTTATGCCGCTAAGTTAACAAAGGTCACTATTATCTACTAACTCCTGCAAATCAAAACTATGCCGCAAAGTGTTTTTAAGGAAATACTGATTATAGAATTATTATCCCCGCGTTAAATAGCCAGTTTCTGATATCGCTCTAAATTAGTAACCAAATATGATAAGAGTTCAAGCATTTGCAAAATATTTATTTGGTTTGCATAATTTTGCGATTAATTTGCTTAAAATTATATTACATCGTAAATATTGTTTTTTATTAATAGTTATCACAGTGGAAGGTTATTATTTTAACCGTGCAATTATGTGGAGCATATTTTGCCAATTTTTAGAAATCGTACTTTATCTATTTGTTCTAGCTTATAACATATACATAACTGTATTATTTATTACTAAATTAGATTAATTAAAGGTACTGAGATATTTTTTAGTCAAGAATATTTATTTTTGTATTGTAAATACTTACAACAACGCGCTGATATCGAGTCTACGACGAAAAGTCATTGTGATAATTATAATTATTTATATTTATTACTACCCAAATTTTAAATAGATTGATTTGCTGTATGATTGTCTTATCCAGTCTAATCCATTGTTCTCTTTTGTAAACCATTTCCGTGGTCTTATTTCTCCACCTGTTTGTTCATAATAAGTCGCTACAAAAGACCGCGTACTGTGAAGTTCTGTGTCTTCAAAATAAAATAAAACGAATAACTTTGTTTTTATCACTTTTCTAATAACACTTGTACTATAGTTTCGACAACTTTAGCTTGTCATTATCAAACAATTAATTGTGTTTTGTGTCTTGTTTTTCTTCTTACAAATACCATTAAATATCCCTTAACCATCCCTAAATATGCCAGAACTTAAATGTGTGGGTCTATGTGGCAATGTTGTAGGAAATAGGACTACTTGCGCTAAATGCAATAGATACTGTCACCCAGGATGCAAAAAAAACACATATGTGCCGCCGACGTTGGAGATATTACAAATGAACAAACTATGCGAGATCTATGTAATTTCCTGTTTTGACATTAAATGTGACAAACTCTCAACTGAGAATAATGAATTAAGAGCATTGATATCCGATATGGCAATTTTAAAAACAAAAAATCAAAAACTTCGCACAGAGTTCACATCACTAAAATCAAAAATGACTACCGATGATACTATGAATACCTTATCTGAAATCAAGGAACAGAAAATTCGATCAAAAAATATCATCACATATATCATATACTTGTTTCTCACTTGGTGAAAATTATGGTAATATATAGATTTTATAATTAAATTTACTTAGTTTGTTTGAAATAAAGCAAGTGAATGAACAGTCAGTATCTTTTATAATAAACGACATTGTCAATACACAACCCTCGAAAATATTTCGCTTAGGGAAACGCAATACTAAACCTCGTCCCATAAAGGTAATATTTGAAGATGATTCCGCAAAACAAATTTTATTAAAAAGTAAATCAATTAAATACAACGTTGTAATTAAATCTGATCTAACACCACTTCAGCAAAATTACCTAAAATCGCTCAAATTTGAGTTAAATACGCGATGTTAAGAAGGTGAAAATAATTTAACAATAAAATACTTTAGGGGTGTACCCAAAATTATCGAACAAAAAAAACTAAACCACAATTTATTAAAAGCAAACAACACAAAATCTTCCAAATTATCAATTTTCTACCAGAACGTCCGTGTCTTAAACACGAAAATCAACGAATTTTACAACAACGTATGTATAAATGACTTCGATGTGATTGCTATTACGGAAACGTGGTTGAAGTACCTTTTTATATCAAACTGATTGTCATGTACCCACCAAACGAAAAGAAAAAGGCAATATAAATGGGTACCCTATATGGTTTGATAAAGAAATAATTTCGCTCTTAAAGGAAAAAAACTACCTTTGGAAGAAGAGTAAACGTTTCAGAAACCGTATTTCCCTGGAGCAATACAAACACATACGTCGTTTAACTAAACACAAAATAAAACTAGCTTACAATAATAATATATCAAGCATAGGGAAGATATGATTACCAACGATCCAAGTGCATTCTGGAATTTTGTTAATAACAAAAAGTGCCAGACACGCATCCCGGGATGTATGAAGTTTCAAAACACTATTTTAGAAGATCCATTTGAAATTGTTGAAAGTTTTGAAGAACAATTCAAATACGCATATCTACCATCTGATAATAATAACACAATACCTTGTCAACAAAATCTTGGACAATATTTTATGAGCGAAGAAATCATCTTACAAAGTTTGCGATGTCTAAAACCGAAACTCACAATGGGTCCAGATGGAGTCCCTTCCTTCATATTAAAAGATTGCGTTATAGTTTTAGTCAAACCTTTATTGCACTTATTCAATCAGATTCTTTCCACTGGCATTTTTCTTCTGTACTGGAAGGTAATGAGAATATGTCCGGTCTTCAAGGCAAGGGCGATAATGGGAATGTTGAAAATTATATACCCATTGCCTTGATATCGAACTTTAGTAAGGTGTTTGAGTTTATTATTGTTGACCATATTTACTCAAAATTCAATATTGAATTGAGCCAACAACAGCATGGATTTATGAAAAAAAAAAAATACTCAAAGTAACGTACTAAACTTCACCCAATTTATAGCTGATAAATTAGAACACCAACATGACAAAAGCATTTGATAGAATATCGGACAGTATTCTTGTCAGTCGACTTGAAAAGTGTGATATTAGTGCCAATATAGTGTCGGTAATATCATCGTATCTAAATGAGAGACAACAATTTGTTTCTTATATGGGAGTAAAATCAAATATGTATCACATTTTAAGATGGCAACATCGAATATGGATGCGAATATTAAACATGTGAGTGTTAAGTGCAAATGGTGCCATATAGTGCCTCAATCTGGTCCACAGTGTGTAAATTGTAGATCAGGAATGCACCATGGCTGCGCAAAATAAAAATAAGTGTGGAGCAAATCGATATAGATACTATAAAGTGCTGGTCCCTCACACCAACAGAAGTTTTCAGCGACAAAGGTGAGTTCAATAACGAACACAATCATTCAACAGCGGAGACACTGTAATATCCAAAAGTCCATTGATCATGGAAGTCGAAATTAAATATTTAAGATGTCTGCTATCAAAAAAAGATGAAATTATTAACAATTTGAATTAGAATGTACAATTTTTATAAGAACAAATCAAGACACTAAACCATCTATTGACAAAACAGATTATTCCTGCAGTGAATACAAATGCAGGATACTACATTAATCAATTCACAATGAATCCGCACTAACATATTCAAAGAACTTGAAATCAATGAATCACAACACCGTGAAATAAAAATCCAAAAAATAAAGAATGTAGCAATAAAAAAACCACCGGGTAAAAACCTAGGGTCGAAGAAAACAATATTGGATAAAATGTAAACAAACAAATACAAAATGATAAAAAAAATCATTCAAGAAGGAGGAGATGACGTGGATATTATTGTAGGGAATCTAATCGACGAGGAAAATGTGGTATACAACCCGGAAAAACAAAACTGGTATCATGTTGAGAAATTCAAATATGAGTATACAAAAGATAAAGTAAATACGCCATTAAGGAATAAATTTCCCAACACAAATTCCAAAATAGATACGATTGAACGAATTTACAGAGACACCAATGAAAAATATAAATGTTTTAAAATTGACGTTCCTGAACACTCCGGCATTACACTATTAAATCCAGATATCTGGCCAGCTTGTACTTACATCAGTAAATTCATTTTTCTTTCGAAATTCAGGCTACTCCACTAAATCCAATAATTATAGACAAAGAGTACCCTAAAGATAATACATCAAAACATCAGAAGCGTGCTCAATAAAATAGACGAGATTGAAGCGGAATTAAATGACAAAAAATATTAACATAATATGCTTAACGGAAACATGGAGTAATGTAAATAACATTGACTTAATACATATAAAAGGTTATTCAAAAATAGCTCATTTTACTCGAAAAGAGCGTGAACGCAGGGGATGTATGATTTTAGTAGATGACGTACATAAATATAATGTTCTCAAAAACCCCGAAAGGATTTGCGTAGAGACCGAAATTGACTGTACTGGGTGTTCAGTAACAATATGCAAAACAAAATTAGCAATAATTCGTCTATCGTCCACCATTGGGCAATGTAAACATATTTTTTAAGAATCTATATAATCTAATGACCGAAGTAGACAAAACTCACGATCACACTATTCTATGCGGAGACTTAAACATAGTTAATCTAAATGATACACCCACAAAGAAGTAATTAAACGATTTCTTTAATTCATTTAACCTAATAAACACGCTAAAGGATCCGATAAGGATACAAGTCACCGAAAGAGGAACAACCGCAACACAATTAGATTACATGGCAACTAATATTACACATCATAACTGACATTGCACGAATCTGAATTTGAATCTATTAGACCACTATGCACAAATGATGTATATCGGAATAGAATTAACTCATTTCAAGAGGCACATACCACAAAATTCCAGAAAGCAATATATGTTAAAGAAAATAATATGAAAGAACTTAAATTTCACCTGAGTAAAGTAGATTGGGATTTTATAAAAACAGATAATCCAAACTCTGCTTATGAGTTATTAAGATAAATGTAAACAAAAAACAAAACATGTGAATAAATAATATCATTAAAACATCAAGTCGGAATCTAAAAATGGTACATTCCCTTATGATCGAGACACAGGATGGTAATGTCAAGAATAAATTAAACCAGAACAAGAAAAACCATAAAAAGTTAATAGAAACCACAAAAAGGGAGTTTTACAGTAACAAAATAATAAATAGTTCAAATGTGCAGAAGGAAGTATGGGCATTGGTACGTGAAGGACTAAATATTAAATAAAAGACTGATAAAATTACCTTAACAAACGATACAAACAAGCCAACCTGTGATAGTCCGGAAATGGCCGATATCGTAAATTATTTCTCAACAGTTACCGAAGATAAACTTAAACAGCACCTCGGGAATAATTTATCGACCGCCTGTACGACCTCCGATAGTAAGATGCAATCTATGTATTTCCACCCTATTAATACATCCGAAATATATAATGTCATACAGAATTTACGAAACTGTGCAAGCGGTCAGGATGGAATTCCAGCAAAGTTATTAAAATTTGTTGCAACCGAGATCATGGAACCGCTGGTTGATTAGATAACCTTTCCTTCAAAACCGGCGTTTTTCCCACAGCTCTAGAAATATCAAAAATACACCCTATATTTAAAAAGGAGCAACTACGAGTAAGAAAAATTACCGCCCCATTGCACTATCAGATGTAATATCTAAAATTTTGGAAGAGACATTTATAACAAGATTAAACAACTACATAAAAAAGATCCAACTATTGAATAAAGCACAGCATGGTTTTCGTAAAAATTGTTCTACAGAAACTGCCAGTGTTGCTCTGATTGAAAATATTTTAAGAAATATAGATTTGAGAAAGTGCGTAGCAACTCTCTTTTATGATTTCTTGCGTGTTTTCGACACAATCGACAGCAAATTTGTTCGCGACAAACTGTATTCTCTTGGAATACGTGGCCCTCCCTTAGATCTCATAGAATCTTTTCTAACTGACCGAAAGATGTTTGTGCAAATTAGTGAAACAAAATCTAAAATGTGCAACTCAAACAAGGGAATTATGCAAAGTTTGACACTAGGCCTTCTACTTTTTCTACTATATATAAACGACTTGAGTGGACATTTTAGTGACGGATATATTATTAACTTTGCCGACGATGCAGCGATCGTTGTCTGCGCCAAAAACGAGCTTGAACTTTTAGCTAAAATTAATCAAACAAACAGTGAAATTAGCGAATTAGAAACAATCTTCTATTAAACATTAATAAAACAACTACAATACAATTTTATAATAAAAAACGGCCAGCCAATAATTTAAGAAGCAACACAGTATCCGTGAAATATCTAGGAAGTTTTATCGACGAACAGCTAACATGGGCCCAATACACCAGTCATGTGACCTCTAAATTGAATAGAGCGTATTATGCAATCCTGAAGCTAAAATATAAATTCAACCAAAAGACGCTATTAAATCTATACTTTGAATTAGTATATTCGCACATATCATATATCATATAACATAATAACATGGGGTGGATCTGAAATATCAAGAATTTTTGTTGCCCAAAAGAAGATTTTACGGTTAAAAAGCAACGAATCTTGTCGAAAGTTATTCATAGAAAAGAACTTACTAACTAAAATAAGAATTTATATACAGGGTGAGTTTTTTTCGATGTTCTCTATGGGGATCTCGGAAACTATAAGAGATAGAGAAACGGTTAAATGGGGAAAGAAGTGTAGATTTACGAGACGAATAAAATTCCACTTTCAAAGTTTTCAAAAAAGTCGAGGGTAACTAGATATTTAGAAAAAAGTAAAAAGTGTCAATTTTTTCAAATCAATATATCTCGGTTATTATAACAGATAGACAAAAACTGTAAAGGACAAAGTTTTAGATAATTTTATGTAGATTAATAAAAAAATAATCAGAAAATTTTTATCACCATTATTTTCCGAGATATGATGCAAACTTACATTTTTTTAAATGGAAACCATAGTTGGCTATGGCCTCATTCAAAAGGTATTTTTTTTCTCTTTAATCCAATATGACATACGACATAGTTATTTCTAAAAATGAGTGAGTTATAGTCATTTTAAATTTTATTATAAATAAAAAATGGGTAGTCATGAAAAAGATGAAAGTAAAACAATTGCAGTTGTTTATAATAATAGCAATATTGTAATTATTAGTTTTACAAATTAAACAAAAATGAAAAACCAGCGTAAAAATAATAATTTTGTAATTATCAAATGGCCTACTGTATGTGGAATAAACACATTTGTCAAGACGATAAAACGTTTCTTACAAAAATATTATGAACAGATGAATCGTGATTCACTAATTGTGGTATTTTTAATCGCCACAATGAACATAGATGAACTCAAGAGAATCCACGAGAAGTTTCACAGAGAAAACTACAAATTAAATTTGGGTTTAATCCATGGTGTGTTTGGATTAATAATTCTCGGTCCATATATTTTTGAAAGCTCACTAAGTGAAACTGATTACTTTCATTTTCTTCAGAAAACATTTGAAGATATGCTTGATTGTTTAAATTTATCATTACAAGCAAGATTAAAATGGCTTCAATATAACGGTGCTCCACCTCATAACATGTTGGCTTTACAAATTATTTAAATGATGCTTTTCCTAACTCATAAGTGGGATGAAATAAACCAATCCCAGGGCCATCTAGATCTCCCGATCTGCGCGTTTTAGAATTTTTTCTGTGTGGTTATGTAAAAAACAAAGTATATGAAAAATCTTATCAATCTGTGGAGGATCATAAACTAGCTGTTATTGAAACATTTAATTCAATTTACATGAGAATAGTCAAAAAGCCATAAATTCAATTTTAAAAAGATATAATTTATGTCATAATAGTATTAATAGTGGACTCTTTGACCATATTTTTTTAATATTCAAATATCTCTCCCATTGATATATTGATAATAACAGAATTACTTTATGCAGTTGTTTTATTTTGGTTTATCTCTGTAAAACTAATAATTACAATATTACTAATATTATAAACAACTGCAATTGTTTTACTTTCATCTTTTTCATGGCTATCCATTTTTTATTTATAATGAAATTTAAAATGAGTATAACTCACTCATTTTTAGAAATAACTATGTCGTATGCCATATTAGATTAAAGGGAAAAAAATTACCTTTTGAATGAGGTCACAGCCAACTATGGTTTCCATTTAAAAAAATGTAAGTTTGCGTCATATCTCGAAAAATAATGGCGATAAAAATTTTCTGATTATTTTTTATTAATCTTCATAAAATTATCTAAAGCTTTGTCCGTTACAGTTTTTTTCTATCTGTTATAATAACCGAGATATATTGATTTGAAAAAATTGACACTTTTTACTTTTTTCAAAATATCTAGTTACCCTTGACTTTTTTGAAAACTTTGAAAGTGGAATTTTATTCGTCTCGTAAATCTACACTTCTTTCCCCATTTAACCGTTTCTCTATCTCTTATAGTTTCCGAGATCCCCATAGAGAACATCGAAAAAAACTCACCCTGTATATATATATATATATATATATATATATATATATATATGCCATGTACGTTTATAAAAACCATAAACAGTTTATCACAAATTGGAATGTACATAATTATCCAACAAGATACCATTTAAATATTAGGAAAACACCTCACAAAACAAAACTTGAAAAGACAGCTATGTACTCATGTCCAACAGTATTTAATAAGCTTCCTAAATATATCACCGATACTTCTGATGTAAAAACATTCAAAGCCAAACTAAAAATATATCTAATCGAAAATTGTTTCTACACGTTTTCAGAATTTATGAATAGTGGTTAACCATTGAACGTACAATTGACAATTAAAGTTAACTATAATTTTCAACTAAATCTACTCTGGTTTGTTATTTGTAAGTGTACTATTTTATAAATTGACCTCCTCTTTTATATTATTATTTAACTGTATTTTAATTATAATGTATGTATTGCTTTTATATGTACATTTTTATAGAATTGTTGACGCTCACATCCACTTCATTTATATATCTATGTATATGTTCTATATGTAAATGGTGGCTACGTGAAATAAATATGATATGATATTTGGCCAGTAGTGGGGTGCCGCAGGGCTCCAACCTTGGTCCTGTATTGTTTATAGTTTACGTGAACATCGTATGTAATTATTAGATTGTGAATTCTTAGTATACGCTCATGACATTAAACTGTTTTCAGTCCGCACTGCGCATTATACGTTCTCGGCATTATGTAGGATAATTCGCCATTATCATAATGTCCAGTGTTTCGTTGACATATTTTCGCCAAATGTAAAAAAAAATTAGATATGAACTTATGGAATATTTATACTAGAGATCACTCTTTTGTTTTTATGTATAAATTCTAATTTAGTTTCGTACATATGCTAATTGTAATTTTATATTCCTAAACTATATTAGTTATAATTGAGTTAATTGTAACGTAGTTTCTTAAGTATTTCTCTGTAATTAGGTTAGTGTACCTGTTGAGAAATAAATAAATATTCGTTTTAAAACTTACGCATAAAATTACAAGAATTACACATAAATGAAATTTATATTAAAAATCCATCAAAAGGTACTACATGATACTATTTAGAAACGTTAAAATTCATTTTCGTAAACAATAACAATATTAACATATGATATTATTAGTGGGTTATTCAAAAATACACCCAAAAGGTGAATAACTTGGGGACCCATAGGCAAATTAAGGAAATAATTAAGTTGGTCAATATGAAAAAGGACATAAAAATACATTTAGACATGTGGTTCATCCCAAGTGAATAGATCCAACCATAAACATTTCAAGTCTCCTATGGAAATAACCACCAGTGACCGATATCCTCAAAGATACGTAATTGACATAGTAGGTCCTTTATCTGACACCGAAAAGGAAAATAAATTTATTTTAACCAAATTTTCGTTCGTTAAGTCCATCTAAAATCATAAAGCCATTGAAATTGCAAACACGCTAGTAGAATTCATTTCTATGTTTGGAAAAAATATTTTTTTTTAAATAAAATTATTTTTACTAACGAAAATGTAAACTTTTTGTTTAATAGGCAAGTTAACAGCTCAATTCGTTTTTCAATTGTCATCGCCGACTCAGGTATTTCGGACGATTTTTGGCTTTTTGTTTGCTACGATTGAAATCAGAGACAAACAATTTTGCTTTTAACTAAAAAACGGCTACTGTTATCAAAATTTTCACAGAGTGATAACAGTTTCTAAAATACATTTTCTATTAAAATATGTAAAAATAAATATAGATTTTGCGAGCAAACCATGTATAGCATGGTTCTAGCAGTTCGATCGAAGTGGCAAATTGTCTAATGAATTATCTTAATGTTAGTTTATGCTGTACCAAATTGTAGCACTCTACCATGAACAGAATTAAAAATATTATTATAAATATGGCGGGCCATAAAATTGTGTCCGTCGAAAAAATTTGTGAAGTGCGAAAAATGTGAAAGTGTGATGCATCATACTTGCGCCCTAAACATTCCGGGGCCATATGTGAACGTTAACACCAACATTGTGTACTGTAACCAAATCAACGTGGACCTAACCTATTCAGATAACCTCCTCAACGATTGCAAATTCGACAACGAAATATCTAGAATATGGAAAGAAATTAACAAAATTAAGCAAACTATAACCAAATCAAACATCAATATTATTCATCCGCAAGGAAAAATCAAGGAATGTTCAACATGTTCAGTTGCCCCGATAAAATTAAAAGGCAACGCCGCTGCCATGTAGATGACAACCCGGCACAGCGGAATCAGCTGGTATAACACATCCCAGTGAGGTCGCCGTGAATCAAAAATATCGTAGGAACTGGTATCTGCATCAAATCCAATATTCGAGCGGAACGAAAAAAGACTTGGCTTCTTATAAAACGGATTCACAGTGGTATAACTGAGGAAGATATGAAACACCATATTAAACAAGTAATCGGCAAAAAATAATTTTCCTGGGATAAAATACAGCTTAGTACGCAAAACTCACCTTTCAAAATAGGAGCTAATTTCGAGGAATATGATAAACTCACGGATCCTAATAACTGGCCAGCCGGTATTATTATAAACAGACCTTCACTAATACATCTTTATTTTACCAATATACAAAGTATTAAAAATAAAGTGAATGAATTTGAATCATTCTTAAAATGTAATAATAATAAATTTGACTTATATTTATTATATATTCTATAAAATCGGACAATACATATTTCTCTTTTAAGGAAGTGAGCCCCAATATGGTAAGAGAGGTAGTGAAAAACAAAACAAAAAAATACAAATAGTCCTGATCTTTACGGTATGTCTTCTAAACTACTAAAAAGCATTATAGATGTTATAATTTTACCATTGACAAAATTAATCAATCTGTGTATAAAAGGTAATGCTTGTTATGCTACATTCTTGATGGAACCGGATATATAAGTTTGGTGAAGAAAAGCACTTGTTATGTTCCATATTTTTATTTACAGTTTCCTGACACGTGTTTCGAACTGTATTACAGTATTACCTTTGATAATGAACTGCAAAGTTCGAAACACGTGTCAGGAAACTGTAAATAAAAATATGGAACATAACAAGTGCTTTTCTTCACCAAACTGTGTATAAAATCTGGATTTTTTCTAAGTAGTCTTAAATTAGGTTGCATAATTCCTATTTTCAAAAAAAGGATGCAAATTAGATGTTAATAATTATAGACCAATATTGTCTATCATTTTGAAGATTATTGAAAAGTTATTGTTTAATCAATTGTATTTATTTTTAGATAATCAAAAAATTCTAAATGACTACCAGCATGATTTTCGGAGGGGTAGGTCAACTGAGGACGCAGTTTTGGCACTTACTGAAGCAATCTCACAAGGCTTTAATACGGGTATTTGTACTGTGGCATCATTCCTCGATCTAAGTAAAGCTTTTGATTGCGTGCCTCATGTGACTCTCTTTCGAAAACAATATTTTTATAATATTTACCCACAAAGATGTCCTTTATTAATTTTATATTTAAGTGATAGGCGTCAGAAAGTACTTGTAAATAATACACTATCTGCAGAAACTAAACTTAACTTTGGTGTTCCTCAGGGTTTTTTTCTTGGACCTTTGTTGTTTATTCTTTGCACTAACGATCTACCCTTACAGGTATTATTCCGAAATAATGTTATATGCAGATGACACTACTTTTATTCATCAAGCAGAGGATGTACCAATTGCATCACAAGTTAATGATAGGTCGGTGTTAAGAGTATCAGAGTGGTTCTCTTCTAATCAGTTTACCCTCAATAATAGCAAAAGTGAGATATTGGCATTTTCTCTAAGAACCGGAAACATTTGTAATGGTCATGTAAAATTTTTAGGAATAAACCTAGATAATAAATTAAGTTGGAACACTAATGGTGATATAATTTCTGCTAAATTAACTAAAATTATATTTTTACTCAGACACTTAACACACACAGTATCTCAACCAACAGTATTAACAGCTTACTTTGGGTATTTCCAGTCACATCTCACCTATGGAATTATTACATGGGGTCACTCTTCTATACTTGATAGGCTGTTTCGCATTCAGCGCAGGGCGGTGAGAGTTATCTCTTTCCTTGAGTACCGGGCTGATTGTAGAGCAAGTTTTATTAACATAAATATTCTCACACTTCCGGGCATTTACTTGATGAAATGCATTCGATATGTTAGAATAAACTTATCTGCGTATTCACAACCACCTTACCAGGCATAGACAACGGTTGTATCCATTCCAACGGCACTTAACAAAAACAAACAATGACATTGATTGTTATGGGCCAAAATTATACTATGCATTAACGCAAAGCATAACGTCCCTTTCGGATACAAACTTCTATTAAACTATAAAGAAATATTTCATTGCAAAAGCTTTCTATTCAATGGATGAATGTTTATCCAATAAATTGCATGATTTTAAAATGTGATCCTTTGTGTCTTGTTTTTATATATAAATTGATTTTAAACTGTAATATTTATATCTTATGTTTTGTAGATTTTAAAATGATTGTTTGTAATACTCATTTAATTAAAACCACAGTTATATTCCTTTCTTCACTTTTTATATTTTATGACATGTGTAAGACTATTGTTACAGCACAAATAAATTGAAATTGAAATAAAAAAAATGCCTTAAAAACCACATACGACGATTATTATTCTAATCTAAAGTTAAAACTAAACAAATCATTTCAAATTGCTCGAAAATATAGTTCATTTTTAAAAGAAATTAAAAACTCATTCTGGTAAGAAAATAAATACACTTGTATTTAAACCAAACGACATGGTGTACATTATAAATAAGTTAGTAGTAAGTAGTAAGACTCATTGTTGTAGATTCACGAAATGTTTTTGTATTTTTAAATTTATTATTTAATTTTCTACAACGAACTAAAGGATTTTAATACATTTTATTATTCAATTATGCTCCAAGTGGGTATTTTTCCTTAAACCCGAACGTAATGATTTCTGTAGAATTCACTAATCCACCTCAGGTATAAAGTGAGACCTTCAGTCGATTATATTTCATTCTTGTGTCAGTTGCCGTACATATCTGAGTAAGTTATTTATATTTCATTATATTTATTATCATATTTCATTATATTTATTTTAGTAACTTTTTTTATTTGTATTTAAAATCAATTTTATAATAGCTGTACTGAAAAGAGCGAAAGTTCGAAACACGTGTCTGCAGATGATTATAAACTTGAATGCTAGATTTTTTAATTGCTTTTGCTAATTTAATTTAATGAAATCAGTTTAAAATTCATTTTTCATAATTTTTCAAGTACATTTTATCATTTATTAGTTTATTCAACAGAAATAATTTCATTCAAATTAGTGTTGCTTTGATAGTTGTACTATTCGAAACACGCAAATTAATTTGTATTATTCAATGTCTGTCGAAGTATTAGCTAGAGAAGTAGTTGTTTCAAATTAATTTGTTTTGTAGTCTTAGTAAGACTCATTGTTGTAGATTCACGAAATGTTTTCGTATTTTTAAATTTATTATTTATTAAAAATAAGTTAGTTAAACCAAGTCACAGCAAAAAGCTAAATTCCAATTATTAAGGTCCATATAGAATACTAAAAGTTAACACTAATAACAAAATATTTATAGAATTTAAAGCTAATGAGCGTGTAAGTTATATCATACTAGCACCTTATTCTTAAAAAAAGTCGGGAACATTTAATCTAAATTTGGGATCTGTCAAAGTTTTGTATAATACGTTAAGTTTTATTAGCTTATTTTATTATGAAATGCCAATCAATTTTTACATATTATTCCTTAATTAGAACCCTTGTTCGTTATATTTTCGCATTTCAAATTTTAACGCTAATAATAAAAACAGAAACGCTAAAATTTTTCGAAGAAATAGAGTTTTACTCAGGCACATTTATTTCTGTATTATAAATGGCTACCGAGTGTGTCTATATTATGTTATCTTGTATCATTTAATTTATTTTAGCTTTATTTTTATATTCGTACGAATGTTAATCCGCTTTGTATTTTTACAAGTGCATAAACTCGTAACTCACCCTATAGTCTAGTATATTATGATATACTAGACTGTAGAGCATCTGTTAAGAGAAACCCCCATTTTAACCATTGGTCTACCTCATATGTATATATATATATGATAACTTCAGTTTTTAATTCTACAAACGCACACAAGGCATCATCCTCACATATATAAGAACAATTTCGTCAGTTCCAATCCGTGCCGGAAATCACGTAATTAAAATACTACCTTGTATTACAACAGAATAATGAAATTAAATAATCCAGGAAGTACACCAGGTGTATGATGATTATGTAATAAACACAAATTATTAACTAATTAAAATACGATATCTAAAGAATTAACATAAGTATTTAAATGATTTACATACGTTAAGAATCATAATAGAATTATGTGCCGCAAAAGAAAGTAGTTCCTTTGAACAAAGACAAAACATGTGGTGTTTACGAGGTTATGTGTGTTGAATATATAGAGGCCGGATAGGAAAAACATTTCAAACTAAACTTTTAGAACATTACAAGTCAATTTTAAACAATAAACAATGTACTGGTTTTGCAAACATTGTATAAATAATAAGCATTTTATAGATGTAAATAATTTTAAGACATTATTCTCAGATTGTAAGGGATGTAATGAAAAAAGAGACATGATGACATTGTTTTACCACTTTTGCCAAGTGATAAAACAAAGTTATCGTGTCTCCTTTATCATTATATTCAAGACTTACCACAAAGTAGACGCCTCCACAATTAAATACAACTTCATACAATAAAGTTCAGTGAATAGTCCTGTAACATTAACGTAGATAAAATATTAACAAAAGTTACCCAATGCTGAGAGGTACTTAAAAATTTTGAACTGTTTCATGAAACGTCTACGCAGAATACGACCACAGTATGCACAACAAGGTTCATGGTTTATTGTTAACGACCATGCTCGCCCTCACACAGCCAATATCGTCACACAGTTCCTAGCAAAAAATGGGGTAGTGCTAATTGAACATCAACCACACTCGTCAAATCTCAATCCCCCAGACTACTTCCTATTCACACGACTCAAACTCGCTTTGAAAGGAAAGAGATTTGATGATATTCCCGACATCCAACTAAACGCGATAAATCCTTTGAACTCCATCCCAAAAGAAGCCTTCTTGAAAAGTTTCCAGGACATTTATAGTAGATCTTAGCGGTGCGTAGTTACCTGAGGTGACTATTTCCAAGGAGAGAAAGGTAACTTTTGTTATTATTTCATCTATGTTAATGTTACAGGAGTATTATCTAACTTTATTGTCAGAGGTTGTGTAAGGGATTTAGTTTAAATTTGAAAGAGGGCATTGAAATAAATAGAGCCATAAATCGGCGAAAACCCATCATTAATGACATCGAAGAGACTTGGCTTTTGCTGATACTTAAAGCACTTTATTTTTCTTTTATAATCACTCATGAGCTGTCCGTAAGATAGTTAGGTAAATTAAAATTTGATCTCATGTACAAGTATTTTAAATACTTCTGTGAGTTATATATATATATATATATATATATATATATATATATATATATATATATATATATATATATATAATACTGTAACAAGCAAAACTAGTTCAGTGAAACAAATCCCATGTTTAACAATTATTAATTATTTACCTATTTATTTAAAAATGTTTCACTGAGAGATAATTGAGAAAATTATTCAAGAAAAATTAATCACTTTGTTGTTATCAATACATATTCTATAACGGAAATTATATAAATGAAACATCCAATTCAATGGTTATATAATCTGGACAAATACAATTAACTGAATCGCTTTAAGAGATACAAATAAGTTGTTTGTGTATTTTATATTCATAAATATTTTTAAAGGAAAATAAACAATTGCGATATTTATATAAAATTTTATCAAACAGCATGCGCAATTGGCAAATAATCAGAGTAATTAAAGCAGAGACGCAATTTTAAAAAGCAAATAGAAAATAAATAATATCTGGTCAGTGTTTGAACTTTGATACTCCCAAAATATACACGAAATTATTATTAATAAAAACATTTTCATAATCAATAATTGCATCGAAATAACATTACTGTACACAAAAAGTTCCTGATAAGTTATAATTACCAACGGTTTCAATTTTATTCCATAAAGTGATAAATAATAAAAATACAAAATTAATATAAATGCAAATAATTTTTTAATATATGTATCTATTTATCAATGGCAATGCAATCGACTGCCCAAATACAAGACAAGATTTTGGGGAGATTAAGCTTCTATACGGCAGGAGCTAAGAAGAGAATTGGCCAAGCCGTTATGTCCTCACTTGTTTTCTTAATATAAATTCTTGTGCAAATGTATGTTATGGTTTTGGTATCACTAGTGTGATTTTTTAAATATACTAAGAGCCACATAATTGCAGCACCTTGGATGAGCTAATTCAGAAAGATGAAATCACGTTATTTGTGTTTAATTTAATAGTACATTAAAACAGGTGAAAAAATACCAATTAATACAAATATAAGCATTAACATATTCCTGTTATTATCCACACTACACTCCAGAAGAACTCTGAATGCGATGTTTAAAATAATCATTTAGACTAATACAGGCTTGTAGATTATCATGAAATGTTTGCTAGTTAAACTAAAAACCAAACATGGCGACGCTACACAAGCAAAGAATTAACGGAAGAAAATTTTAATTCCGCGCATAAAAAGTTCTAATATTACATATATTGCAATTTCGTGAAATTTCCCGGATGTATCTGTATCATTTAGAGTTAAACGCTACAAATGACTTACACGCTAACAATATGATACCATATACAATAATGGAAGGCTACAGCGACCTTAAAAAATAACACCAAGTAGAAGTAGTAGTTAGCTATCGTCCTTATGCCATGCTTTGTGTATTTAGGTGTGTGTAAATGAACTTGTAATTACTGTAAATGATCGCTATCTTTTCTTTAAACCGCCATTAATTATATCCCAATGACGAATGGTACTGAATACCCAACGGCTATCACCGTACGTGTCTACCACAGGTGTTTTGACTAACGATAAATAAAGCTGAAAACGAAAACCGTCGCCAAGACTATTTTTCTGATGCGTGACGATCTTCACGCTTAATTATTTTATACGTCCTTTAAAAGGTTACTAGAATAACTATATAGAATATCTTAGGAATACTAGTATAGTAGTACTTTTGCAGTTATAGTACTTTTGCAGTTTGCGTGACAAGAATCGACTAACATGGTACTAATGTACTATAGCTAGTCTGGGGCAAGTTGAAGTAGTTCTTAAATTGACTCCCACCTTCTTGACGAGACATTGTGAGTCGAAATGAAGATTATTGGTTCTCTAACAAGCTAATATAGGGACCCAGATACTAGGATTGGGTGACTTTTACTGAGAAACATAAAATATTCTTACATTGTGAACAGATAACGATTGATTAGTTAAACAGTTTTTAAGTTTTACATTCAAGTTCTAAATATACATACTTTAATATTCTTTATAGTTTAGAGACATTTTAAATATGATAGAATAGATCTTCATAGAAACTCGAATCTACTACTAATATTTTCCACAAAAATTCATATATCTTGATTGCTTCGCAATGCCATCCATATAATGGTTTTTATAGAGATTCTGATCGCCGTTATTATAGTGAACAGTTAACAAATTTGTCATTCATTCACCAACGTAAGCGTTTGGAAGGTAAAAGAAGTGCCATCTAGTATCAGAAGAATTGTTCAATCTAAAGCGGAGCAATACGAGACAAGTTTGGCTCTGCTCTTGTGTATGATTGCACCCGAAAGTTCCATAAAAGGACTTCGCAATCTCAATATTGAGGAATCTTAAACTCTTTTAACAAAACAAATTCAATTAAAATTATATTCTAGTGGTGAATAACATCCTAGGGTAAATTATCACCCCAATTAAGCCTAAGCACCAATAATCGTTGTATTACGCTCTTGAGATAAAATATTAGGGAAAAGGTACGAAACGACTCTGTGGTTATGAATAAAGTCCATATTCAAAGTATGCACAACGATTCATTTGATTAAAAAGCTGAAGGATTCTGTAATCCCAGAACACCTGTGGCCGCGACAAGACACAAACCTTCACAGCGTCGCACAGTGGTCCAAAGCATTAAAAAACCTGGTTAAACTATGAAGATGTGTATGAATATACTTCAGTTTGTGTCCTATATGGTTTTTGGGACGCTCACAAGTGTAATTCAGTAATACTTGTAATTGAACTTCCGCGGTTGTCTCCGTTACAGTGATTGCTGACGATGGTGGATAGCAACGATTTTTAGCCGCTAATATTTTGGCGTATGAAGAATAAATGGGCTCACCACTGATTTCGTTGGTTAGCTTTCGCATTTGAAAATATAATTATTTTGACATTTTAGCCGTGACTATCAAGTTTAAAACAAGGTCGGTAGATATCTCACTTGGTTTCGGTTTCGGTGTATGTTATTAAGCCTTTAGAAATTTTGACGCAGGGACCGGGGACTTGGAAGTTACAACAGGTGGGGCTTGTGAAGCTCCCGATGATCGAAGACTCACCTGAGCCAACTCCGACGTGGTGTGCGTTGAGCAAAGTTCCTCCTTTCTGCGCCGCTTCGTTCAATCGCTGGCGTTGTCGAAATCCGTAGTGTGTAGACCAGAATATTTGTCAGCAGTTTTCGAAGCTTTGTATATGTACTTTAGTAAACTAATTTTCAATAAATAATGTGTCAATTTCTATACACGTAATATATTTAATAAAAGTTTAATACAATAGAATTCAATTGGTAAGCTACACACTAAAATAGATAAATACACACATTATTTTAAACATATGCTAATATTCCTCCCAATTATACTTTTATCTACGATCGTACAGAAAGTAGACGCTTTTTGCATCATTTTTCATTGTAAAAGTGGCTTTTTAAAGCACTGTTGCTTTTTTACGTTTTTATTGCATGGTAGTGTGAAACTGTTTTTATTGCACAAAAATGTCAAATTTGACAGATGAATATATTATAGCACAAATTTTCGACGAAAAACTTAATTTTTTATTAATTGATACAAATAACTAATAAACTATAAATAAAATATATAATACAAACCAAATGGAAGATTTAATTTAATGCAAGTCGAAGCGATTACAATAAAGCGAACATTTTTTCCATAAATAATAATGGCGGCCGACATTTGTGCAACTTGTTTACTGGTTGCTAAGTAACTCTTTCATTACTGTACTGCGGGTAAAATATGTTTTCATTAATTGAATTATTGAAATGACATTAAAATAATACTCATAAGAATATATTCTTTGAAATCCTTTACGATCGAAGATAAAATTTTGTAAGGCACACGTGTAAAAAGTTTCTTTATTGCACTCCTGGCTTTAAAAAAACTTGCTCGTTCCTCGCTCGTGTTTTTAAACGCAAGTTCGTGCAATAAAGCATCACTTTTTACACTTGTACCTTAAATAACTATTAGCCCACATACATCTCTTTCAGTACACAAGTGTCGTATAACCTAAAAATCTCACAAAACCGGATGGACTCCCTGGCAATGATATATAAAAATCCGTTCAACACTACAACAATAAATATCAAAAAGACGTTTGTAAGTTATGTTCATTTTTGTTTTTTATATTTAGTCACACTGTATTAATTTTATTTACGCTACCATCATACATTACATTAGAATTTAAACTATTTTTATATAATTTACTGTAATTTTAACTTTTATACCCAATGTATTTATTTAAATTTATTATTCTTCGCTTGTAGTTTTATTGAAGATGGCTGTAAAGCCGAAACTAGTTTAAAAGAATACATAATAAATATAATAACGAGCAGTACAAAACAAACACCTGATTATTTATTTAATATAACCACTAGTTATAATCTTTGTAATTTATTTGTTTTTAAATGTTTTTTTTTAAAGATGCACAAAGAATAAATAAAAAATAAACTCGTTTTTTCACCTTGACTGCTACAATAAGGAAGAAGAGATCAAGCCCTTGGGCACCTATGTGAGGGAGTAGATTTGACTGTAGACTATTCTTCATCATATATTTTCAGTGAGTATAGCAATTATAATATGTGGAGACTGCAACCTTGACTCTTTGGTAACTTCTACAAATATGAATAAATTAAAGTTTTAGATATATTCAAAACTACTTACGCTACTTTGTTAATGGAAACAAATTTTCAAATTGGGTAAGGTAAAACACTTGTTAAGTTTTATAACTATTTAATTTAAAGTTAATAAACGATAACCTCAGCCTAATCACTGAGACAACGTCAACTTGTATTGATCAGAAATATTCTAATATTCCACTTGGAAGGACCCACGTAATAAGGGCATACGAGCTGTGATACATCGAAACACGTGTCCTGGGATTTCCCTTCTTAATAATTTCGTGATGTGTCTAAAAAATGATAACAGTACAAATTACGTCGTATAGTACTTAATGTGATTTAAGTCATTTGACGCAGCTAATAGTTATGTTATTCAATGTCTGGCGGTGTATTAGCACGAGGAGAAGTTGTTTTAACTATTAGCTGTTATGTCTTACATAGTTCTGAGATAAAGGTGCAGTAATGCTCACAGAAATAAATATTTCTTATTAATACAGTTCTAATATTCCATCACATATTATTACAATCAATTATCATACATTTGATCATGAAATATTAAAACACAAAATCTAAAAACAACAAAGACACCTGCTAATATAAAACATACGCGCTCGTATAACAAATTTAACATGAATAACAATCCATTGATAATTTAAGCCCCGAAAAATGGTGAGATAATTATAAAGCAGAAAACTTTAGCGAAAAGTTTGATGTGTTACATAATATTTTTAAGTATTATTTTAATATGGCATTTCCACTGATTTCAAAGAATATACATGAAAATAAAAAATAAATCATTGGTGATTTCTGCTACAAGAAATTCAAGCAATGATTTTTATAAAACCTACAAATTTTAAAAGGCTTTTCTACTATTTAAAACGGAATACCAATGTCAAAAGAAACAGCACAATAAACTTATATCTAATATAAAAAGGTGATATTAGCAAAATAAAATAATTATGTTTGACAATATAAAAAAAACTACATGGGGAGTTATTAACAAACTGTTGCGAACAAAAGCATTGAAGTTAAGATAAGCGGGGTTGCCATTTCGACTCCCAAACTTCTTGCAAACGAGTTCAATATATATTTTGTAAATGAACCAGTAAGCATTCAGTCAAATCAGACTACCATAAATCAATCACCTAATGTTAATGTGAATACAATCTTCAATAGTACATTTTTGGAACCTTATACTGAAGCGGAATTATGTCAAGTAATACATAACTTTAAAATGTCAATAAAACAGCTACTTCGCAATTATTGCAATCATTATCTTATTTGATAAATAAATCTCTAGAATCAGCAATATTTCCGTTTATATTCATATTATTTATTAATGACATTACTAATGTGGTTCTTAGTGATATATTTATTTATGCGGATGATATATCTGCGATTGTGATGATCGCGATGACCAACAATTAGACCAAAAATGTAATGGAACTCACCAGAATTGGTTCTTTATAAATAAAGTATTACTTAATACCAGTAAAACATCTTATATAAGATTTAATACAGATTTAAATACTAATATTAATTTAAATGATAATGTTTACCTATAGTAAATTGATTGATTAAGTTACGTGAAGATACAATTTATTTAATGAATAAAGCACTATCGACCTTTCTTCACACTTGTTTGTGAAGAAAGGTTATTAGTGTTTTATTTGTCAAATTTATCTATAGTGAAACTTGTAAGTTTTTGGGTTTGCAACTAGATAATTATTACGATTGGAAACATCAAAGTAGTAGTGTTGTGAAATCATTAAGTAATGTTTCATACCAAAACAAATGTCTTAGAACAGTAATGAATACAAAACAAGTCTCCATTAGTTTATGGATTATCCATTTGAGGAGCATTAAATCGTTAGCAATCTGTGTTTATTGCTCATCAAATTTGTTTTACAAGTTTGATTCTATGGTATACCAGCGATGGATCTGTTAACCCGTTTTTGAGCAACAAATACACATTGCCAACTTGTAAAACAAATTTTCGCAAATTTAGTATTATGCCTTACCCTGGTTTGGCCATATATACACTAATTATGTATGTGTACCTAAATAAACAATGACATTCATATTGCGCCCTATCGCTTAAATATTGGCAAACATTCACCAGACATCTTAGAACTGAAGTTATATAATAATTTACCAATTGAAATTAAAAATATTACATCACGTGTCATTTAAAAAAAAATTCCAAAAATTAATTTAATATCAACACAATTAAAATTGTAATTAGGATCAAAGCTTACGAAAATCTAATTTACAAAAAATGGCATATTTATTAAGCCAGCAGCAATAAAATAATATAGTGGTTTCTCAATATTTGACTATGGTTGCATTCTTTTATGGAATCGAAATCCAACTATCTATAATATTTAAATTCCTACTAAAAATTTGTACCAAAATTCGACACCCTTTGAATACACTCTTTGAAGCTTCTCTATGACTTCTATCATTCTAATTGTAACTAAGAGAAAACAAAATTTTTAAAATATGCATATTCTTCCTAGTTTGTTATAGGTAGATATATCATTGTTTAATTTTAAAAAGGCAAATGCCTTTTGTTCTGCATTGATAGTGATAAGAAATGATTTTAGGTGAAACATCATACATTGTAACGACTTTTATGGAAAGTTTATAATTCATATAACTCCACTTTGATTAACATCTACAATATTTATTAATCTATTTTCACTCCTCTGGTTCAAAACAAGTAATCTAAACCTCTATTTTGTTGTCATTTAGGCCGCATAAATAATAACAAACTCGCACAAATACATCAGCAATCAGGAGGACGTTACATGCAAAGTTCAGTTATCTCTTGCATGCCATGAACTGTAACGGAGCCGTTCTGGCAATCCGCTCGCCGCATTGTAATTGTCGTTGATAACAGCTGATAATACGCTGGTGCACGTGTCATCTGAACTTTAAACGATAACGTGAATCACATTAAATTATCATTTACTTGCTCGATGCCGTAGGTACAAAAAATCAATCACACGTAATTAAATTATACAGTAATTATTTCATTTTGTTACTATTATATATAAAACTCCAGAAAAATTAAAATAATTAATTGATTATGTAATTAATTAATAGTTTTTTTTGTTATATGCTGAAGTAGTTGTTTCAATAAATATTTTGTAGTCTTTGCAAGACTGAGTGTTGTAGATTTACGAAATATTTTCGTATTTTTAAATTATTAGTTAATTTTCTTTTTATTTATATTTATTTAAATGTGTCTTTTGTTTTTATTTTATTGCAGAATTTAAATGTATAAGAGTATGGAAATGCTCAAATTTGGCTAATAACATGTTTAATAATTAAGGTAGCAAATTAAAAAACCACAATACTAGCCTTTAAATAGACTGTAGATAATCACAATCAAAAAATAATTTATAATATGTTTCTTTCTCTTAAAATAATATGATATGTTTCAAAAATCGATAACTGTGAATATTCACGCTTTATTTTGTTATTAATTAATATATTATTTTATATAATCACTTCAAATAATCTACAATACAAAAGTTACTGTTTATGTGACGGCATTATCAACACTTATCTGATTATTGCTCTACGTAAAAACCTGAGTAATAATGTATTATTCCTTGCGATTATTTATCACATTAATTGACCTTTATTTGTATTTAATCTTATAGATCAAGATATGATTTAAAATAATCGTTATAACTAGAAGTATAATAACAATATACTATTTGTACATAGATTTGATATTATTTTATACTTTAATTTGAAACAAAATAATTAAATTAATTAGTATATGCTGTGTGTCCCGTTTCAAGGCGCATCATAGGGAATTCCCATGTAATATTTTCACTTGCAGTTTTTATCTCTAGTATTGAACGTAAATGAAAAGTATACAATTAGAATAAATCCTTTACCCACTAAAGTAATTTTTGAAGTTTTATTTTTGTTTTATCTTTAGTTTTATTCAAAATATAGCTTAAAAAGGAAAAGTTCAGATGATCAAATTGAGTTTTGGTTGGCATTCTTCGCGTGCTATTTGCGACTTATCTGGAATAAACTTGTCCACTCAATCAACAATTATTAGAATTGATCAACAATTTAAGGAGAATAGTTGTGTAAACGATCAACATATTGTTAGGAATAAAAGGAGGAAATCTGAAGAAGCTGTAAAAAAATTATTGGCAAGGATAACAGTAAATCCAACATTAAGCGTAAGAAAAGTAACTATCTGTCGAATGAATTATAGTTACCGTCCTTATAAAAGTTAAAATAATCAAGAGCTGCTAGCAGTTCATCCTGATTCAAGAACTAAATTTTGTAAAATTATAATGGTAATGTCTAACAAGAATATCAATAAATTTACAATTAGTGTGTTTTTTTGTAGATTAATGTACTTTTTATTTAGTGCCTGAAAATAACGAACAAAATAATCGCCATTGTTCTTAAAAAATCTTCATATTGTAATATCAAGAACTGAATATGCACAAAAACGTAATTTATGGACATGAATTTAAAAAATATAGTTGTTGGTCCAATTTTGATTGAAGATCAATTAAAGTATTTAAATTTATTACAAAATAAAATCGAGTATCAATTACAAAAGTTGCCGCTGATAATGAAGCATGGTTTTACACCACAAACATTTCCAAGCAAGTGGATCGGCAGAGGAGGTCCACACACAGGTGCTCTGCTCCTCCAAAAATATACATTTACAAAATAACAGACAACTCCTTTTCAAAAGCAACGATTTATTTGTTATAGTTTCTTCAATAATGTTTTATATTTATTTTTCACATAAGCATATTTTCTAAATTTTTAATAGTCTAATATTTGTAATTTAACGGTTTAACTTTAAGTACTTTTAAGTTAACTCGTTTCAACAAGAATAATGAATATATATGCCTTTGAACTCGCCATTTTTGGTTTTCGATGTTATGTACTGACTTTTTAAAGTATTCTAGTTTTCCTTTTGTGGTACTCGCACTCGTTTTGAATTGAATTATTTGTTTATGGCTTAATCGATTTAGATGACAAACACTGACTTTTCACAGAAACTACTATTTTGAGAATTTTATTATCAAATATTTGTTCACACTTTTTAGCTATATTTCAAATAAAACCAAAGATGAAACAAAATCAAAACCTCTAAAATAACTTTAGTAGCTAAATGAATTATTCTAATTTTATTCTGACCATTTTCGTTTAATAATAGAGATACAAACTGAAATTGAAAATTTTACATGGGAATTCCCTATGATGCGTCTTGAAACGGTATATATTAATCAGATAAATTAATTAGGAATTATTAAACCATTAAGTAATTTATTATCAACTAGTTTTTTACATAGAAATTTGAGTGATTTGTTTAACTTTTATTTTTGTATTCCCAAAAGTGGGATAACAGTCATACAAATACATTGCAGTATAATTAGGTAATTAGAGTGTCGAAAACTTGTTGTCTGTATTTTCCCAGCATTATGGGCCAAACAAATTTTAAACCCTTTTCGATAATTCATTATTACTCTATTACAAAATGTTACTGTTTCCGTTAAAATGTAAATAGTTCTAATGCAATAGCTAATAATTGAGTTATTATTTATTTTAAATAGCGTTTCGTATTTTTTTTTTGATATTCATAATAACTATAATAACAATCTCAAATAATAACTACATGTAGTAACTAATATTAGTATGAGTTAGAATAATAAATTTTTGAATTGGCTTCCATTTTGTCAAAGATTAACAAGTTTGATCTTGGATTAAAATGAAAGAATTTGGTTAACTCTTTAAAGTTTTTAGTAAGTTGGTTATCTATAATTAAATTCAGTTCCTTTTACCTAATGTTTAAATAAAGAGGAAGATTGATCGCTCAGAAAATCATACTATTGAAGGCAGAAGTTTGTGTTCAAACGGACAGTAGGAACTTGAAACAATATAATTAAATGTATAAGTTATATTGCGATAAATATCATAATCAAGTTTTTTTACAATTTCTAGAGTAACAGTTCAAGAAATGATTTTATTATTTGATTTTATTTTAGATATAAAATTAACCCTAAGATAAAAATAAAAATCTTTTAATTTGCTGATAAAATTAGTAATATTTTGATCTTTTTAAAAATAATAGGAAACATCGTTGTCGCATCTAAACCACATTTTGTGAAAATTGTTGAGTTTGCCCTTTGCCAAATTCTCAATATATTAGTTATAAACGGTGAAAGAGGGTTCATCAAAAGCTATGCCCAATGCTTCTCGGTAAAAGATAAGAAAATATCACCAAAATAAAGTTTAAAAATATTTTTAAGAAGTAGGAGTATTGTTATTTTCGCTTTTTATAGGATATCAGGATGTCACTGATTTCTTCAGTAAGCAGAATGGTTCTTCGGGATTAATTTCACAAATGAAGTCGAATCTAGCAATCAACTACGATTTCCTAACCCATTAATTTTTAAAAATGGCAGAAAAAACATCAATCATCATTCTTGTAAACCATTATTCTTGCCCTTAGATACCATTACACCTTTCTCAAAATATTTAACTTAATTTTGGAATTTTATTCTAAAACCAAACTTGAAATATTTTCATTAATTTATTTTATTAAATGCAATAACTGTGATAAATCCTACACTGAACAATTAAAATATTATTTAATAACAAAATATAAAGAATATTCTTATCATCAAAGTTTCAATTTCAACAGATTTGTAATAGTATACCATATTATTACTACAAGCCAGCAATTAAGTTATGATACAATGGAGCTAGACATTCCTATTTTCGTAATTAAACATTTTTCTTACATATTAGGTTAGCAAGTATGAAATGGAGCAAAAATGCACATAATTGAATTCGTTTTTTTTTTCAATAAGAACTTCTTATTTTTAATCAAATTATGCACCCATATTATCGATACACTTTTTCCATTTTAGAGGTAACTCATTTATCCCTTTGCTGTAGAAGTCTGAATCACGGGAGTCGATGAGCTCTTGAAATAGCCATTTTGACAGCCTGTGCGGAATTGAATTTTTGAATTAGTTGATAACAGTAGAGATTCGCTGTGATCGATTGGCAAGGTTCGATAAAGCTGTGGTTGTTGACACCTGAGCAAGACTACCAAACAGTGACAATCAGCTTCTTCTAGTAGACGTGTCGTTTCGGACAGAGTTTTAGTAATTCATATTTGTCTTACCATTGCGATGAACTCTTACGATTATCGTACATGATCCATGTTTCATCACACCTAACAAATTGATTGAGAAATGGTTCGGCTTTGTTGCGAGAGTGAAGAGAAAGACATGCGTCGAGTCTTCGTTCCTTCTATGCATCTGTCAATTCATGCGGTATTTACTTGTCCAGCTTTTTCACTTTACCGATTTGTGCCAAATGAGTCAAGATTGTTTCACATGCATATTGGCTGGGATTCGCTTCCACAGTAGCTTCCAGGACGTCATTGCCCACCTAAGCGTTGGGTCGACCACGTGTGTCATTAGACAGGTCGAAATCTCCCGAATGAAATTTTTTAAACCAACGAGCTATAATCGCATTTGTAGCCACTTGAATGCTGAAAAAACTATTAATATTGGCGACTGCCTGCCGTATTGTGGTTCCAAGATAGAACTCATACTTCATCACGAATTTCACTCATTTCCATGTTCTCACTTAATCGCCTATACAGAAAAAAACTATTGCAAATTTTTCCAAACTGAAATATGCGTTAGAAAGAGAAAAATATGTACCTTTCACACAAAAAATAAATTATATCAAAATACTGGGTCTAAATGATATTATGTGCGATTGAAATAAATAACATGAAGTTTGCTCTATTTTATACTAGACAACCTAATACATTGGTCATTGGATGTTAGTCCATTTTGACAAGGGAAAACCAATAGAAATGAATTAGACAGAGGAACACCGGGAGATTGAGAGGAATTACATTAGTGGGGGGCCGTTACGACTTATATAGGAAATATACACGCACAGGTTTGGGTCCAACGGAAAGGTTACAGTAGGAATAGGAGATTGTTGATAAGATGACATAAGCTATATGCTAGACTATAAAATGCCTACTAGTAGTAGTTTTTGCCTATTGACAACGTGGTCCTTCCGCCATGTGTAATTTGTGTATTTGTGTGTGTAAATGAGCTAGTTACTTTAAAGGATCGCCCCCTCACCATTAATTTTATCCCAATGGTGAATGGTACCGGTCACCCATCCAACTACCCGAATCAACGTTGCTGACCGTCAGTTTGGCGCCGTAACCAAGCCGTAAAAAGTCAATAATGGCGAAATATATTCTTATTTTGTTAGAGTTCACGAGGGTTTTATAGGAAAATTGTATTTAGTTATAATTTTTAACTTTATTTTTTTAGTATATTTCGATATTAGTCAAATAAGTGGCACATTTGAAAAACATATGCTCAAAATTTTGAACTTCTATTTGACACCTGCAATTGGGGGAATTTACAGCGCCAATTCGGTGGAGATAATTAATAAGAGTGACCAAGGCAAATTCTTATAATTGTGGTGGTGAAAAGTTTTCTTGGTCCATTAATATATTTGAAAAGGAGTTTAAGTTATACCCTTAAAAACAGAATAAAATTTTGAACCCTTTTCGACCAAAAAGGAACAGTAATTTGTTACTTCATGATTAAATGACTTCAGAAAAAAGCTTGACTCTACTTTTTTATTTCAGACTCTTTCGCCCACCGATCGGCCACTAATAATTAGATATTTGTTGGATGACAGATCTGAAACCTATTCCATTGCCTTTTTGATTGCAATATCATTCTGAGGTGAATACTGATGCTTTCGATGATAATTTAAAGGGTTCCCAATCATTTAAATATTCAACATAGGAAGAACAGCCAGAGGAGTTTTCTGAAATTGATCCATATTTATAGATAAATGTGTATCCAACAAAGAAGGCATCACTACACTCCCTGAATTCTGATTTTAGGATTAGGGTTTTGGAGTATATTTTGGGAACAGTATAGTTGATTTATTGTTAAGGACTGAGTTAAAGTAATAACTTTTACAGTTTTTTTTACGTCGATGCTCAAATCACAAATATTTCTAGGCCTGTCTTTGTCAGAGACTATTTTCTTTTTTTCTTTAAAGCATATTTATTTAACATGTAAATAAATGCCTGAACATTAAGAAAAGTTCACAGAATTCTGCCAGGGGGTATTTGTTGGAGTTTACTTTATTGCTCCCAAGATTAGTCGCCTCCAATTATCATTGGTATAACCTACAAGAAGTAATCTAGTTTCTGCAGAATATTCCGGACCTAAAGGAGTAAACCCCAACTAAAACTCCGTAATCGAAGATGTCAATTGTACCCTGCCAAGGGATGGATGGAAGTTAGTCTTGAACGGTGTCCTAAAATAAGTGGAGACCTCCAGTTGTATAATATTGCTGCAAATTGGAAGCACTACTGGTACAGTCAACCTTTATTTCTGCCTATCTCGTAAAAACCGCATTTCAACCTCTGATGAATCAACCTTATTAAAAAGGCGGCGTTAGAGGACATGTAAAGTGTGATTAAAAAAAAAAACAATATCTAACACACCCAATGAGGTTCACCGCATAATATTAAATATTTTTATAATAATGTTATCGATTCACCTTTGAACTTCTTGCAGATATATTTAAAAAAATCTTTACTGACAGAACAGACAAAACCTTAATAACTATAGACCAACCTACAGAGAAGCATAAAAATGACGAAAATAAAATCAATAGATGAATACTTTCTAATCTCTACAAACTATCATAGATCTGTCCTAATAATTTGAGTGACTAGCATAACCTGTGGCACTTTTAATGATTTTTTTTCTAACATTGCGGGGATATTTACAAAAGATATTTCTCTAACTCATAAAGATCCTTTAGATTTTACGGTTGAGTGTAATACGACCTTCAACATTCAATAAGTATCTGTAGTGAAGATTCGGGATTCATTTGCAAATATTATACTAAGAGCTTGGACATATATGGACTATCAGTGGATATTTTGAAACCTGTTATTGATATAATTTCAGTTCCACTGACCAGATTATTCAATGATATAATTGTAAGTACAATTTTTCTTGAAACTTTAAAATGTGCTAAAAAAGGATATACAAAGGACGTCAATAACTACAAACCAATTAGTCTTCTGCTAGTAATATCTAAGGTAATTGAAAGTGTTATGAAAGATCAAATAACTTTTTACTTAAATTACAATAATTTATTTGTACATAATCAATTTGGTTTTCGTAGTGGAATGTAAACTATTTCGGCATTTGAAATAGGATCCTGTTCTATGGCTATATTTCTCGATCTTAGCAAAGCATTCGATTGCATTTGTCATAAAATATTGATTGCTTAATACCTAAATATGGCTTCAGCGTTAACAGGCTCACTCTTAGAGTTATATTTATTATACAGGAAACAAAAGTATGTATACAGAAATCTGAATTCGACTATTGTCTTATAGAAAACGAAGGGCCACAAGGGTCCGTTTTAGAACCCCTTTTGTTTCTAATATTTATTAATGATTTTTCTGGTCAAATTACAAACAGCAATACTATACTATTTGCCGATGATATAACCCTCATGAGTAAAGAGCATATCTACAGAGAAGTTTTCAACTAAAATTTAATAAATAAATCTAATGTTATCGATGGATTTTCCTACAATAAATTGTCCCTAAATATCAATAATACGATTGAAATGTTATTCATACTTAAACGTATTGACCAAACAGATGTGAATAATGCATCAAGTGTATGTTTCTTAAGTTTTCACCTTGATCCAATACATGGCGAGTATGTAAGTGTAAAATTAAAGAGATCGATTTTTGGTTTAAAAGCATTGTCCAACAAAGTTTCACAAAAATCTTAATCACTGCATATTATTAACACTGTCATTAGTTAAATGGCATACTCATTTGGGGTCATGTGGGAATCGTTTATTTAAATTGCAAAGAAGGGCTGTAAGAATAGTTGCGCGTTTTAAGTATCAGGATAATTGAAACCCCTATTTTAAACACATGCGAATATTAACTCTACCCTGTTTATATATTTTGGACTATCTGATGTATGTAAATCCGAATATAGATAATATTTCTTTACGTAAACTAAGAATAAATGCGCCATTAATGGCTAAAATATTGACTGAATGGCAAATATGAACTTTGGATGTGAATTTTCGTCACCTGAAATTATGAAGTCTGAGTGGAAGAACACTGTGAAATGTGAACTCCGCCTGCGATTCCTGTGAGCAATTTTTATTTGTGATTACTTTGCGTATTATTAAATGGCTTTATGTACAGTTCTAACAGATAATTTTAAAGTATAAACAAATAAATAAACAAAATAAAATACAAGAGGTATACTCGAATTAAATTCACCATAATGCAGACTTCATAAATCTCAAACAGGAATACGGTATTATTGTCTTAAGTTTTATAATAAATTATGTCAATAAACAAGGAATCAGCTTATCAAAATGTTTAGGAGTAATGTAAACAATTACCTAATTGCTCATGCGTTCTACAAGAGTGTTTTTCGAACATGACTCCATTTAACCTTGTCTGCATTGCATACAAAATTACATATGTGGTTCCTAATATTGTTTGTATTCGGAACTATGATTAATTTTAATTTTAAAATCAATTTTTAATTTTTAAATTGTTGTGCAGACCCTCAAAAATCAATTTTTATATATTTAACAATTCTATGGTCATATTTAATTCCTAAATTAATTAATTTAATTTAGTCTTATATATTTATTCATACGAAAGACAATTCAAATTATTAATGAGGATCAAAAGCGTATTTTTTTGAGAGTAATAATTTATTTAAAAAGATTCAGTTTGATTTTCGTCGGAGAATATCCACAATTTCGAAAATGCAGGAATTCACAGAACGTACAATTGAATGTTTTAAAACATTTTCGATTGCATTTATAGACCTTAGTAAAGTTATCGATTGCGTTAGTCATACTGTATATATACAACATCTTTATTAACAAATAAAAATACGGATAAGACAAATATAATACATTTATGATAGTATGAGTGTTACTATGTTAGTCTGTTAAATGGCTATCGACCGGCGGTTTTTCAGCCCTCATACTGTATTAATTAGCAAACTAGTATGGCTTTGATGACGATAGTATTAAGCTCCTTTGTTCATACCTAACAAACTGAAAATAAAAAGTTCATATTAGATCAAGTTAATCTAATTGTCGTTATGTATGAAATGCTGTTCCCCGGGGATCGATTCTCGGACCATTTTTATTTATTATTATTATAATCCTTTAATAAACGATTTCCCTGGCATGATACCATGATCTAAGTACAAGCAAATACTTGAATGAGGTAAATGATATTAGTTTGATAACAAAACCTAATGCAATGCAGTGGTTTTCAGCTAATAAGCTGCAATCGAACTTTTTAGTCATAAAAAATTAATGACCCACATATAGAGAATGTATCAAGTGTTTCATTCCTAGGAATTCATCTTGATCCCAGACTAACTTAGGAAGCTCTTGATGACTTTATATCTAGAAAGTTAAATAAATCAATATACGACTTACGGAAGCTTTTCAATGAAGAATGACAAAACATTCTTATAAATGCATTTTATGGCACATTCCATTGTCATCTGTTGTATGTTGTATACTGATATTTCAAATGACATAGAAGAGCAATCAGAATAGTGGCAGGTATTAAAAACCAAGAGGAATACAAATGAGAATATTAATATTTCATTAATTTATAGTAGTAGTGCTGTATGGCTATCGACCACGTGGTCCTTCCGCCATGTGTCATTTGTGTATTTGTATGTGTGTAAATGAGCTTGTTACTTTAAAGGATTGCCCCCGTTACTCTAAAGCACCATTAATCGTATCCCAATGGTGAATGGTACCTGTCACCCATCCAACTACTGACCCGAACCAACGTTGTTGCTCGTCAGTCCGGGGACGTAACCAAATGCGCTACCACCGGCGTATTAATTTATATTTTGGAATGTTTATTGCATTTAAAACATAATATTAGCGATTTGCCATTACGTAATTATCATTACGATACTAGATGGAAGAGGGATATTGCCTCTCGATGAATTCAGGAGAATTATTAAAAATTTCTTGTGGAGCAAGCATTTTAGCAATTGAAAATTAATCATTATATAATCACTTTCTTTTGAAAAAAGTATCAAAAGCGGTAAAATCAAAGCAAGTCATTTAAAATTAAACAAACAGTTAAATATTTTATTAAATTATTTCGTTTGACCACTTCTAAAACGTAATAGTTGAAACTAAAAAAATAAACAATATAAACTTTGCTAACAAAAACAACTGAACCTGTTCTAACAATAAAAGCTAAACATCCTTCTATTGATATTGTGTTAGTATACTTTTAACCTACCTAGCACAATACTTGTTATTCTAGCATAACCACGTCACACGTTAATACATTGTCTTAGCGTGCTGTTGGCCTATCTCAATATACGAGGGTGGATCAAATATAAACAAGCATTTTTTATTTATCGGTCGCTAAGTGTTTTACCGCTGAGTGTATTTGAGGTGATTGTCAAGGGAAGGAAAGGACGCTGATTTGGTTTACTAATGCTTATTGTCGCACCCTATCTGAGCATGAGGTACTTACATCTGTTAAGAAAAGTATTAGCACTAAGTTTTTAGCACGAGAAGGCATAGAACCTTCCGAAGTTTTTGGCGACTGACTGCGCAGTTTGCTGATAATACGCTTTTGAAAACTCAAGTCTACAAAAGGCATAAAAAAGTGGGCGCATAACGGTAATAAGCGTGAGTCATGAATGCCGACCGCGAACAAGCATTACTGTTTTTGGGATAGAAAAGGTATTTGTTGCTCAAATTCTTCATGGGCGTCGCACAGTTATTGCAAGCGCCCCGATGAAGCCAAACTGGTTTATGTACAAAAATAAAACATATTTTTTTACAATAATACATACATATTTTTTGTTTTACTAAATTCCGCTTTATATTTGATGCAACCTTGTATTACGCATTGTTCTATTACATGAAAATTAAAATAAATAAAAAAACGTTTCAAACTTTGGTTAAAAATAATTGATTAGAAAAAAATATTTAAAAACTTAACAACAATTGGTTGAGATTATATAAAAAAAAATAATTGACCATTTGGTAAGAAAAAAGATCTAAAAATTAAATAATATAAAATCTTATTAACAGATGGAAAAGATATCATAGGCTTTAACAACAAAAAACAATAACAATTACAATTTTCTAGAAATTAAAATCACTTAAACATTCTTAAAGTATTGACATTTAACCGAAAAGAAATAAAATTTTAAATATACACTCCATTATTTGCTTAAAAATAACTGAAATTTTATTAAAACTTTCTAAAAATAAAGTATAAATTTACAACCGTGGCATGACACTGAAATACAGAAGAATATGATTATATTAACTAAACTTTATACGCTAGTGGCAGTGGCTGGTGTGTAATTTAACCAGAGAAGAGTCTAAACAATAAGTTGATCAAGTATCTCACTGAAAATATATAAAAATTTCTAACCTATAAAATTGTCGGTTAAAGTTAATTGCAACACCAGCATACAAAATTCCCCTCGGTTCTGTTGTCTATTCTTTCTTGTGACGCGATTATTGTGATACGTAACGAAGGGTCGAGGGATGTGAAGAGTGACTCTTGGGAACCCTTCTTTCCTTGTCTTTCCCTTTTGTATATATCCATTGTTCGAATGACTACTTATGCGTGTGTAAACCAAAACTAAATAGTGTAAAAACCCTCATGCATTAAGCGTTTGCTTATAGACCTCGAAGTCCAGGGTTTTCTTCCGCCCTCATGTTAATTTTTGTTTTGTTTGTGTGGTTTAAATTTTTTTACACTTACTTACATTTTCTTATTTATATAAGTCTTAAAGATGCCGTTAAATTAGTTATAAACGCTAGAAATAATCACAAAGTGGAACTACTCAATGACGTTGCAGACATTAAATTATACAGGTTGTCACGTTAATGGCTGGAGCACAGATTCCTGGGATCAATTGTTTATAACATTTGAACCGTTTACTCGATTTGAATGAAATTTATTATTAATAACAGTAGCATATCGAGTGGTAATTTATTATTAAAAATCCACGACTACTAGGAAGAAACACTTTATTCTGAACACACGTGTACAATCGCTTTTCGAGTCAATATGATCTGCGCACATATACAATAATAAAAAAAAAACTCTTATTCTAAAAACTAAACTAAACCTATTTTAAATAGATGTCGCTATTTATATTAAAATACAAGTTCAATTTTAATACATCACAACTCTCCCCTTTTAAAAATATACATAATTTAATATCATATACTAAACATTTATTTTCTTTTAAAATCTACAACTAAACGATCTAGTGGTTTAATTACTCTTTTTGGACGCTCCCAACTTTGCTCATCACTTACGCTGGGAACAACCACCGCACTTTGTTCTATTATATTATCGCTTGTTTTATTACTATCCCTACTTACAATTTCATTATTAAGTTTATTATTAATTTTGCAATCAATGTCATATGGAATACTGACACTCTTAGTATGTTGAGAATATTTAAGAATTTGATTTGAATGTCTTTTCCAAGTCCGCTTTAATTCAAAAATTTTAACTAAATATACATCTTTCCCTATTTTTCTAATTATGTTTCCTAAAATCAAAGAAGGATGGTTTATATTTCTATAATCTCTTACCCAAACCTTATCTTCCTCGGAAAAATTAATATTACATTTACTTCTGTTATATTTTTTCTGATTGTTTTGACTATTATTAACTTTATTTTTCGTATAATTAAGTTGTTTTATAATTTCTGACTTGTACAATTCAAAACGAACGCGCAACTTCCTGCCAAACATTAATTTAGCTGGAGATTCACCTGTAGTAATATGAAGTGTATTCCTGTAAAAATTATTTAAAACTATTTATTTATTTATTTATTTATTTAACTTTACAATGCCCTATTGGTATTGGATATAACAAAAACTTTAAAAAATATACCAAAAAAAAATTAGATTTTGTTTCTTCAAGTGCTAGTTTTAATGTATTTTTAATTAATTTAATAGCATTGCCTGCTGCTCCATTAGATTGTGGCTTGTATAATGGTATAGTAATATGAGTAATGCCATTTAATTTTAAGAAATTTTTAAAGTTATCTGATGTAAATTGTGTGCCATTATCAGATACCAAGGTCCGAGGTAACCCAAATCTAGCAAATACATTTCTCATTGCTTGTATTTTAACAAGGGTTGTTATATTAGCTACTGGAAATACCTCCACCCATTTGGTATGTGCGTCAATTACAATTAAATAATATTTACTATGAAATGGTCCCATATAATCAACATGAATTCTCGACCAAGGTTTTTCTGGCTATTCCCAACTATTTAAAGGAACTTTTGACGAACTGGGCCGGTTAAACGAACATCCGACACATGACTTAATAAAATTTTCGATGTCTTTACCAAGTCCGGGCCACCAAAAATAGGACCTAGCCAAACTTTTCATCTTAACCACACCAAGGTGTGATTTGTGTAGACCATTTAACACTTATATTCTTAACTTTTCAGAAATCAAAATTCTGTTATTCCAAAAAATACAAAATTTAATTAATTAAAGTTCATGTCGGTAAGCAATATTTTGTTAATAACTTGTTCTGGCATTTATTAGGCCATCCACTCGGAACATTTTTAATTACTAATTGAATTATTTTATCATTCTTAGTTTCTCTTTCAATTATTTCAATATTTGTTGAGTTGTCAATATCTGACAAAAAAATTATACAATCCACCACAAATACATCAACTTCTTTTGCTTGAAAATTATTCTCTAGTGGTAATCTAGAGAATAAGTCAGCTGCATTCATATTAGATTTAACAAACTCGATCTCATATTGGTAATTACACAAGATTAACGCCCATCGCTTTAATCGATTTGCATAATACTGAGGTATGCCCTTATTAGGACCAAACATTGTTAAAAGTGGTTTATGATCGTTAACTAACGTAAATTTTAAACCATATAAATATTGGTAAAATTTTTGTATACCAAAAACTATACTCAATGCTTCTTTTTCAATTTGTGAATATATTTTTTTCAGAATTAGACAACGTCCGTGATGCATACACAATAGGTTATGTATTGCCGTTTGGCATAACATGTTCCAAAACAGCACCTAATTCATAAGCACTAGCATCGGTTGTTAATTTAATTTTTAATTCTGGATTGAAATGTACCAGTACTTTAGCCGAAATTAAAATATTTTTAATTTTATTAAATGCTATATCACATTTTCTATCCCACTCCCATTTTTTGTTTACCTTTAACAAATCATACATATGATGTAGTATTGTTGATATATTTTGAACAAATCTAGCATAATAATTAAAAAGTCCGAGAAAAGATTTAAGTTGAGATACTTTTTTGGGTGCAGGAGCCTTAACTTTTGCTGAAATTTTGTCTTGTAGTGGATGCAATCCATTTTTGTCACAAGTAAAATAACAAGAACTTATGAGAAAATCATATGCACGAAAAATGTGTTGCTTAGCAATATCCCGAATCCTGTTAACAATAAAACCCGAGTGCGCAGCAAGAGGGTTTTTATTGTCAACAGGATGAGGGATTTTACTTAAAAGAAACACAATTTGAGTGCATGCCATTTTCCGATTAAAAGCGAGAGGTCGAGTTATTTTTAGTAAGACAGATTCCAGAATAAACGATTATTATATGAGATTTATTTAATGTTACTAGAAAAATACAATTGAATATTGAATCGTTAATGTTACTAATACAAAAATATAACATACCGAATTATTCAGAGTATTAGTTGATATATTGTTTTGAATAATTGCATAAATTTCGTTTGATTTTGAACTGCCGAAACGATTAATTATTCGAAATGAAATGAATGCACGTCGGAGATTCGATTATACTGTCACTTTTGACAAATACGAACCAACAACACATACAATCACCCTACTGGGAGTTTATCACCCTGCTGGGATTTTATAACATTTTTATCACTTCTTCCTTTTTGTTTTATCGAGATAAACAAAGCTGCTGTAATTTATTAAGTGCCACCATATTCCTCTTAACCTCGAATTTGACACATGAGGGAATTTGTCTATTTTGTATCCCAAATAGATAATTTCATCTTTAAAAAACTACATTTTTCTAGTGATAATTTTACCCTACTTATTGTAATTTAGTTAACACCTTAAACAAATTTTCAATGTGCTCCTGTCTAGTTATCCCTGTAATTAATGTATCATCTAAAAAACATACAGTTTAATATCTTGCAATAATGATTCCATTATCTTTAGACATCTAGACACACTCTGGAGGTTTAAAATGTTCATTTAATGTTTCCACTAAAATATTATATTCAGTCTCTTCCGCTTTAATAGGCAAAAGTAAATTATATAATAACTTACGAGGGTAGATTGAAAAGTTTCCGGAATGGGCAAGAGATGGCACGCGTATCGTGAAATTGTTATGATGGCTGTCAAGGCTAACCTATTTTAGGTAAGCTGTCAAATTTTCAGACACGTGCGTTCTTCCGTTTTTGTTTACTAGGATACCTTGTGAAGCAAGTCAGGCACTTTTGCAAAAATGGATAAAAATGAATTTCGTGCAGTCATCAAACATTTCTGGATGGATGGGAAAAAGGCGACGGAGATACGAGATATTTTGCAGAAAGTTCATGGCACATCCAAACCTTCATTTTCGACTATTAGTTTCTGGGTGAGCGAGTTCAAACGTGGCCGTACGAGCACCAAGGATGAACCACGCAGTGGACGTCCAAAAACGCCCACAAATGAAGAAATGGTCGACAAAGTCCATGATCTCGTGTTAGCCGATCGACGAGTGAAGTTGCGCGAAATAGTAGAGACCACGGGCATCTCATATGAACGTGTGCAAAATATCGTGCACGAACATTTGGGCATGAGGAAGCTGTCGGCGCGATGGGTGCCGCGTTTGCTGACTATAGACAACAAGCAAAATCGTGTGACCACTTCGAAAGAGTGTTTGGCCTTGTTAAAGCGTAATACAACGGATTTTTTTCGCTGATTCGTGACCGTGGACGAAACATGGATCCACCACTACACACCAGAAACCAAGCAGCAGTCGAAACAGTGGATTTCTCCAGGCGAATCTGCTCCGAAGAAGGCAAAGACTGTCCCATCGGCTGGAAAGGTCATGGCCACCGTTTTTTTTTTTGGGATTCGCAAGTTGTGATACACATCGACCTTTTCCAGAAGGGAAAAACTATCACGGGACAATACTACAGCGATATATTGGATCAATTCAATGGCATATTGAAGGAGAAACGGCCTCATTTGCAGCGGAAAAAAGTGCCCTTCCACCACGACAACGCGCCGGCCCATTCATCGAATCGCCAATGCTATAACCCTCGTATATCGCTTAACGCGTTTAGGAGGATCTCCCGTTTTTATTGGTGCATCCAATAAAAACTAAAATAATACTGCTTGATAAGAAGAATAATCTAATTCTACATGGTCTCAATGAAGACATGAACTTGGAATTATTATATTTTAGGAAAAAAAATAGAAATTTTAAAGTAATCGCAGCATTTACGAGTATCCAATATTCACATTAGCAACGACCTGACAGAAAAAGAACAGCAGGAACAAAAAATATTACGTAAACGCTAAACAATTAGGTTTAAATGCTTAAATCAAGAATTCTGAATAATTAATTGACGGTCAATTGAGAAGTTGGAAGAAGATGACGGAGTTGCAAGCGGGGTCATTCATCACAGTCTTGAGAGTCCGCTCCAAGTTCTCCAGATTTTGGAAATAATTAAGAACAGGCAAATTAAAGACCATTTATCGAAGTTCAATATTCTTCCCCTCCATCAATCTGGGTTTAGATAAGATTTTAGTTGTATGACGGCACTTTTAAAAGCCACCGACGATATTTTCAAAGAATCTGATGCAAATAACAGGTCGGTATAAAGCAATAAAATTAAAATCTATAATTTTAAATATTTATCAAGGGGGTTTCCTCAAGGATCTATTTTAGAACCTGTTTTATTTACTATTTATACGACTAATATTATAAACAATTTTTTACATTGCAAATATCATATGTATGCTGATGATACACAAATATACATATCTTTTTCATCAGATTTTTATCACGATGCGTTAATAAAATTAAATTGTGACCTTGCAACAATATACTATTCCTTATTGTCTTATCTTAAATCCGTAGAAGTCGACATATCTTCTGTTTGGACCAATAAGAAAATGCACACAATTTAAGCCCTAAATTAATTTAGTCCAAGGCTAAAACCTTAGGATTCATAATATACAATTTATTTCGATACTATGACTTGATTAGTATTGCTCTCAATAACCTTAGGCTTGTATACCATAATATAATGTTCTTAAACTAAAAAAACAATAATTTTACTTTGTGACTCAACAATTTTGTCACAATTTACGTATTGTAGTTTATTAATTCATCCAGGTTTGGATCAAAAGGTCAGCGAATTTAAAATTGATGCTTAGGAATTATTATTATTATTATTTTTGGTGTGCGTAAGAATGAAATAATTACCCACAAACTTATTAATATAAAGTGGTTAAACATGGATGACCACCGCATATTGCAAAGTTATTGTTTGTTATACAATTAAAATTATTAAAAACTCTTCTAGAGAAATGATATTCATAGTGTTAGTATCAGAAAATTAACTATGGTATAGTGAAAATAAAGATGTTTTATTATGAGGTGGTTATAAGCGACCTCTGTTATAACCACCTCATTATAAAACATCTTTATTTGAAACAAAATTTCACTATACCATAGTTAATTTTCTTAATAACATTTACATTTCCTGTAGAGATGTATACTCTAAAGCCAAATTTAAGAAATATGTTTTCATTGTTCTATTTAGTAAGCAATGTACCGCATAATTCCTTGTTTTTTTAAATTATTTAATGAAATTATTATTTTTTTTTTGTTATGAAGTGGACAAACTCAATTCCTTCCTTGTATATATTTTTTATCTATTTGTTATTAGTGTGAATTTTTCATTATACTCTGGTTTGAGTTTAAGGTGTAATGGTAGAACAGTGTGTTCCTTGGAACACAACAGAATTACATCTTGTTTTTCCTTAAAGAATATTATGTGTATCCACTTGTATTTCACAATTTAATTTTTATTTTGATGTGTACGAGGAAAATAAAATTCTTTATTATTATTATTTTTATTTCTTTGAAACAATTGTGAAACATTAAAAAAAATGGACAATTGTTATAGTGATTATAAAATGGAAAGTTGAAGATTTTAATAATGTTTTGTTAGAAATAAATAAAACCCATTTTTGCTTTAAAATTTTACTTTATCTTCGATAAGCTATTGAGCGTTTACTAAAAAACATTTATAAACTTTGTAAAAAATCAATTTAATCTTAAAACACAATTGAAATTTTATTTAAATCAATTTTGGTGTTTTAATTATTTTAATTTTAAGAGGATATTAAACGTGGCTGCATATGGTAGCGAAAATGAGGATGCAGCAACGTTAATCCGATTTGGCAATTGCATGTGTGACTGGCACCATTCGCCATTGGGATACAATTAATAGTGCTTTATAGTGACGAAAACAATCCTTTATAGTAACAACCTTATTTGTGCACATAACTACATAAATAACACGGCGAAAGGACTACATGGTTAGTAACCAAACACTACTAATTAGTTTAGCATTAAAAATAGTGACCAAAATGTAAATTTGCTATTAAAATTTTTTGTTAAGCAAGGGACTCAATATTTCTTTTAATACTACTAGTAGTGCCACTAAAACGAGATATACATATATATTGAGACTGAACCATTTCTTTTAAAAAATTGTACTATTTATTATATTTATTAAGTATTACTGATTTTGTATATGTAAATAAAAAAGATATCATCATCCTAATAAGTGAAAGCGTTTTTGTGTAACAAGGAAGTTGGAAAGTACTCGCATGTCGTAAATCCCGAAATCTGGGAAGTAAATTACATACAACAAAGAAAAATACCTTTTCTGTTATCGCCGATATCGTTGTATAAATTACGTTTTAACTTTTGTTCCACTTTTTTTTTCTATATAATAAAATTAATTATTATCAAAATAATACGTTTACCCAAATGATGAGTAATTCCAAGTTTGGACTTTAAACGCGGTTCGCGGCGATTGTTTATCATGAATCTATATAAACTACATGGCGTACGCGAAACGGCTCCATTCCGATTCGCCGCCGATTGAAACCACATAAAACCATTCTTAAGTAACGGCCGAAACTGGTTCGTATGCAGTTTGTAGTAAACCAGTGAGAAGTAAATAGTTAGTAATGGAGGTCGTGCTGCAGGAGGCTAGTAACGTTCACCTGGTCGCGGACGATAGTGTGAACTTCAAGAAAAGTGAAAAGGAACTAGAAGTCAGTGTGCCCTTAATGAGTGACGATCATGGGGGCGGCTGCCCGAAGGAGGATGAAGTGCGCGAAGTACGGCAATTCAGCATGCTGCCTACTACCGATCCGATTGATATACAGTTCGAAAATATCACCTTCACCGCAACGTCCGGATGGTTTAAAAAGGGTATGTTTAGTTTGATTTTCTTAAATAATAATAATAACATCCAGCAAAAGTGAATTTTTTTACTGTACTATAAATTCCAAATGCAATTTATATCGAGTAGTTTTTTTATTATATTTGCCAAATGAATAAATAATTTTGTTCATTATAACAAATCATATAAAATCAAATAAATATAGTGAAGAAAGATAGCAGGTCTATAACCCAGATGGATTAATACTAGACAATATAATAATTAAAAGAAATTTTTTAAATGCCAAATATAGAAAGAAAACAATTTTTTGAAACCTTACATTATATCAGTGTTTTACTAAGTTGTATATTAGAGTAAAAATAATTAATTTAATTTAATAACAATAATATTTATTCAAACTTTTACATTACAATTACATTTAAAATATACATAAATAAACATGTGTACGTATGTAAATTTTAAATTTAATTGTCACGTTAAAGTCCGGATTTAGATGATTATTATTAAATGAAATTAAATATTACGGTAGATTAAAGCACGTTAAATTATCAAGAGAATTTATTTTGTTATTAAATATATTCTTAAATAAACCTATAAGTAGAATATTATGTACCAATATAAAGTGATTAAACAATTACCCAATAAAATTAAGTAGAATAGAAAAATTGGTTCGCAAAATTTTTACATTAAGTTATTAGTGATTCAGAACAAATTGTTTTTAATTTTTAAACCAAGTTATATTTAAAAATAATTATCTAAAAATATAATAACCATGAAAAGCTGATAACCATGAGAAAATATTGTTTGTGACGGGAAATTTAAATGTTTGTAACAAACGCGAAAATTTTATTAATTTGCTAGGCAAATTTTCTCATGTCAATATTTATGTTTTCAGTTAGCGATACATCTACTACGTACTAATTAAATTAAAAAATTAAATTCATTAAAAATTTGAAAAACATTAGTTGAAATTAACTAATAATAATATAGATTGCCAGATTTTAGATTTTTCTTTTGGGATACTATATTTTAAATTGAATAGTTATATATTTTAGAATTTAACTTGTTATAATATATACTGCTTTCTAATTAACTTCGAGAATCATTTAAGGAAACATTTGTTTTAATAATTGGTCAAATTTCAATTATTTACAAAAATTAGTTTGAATTTTTAAGGGAAACCCCCTTAAAATTCTGTCTATTTATTTCCAGTGTTAAAAAACTGTTTCTCTTTAATTTTTTTAACCTTTTGTTTTGTTTGTATTTGAATTTTTAATAAATGAAAAATGTAAAACTTATTATTCCCAGAAAAAATCTCATAATATCGACAAAAATGAAGCATTTTTTATCGCTAGTTCAAGCAAGAATTGTTTTTAATATGCAAAAGAACAGTGTTTATGGAAATTAATGAAAGAAATATAAATTGTATACCGATAAGGTCAAGTCACTGCATTTCCCGATAACGTAAAATGTAAACAAAGAGACAACAAACACATTTAAATTTTGCAAAACATTATTTGACTAAGTGAATTTAATTCCAATAAAATTGTTAATGTGTACTTTGCAAGTTAGATCTTAAAATTTATTTTTTTTCTTCTCAGCTCTTAAGCGGTTTTAATATATAACAAATGCCATTAATTTATTTTGTTAGTATGGATTATAACTTCACTATTATCTTTTATGATTAAAAATAGTAAATAGTACCTTATTTACTAATACTATTTTAAACTATTAAATAGAGATGATAGTGGTGACCCTTACTACAATATATTATATAATATATATAGATAGTAGATGGTAGACAGTAGATGGTATTTATTGTATCCATTGTACTTACATAGTAAAATTCAAATATATATTTCAAACATTTCTTACGAAAATACTTTCACAGTATATTACAAAAAATAATTCTATGATTTTATTTTGAACCATTGAAGGTCATTATTAAGTATTGTCTATAATATAATACAGGATTTTTAGAACCTTTAAATGAACGTGCGAGTTTTGATTAATTCTAATTCTGTTTTCAGAAGACGTTAATTAAATTATAATAATGAAATAGAGTTAAAAGTTAAGTTTATTAGTGTTAGGATTTCTATTACCAAAACATTTTAATATTAGACTCTAAAAGATTAAGCCTTGTGCCTTTACTGTAAAAATGTAAGAATTTTAATTTGTCCGTGTGTGGAAATAAATAATTACGTTCTAGAATGTCATTTAAAAAAAAAAAAGTTATGTATCTAATACAATATGCGCTGTAGTGTTTCTAAAATCTCTTTATAAAACTTCTACCTGCATGTCCTATATATGTGCAATTAAAACATGCAATATGGTATAGTCCCGATTTTTCTTTTTTTAATTGGATTAATTTTATTTTCTGCATTGAATATATTGAATATTAACGTCGAAAACGTACTTATATATATACGACTGAGGGTGTTTGTAGGTCTCCGAAAATAATAATGCTAAACTGTAGAATATTTTAAAGGTTATAATCAGAAAGACTTCGTTAAACTATAAACTAGCAGCGGAATTTTTGTTTTATTTCCCATCGCAATTTAATAATAAACAAAACCTATTGTCCAAGAGGATAATTTTTTTAAATATTGAATAAATTTGCTCAGTAATACACAACTTTTTAAAAATTGTAAAAAAAATGCAATATAACAATATTTATAATATTTCTCGAAACTTTGTTTGAATTCTGTCTTCATTTTCTGTATTTATAAAAGTTATACAGAAAATAAAAGCATAGAGTATTTACTGAAAGCTGCCAACACAGAATTAACACATAATTTTAAAATTTTTGTTCAAAATATACAGTATCCAAGCACTCGCAAACACATCACACATACACATTTATACATACAGTTATATCAATAAATTATATATTTAATGCATAGGTGATAACTAAAACAATTCGGTTGTGAGAATTTTATTTATAATTTTATAATAATGGAATTTCAAGTAAAAGCTTCATCGATCCAATTTTCAATGTAATTTGAAATATGTCGTATTATTAATCCAACAATAGAAGATGTAATTCAATACGTTTTTGATACTAAATTCTAGTTCAGTCTCATTAATTACAAAACATTAATTATTCAAATAAAGCCATCCCGGAGAAGTATAATGGAGATTATGCAACGGAATTGCGTGAATATGGTCGTACTTTCTCCAGCTAAGAGATTTTCGCGTTGTAAACAAGAACAGATTATGTAACATAAATGTAGCACAAGGTATCTCAAACTATGATGAGTGTTTGAAATAAGTGACATTATGAGCAAGAATTCTGCACAGCCATAAATCGAGGCAAGGACGAGTCTTGATTCTGTATTTATAATGAATTTATTTTTTACAAGGAACTATAAATGAATGTAAAAATAAATGACATTAATAAAATTATTTATAGGTTTAAGTTAGGATAATTAGGATAATACCCATTAATTAATACAACGAAGCTGGCAGATGACTTTGATGTCCACGCAAAAAATAAATAAAATAAAATTATTGACGCACAATTAATTCATAGACTATTAGAAGTATATAATTATATATGTATCTATACATTTTAATTAAACCAATAAAATCATAATTATTCGCGGGTCGATAGCCGATGATTAGAAAAAACCTCAAGTCTGTACTCTGTTCACTTCATAAAAACTGTATAAATACTTACTTCTAATAATAAAGATGTTTTCTCGCTCTCTCATAATTTTATTATAAAAACATTTTTTATTTTTTATTAAAATAAAATTTGTAATATAATAATGAATGTTAATTACTATTTTTGTGAATCAAATTATTAAAGTGGTCTTAAATATTCTGTGTTAAAGTATCTAATAGACATTAAATTATTGTTATCCCATTAACAACGTACACGGGTGGGTTTCAAACTATTATAGATTAAGATGCCATCTATTATCTAAGCGTTGCACTAGATCCCTGTTTAAGTGCATAACCACCGACAAATCAAGGAAACTGTCAACAGCGAAAATTATAGCAATAACAATGTAAACATCAATTCATATTTCCTGTCATCAGCCGCGGACCGGTTTCGATCTATTTTGGATCTCATCAGCATAGGACAATTGGAGAAATGGAAATTAGTTTTACTAGGAGTATTTAACTCCCCGGGTAAACCGCCAATCAAGGTATTGATTGTTGTTGTTAATTATTCATTATTATATTATTCTAATTAGTTGAAGGTGGTTATCCACTCAATTAGAGAAATTAAATGCAATATTTCAGGGAATAGATTTCACTGTAATTGTATATCTAATTGTTGTCGTCAATCCACAGACAGATAAGTAACAACAAACTGAAAATTGTGGCACAAAACTATGTTGCTCTTACAGTCTTTTTTAGTAAACACATTTAAATAAATGTCTAACGTAAACTCTTTCAACTATAGCAATACTAACAAATCTGCAACGTTTTAGTGCGTCAAGTTTTATTTGATAGCATATCACAATCTATTTTTATGTCAGCTTAAGATTTTAAATAGTTCATACATAAAACATAATATAACATAAAATTAAGGAATGAATAAATAAAACTAAAAAAACTGTTAAAATTGCTTCAATTCTTAATAAGTAAGAATTAATTATAATTCCTATTTTAGCTATTACTACGATATTTTATATTAATGATGAAATGAAAAATACGGTTTAGAAAAAATAATTATATACATAATGTAATATAATTAATCAAAAAAACGTGGAAGTTACTACGTTTGATACGATTCCGTTTTACCGTTCACCTTTTGAACGGAATATACATCTAATGTTTAATAAACAAGGAAGTTAAGAAACTGGGTGTTATTCAATAATAAAAATGTATTAAAGTCCTTTACGTTGTACAAAATTAAGTAATATTTAGAGAGAAGTAGTTGTTTCAATATGCGATTTGTTTTTTAGTCTTAATAAGACTCATTTGTTGAAGATTTACGAAATGTTTTCGTGTTTTATTATTTTCATTTTCTTTCGATCTCGTAGTTTCATATAAACATTTTAGTTCGGTAATTCTTTTAAAATTATTTAGGTTGATTTTTGCTAATAACTAAGGTATTATATTTACGAAATCAAATGATTCAAAATATTTAAAAAGATCGTCTTGCTAAAATTCTTGATTTTCGTCCATGTTAATTCCCCTCAATGCAAACATTACAAATATCTAATGATTTTCAATTTGACTAATAGGGATTAACATATTATGCATATATTTATTTATTTATTCAATTTAATTTATTTATTCAATTATAAACTCCTAATAAATACGGTTCATGTGACTCAATTAATTAAACAGAAAATAAAGTAAAATTAACTATTACTAAAAAAAACTAGACTAAATATTACAATACATCAACGACAAACAATTACTAAATATATTTTTCTAAGCTTTTATTGTAAGTATGATACGACGAGTCAAATAATTTATACCAGGGTTGGTTACTATATTTATTAGCTGAACGCATAATTCTACTTATCTGGTTATTCAAGCTGAAATTCGTAGTGGAGGTCTTCACTCTGAACAATGGAACTCTTAATGAACGATTAGTTGATGAAAAATAAAAGTCTAGCTGCAAAATTAGTTTACAGCAATCAATCACACCATCAAGAAGTTTGTACAGAAAACATTAGTCAGTTATTCGGCGACGATCCATTAAATTTTTCATATTTAATTCTAACATTGGACTAGATAACATTCCTGTTCATAAACCCTTCCCAATTTATACCGAAGTGTACGAAGAAACTTTTTCTTCACTAATTCCAATCTATTAATGATATATTAAATAGACGCATATTCCAAAATGGGCTGAACAAGTGCACAGAAAAGAACTCACATTTAAGGTTTTGCACGACCTCCAAATAAACCACCATATATTCATTGATTTAGAACATACGTTCGAAATTTGAGAATTAATCTTTGATTTCTTAGGTTTTACAAATAGTGTTTTTTCCAATTTTGAAGTCAAAATTCAAAGCTTGATATTTACGAGTAAATAACACAATCTTACACTTTTTAATATTTAAATATAAATCATTAGATTTACACCGTTCAAATAATTTGTCCATATCGTTTTGTAATAATGCACATTAATCCATAGATCCAACTTTCCGAAATATTTTTATATCGTCAGCATAAATTAAGTGCGTACTATTAGATATAAAGTTATCAATGTCGTTTATAAATAACAAAATCAAAATTGGACCTCAATGTGTACCCTGAGGTACCCTCGAGGTAGCAGAAATGGGGTATGATATAAAATTATTGATTTTAACAATCTGTGATCTATTTTGAAGAAAATATGATATCCATTTAACAATTAATTTATTAATAGTCAAGAGAACTGATTCTACCTAACAGAATAGAATGGTTCTCACGATAAAATGCTCTAGAAAAGTCTTAATAAATAGAGTCTACTTGTACGTTATTTTCAAATGCAGTCTCTTGATAGACTGGGAACAAAACCATGTTGTCTAGTGGATATGATAGATTTAGACATCCAATATTTTTTGCTAATAAACTATCTAAAATTTTAGGTATAGTGGATTTTAAACAAACACCTCTATAATTGTTAACTATAATTCTATCACCTGACTTATAAATTGGATGAATGTAACTTGTTTTCCATACTGTGGAAAATTTACCAGAAATAATTGATTCTGAAAATATATCGTATATAGGACTAAATGAAAAAACACAATTTATTAAAAGATATAATATACTTGTTTCTCATTAACCAATTGGTGAAGCATTATGTTAATGTACAGGTTTTATAATTTTTTGTTTAATAATTAATTATAATTAAAACTCATATATTAATAAAAGGTAATTCGATTTTTTTGGTTGATTGAGTTACTTGAAGATAATAATAACTTTGATTAAAACACTTAGAACCTTTCTTCAACATTTTATTTTTATCCAGATGCACATTTCGGACACAAAGTGTCCATTATCTATGGTTTGATACCATTGATAATGGACACTTTGTGTCCGAAATGTGCATATGGATAAAAATAAAATATTGAAGAAAAGTTCTAAGTGTTTTAATCAAAGGTAATTAGATATCCCAACATAACCTCCAATTTTAGATGATTTTAGTTTTATTAACTCACCGACAATTTCAGATTTAGAAGTTAGAAGTTTCAAATCGTTCACAGTAGAAACGATAAATATTGGAATATTATTTTTGGAATAACTCTCCTGACTGTACATCGAAGGAAAATATTCTGCAAATAAATTAGTAATTTCTGCACAATCAGAACAATTGTCTCATATTCCATCTTACACGGAATAGCATTATCATGTTTCATTAATCTAATATAATTCCCCGAATACTTTGGATTATTACTCAACTTTGTTTCAATGTTTGGCATTTAATTGTTGTACAAATAATTGGATAATACATTACTTTGCGTACGTAATGTTTTGAAAACAAGGTATTTCTCGTATTTTTCAGTTTGTCTAGAATTTTAAGTTCTTTTGTCATCCATTCTGGATAATTATCTGTATATCTATGAATTATTTTATAAAGAAAATTATGGTAGCGACCGTTACTATGTGGTAGTTCATTTTATTCCAATTATTTTCATTTACTTATTTTATAAAGAACAAACTCATTAATACCACACTAAATAATGTCATAAAAATAATAAATTAGTACATCAATATTTGAATGGACTACTTTGGTTTTCCACTCATCAGAACCAAAACAATTATAAAAAATATTTAGAGCATCAAAATAAGCATTATTATGTAAATATATTTTATCTTGTAATTTTAAATGGTTGTAATGTAATTTGGCTAGTGTAATGTCATAAGCAAAATGATATTTACCAATACATTATTAGATAACGAAACAATAGTATTCTTATTTTCGACATAAATTAATCAAGAATCACGTTCCTAGAAATCGGGATTCTATTAATTTGATCTAAACCTAAAAGAGTGAATTTATCAAGAATAATTTGAGCTTTATTATCGTTGCGCTTTAATAGAAGTCCAGCATAATTCCATTTAATATTGGATAGGTTATAATCTTCGCAAATGAGATATGAACTTGAATTATATTGTTCCATAATGAGAGTTGCAGAGTGATGTGCAAAATTATCTCTTGGTGAACTAGGTGATATATAAACACAACCAATAATGTAGTCAATGTTGTTATGAGACAAACAACAAAATCACTATGAAGAAAAAAGACGATTTAAAAATAAAAACACGATTTAAAAATAAAAACACTTCTTTATCGCAATCAATATGCCACCATCCATAATTTTACCATTTACACTGCGATCAGATCAATAAACATGATAATTCTTAAATTGTAATTCACTATTTGATATAGCTTCATATAACCAAGATTTTGTGAGAATAATAATAATAATAATAATAATAATATCATAACGAGAACAGTTTACTGATAATATTAACTTCAGAAGTTTCGATCTTAACCTGCGCAATTCAGGTAATAAATTATTAGTTTTTTGCTTTTAGTTTAGAAAATTGACTAAAGGAAGCAATGTAAGGAACTCCATTGCTGTGTTTGATTATAACATTAGTTTTGCTTTTATTCTTCCTTTCGTTCATTTGATTCTGAATATTTTTAAAATAAGTTATTTAATTTTTATCAGCTCGGAAATACTACTTTTGATCAAACTTATGGGAATTACTTTTTAATACTTCTTTCACTTCATTTTCACTATGAAAAATAATCTGTAGGGGATGAGGCTTGTCAGCTTTATATTTACCTAATCTAAATAATTTCTTGGGTGTGTACTTAACACCACGCTTCTGCAATATTGTATAGATATAGATCTTATAAAATCACTGTATTTTACTTAGAATTTGGGCCAACCTTAGTTTGTACCAATTTTATAGGAATCAAAGAATTCTAATTGATGTATAAATATATGATGGTATTTATCATTCATAATAGATAATACATTTTTGAAACGATATTTTGAGTTGTTGAGTCAATTAGCGTAATAATTGATAATCCGATGGAGACAAAAAAACATAAATTTTTTAAATTATGTGAAGTAATCATTAATTTAATTATCATTTATAAAAAGAACACTAGAAACTATCTTGACACTTAATTGATTGTGCAATTATTTTTAAGCCACATAGCTATAAATTGTTTATGCACAATTGCAACATATTTCGAGTACATGCGATACACGATAACTGTGATTGTAATCAAGACAATTGCACAATTTTAAATATTTTCGCTTTGAATGCATGTTAGAAAAATATCAATAAGCGTGGATAAAGATATCAATAACTGATAAGCGATTACATTATAATTGATTGCCGTCCATATATACACTTAATCTTATCAGGTGCTTAAAGAAGAATACGTTCTTAAGTACTTGTTTATTCACATTCAATTTATTTACTCTAACAGATTTGTATAACTATAAGGTTAAGTTTAAGGTTAAACAATAAATGATAAGTTAAATTATTTCTCAATACTATTGTATTTCTTACATGAATAACATACTTATTTACATTATTAATACTTGTTTGAATTTTGGCAGGAACAAGTAAATATCATTAAAAGGCATAAATAGATTATTATTATTATTATTATTGATTGGTGATTCTTTGCTGATGAGCTGTTAGTATCAAACCACTGATAATTGTCTCTTTGTGTCCGAAATTTAAATCTGGTTATAAATAAGGCAGTAAGGAAAGGTTTCTAAGTATTTTAATCAAATTATTATCATCTTCACGTAACTCGCTGAATTTAAATAAAAACTATTATTTATAATACAGTTGAATAAGTCAATATTCTATATTAATATTATTTGTGTCAGTGTCCACCCTAAAACCTATATCAATTTATAACTAAACTCTAAAAAAATTTTTTGCGAAACTTAAAAAACAAAAATTGATTTATTGCTTTTTGAATGTTATTATGAATAATGAGCTCTATATACAATTATTACTCTTTGTAGACAAGCTTATGAACTAAGTTTATACATGTTGTTGTTGTTAATTATGTAGTTAATATCTGCAGTGTTTTCTATGATCGATTTTTACCTTATTTTTGTATCTTCTGTAGTAATAATTTTCTGGTAGAAATATTAGTTTAGTGTTTTGGTTTATTTATTGTTTTTGGATGACAGTTGGCTCTCTTTTTGCTATTTTTACCCTTTTTAAGCATTAATGGCAAGTGTTTTCTTTGTGTTTTGTAAACTGTTCTAATCAGTACCTTTTTCATACCTCAGCCTTTTATCCGATAAATTCATTTGCGACTTAAATAGACTGATATTTAATCATTTCAAGGAGAAAAATAATAAACAATCATTAAAATAAAAATAAAAGTTTACTAAGTTCCATAATTAAAAATTGAAAAAACCTTCCCTATAATTTGTAATTTAATTGCAGTAATTTTGTTTTGACAATTTGTTCTTTAATTATTATTTATGACCAATTATTTAATGTATTAATTAGTTAAGGATTTTATTTGCATATAAGGAAAACACCCGATATATTTAGAATTGATAGATATCGAAAATAACCTATTTAAAATTTCATAGCATTGTACAAAGCTGTAGTATCTGATACAGAAATAATAAAATAAAAAAGCATAGTGAAAATGTATATGTATATAATTTAAATTTGGAAAGACTATTGATTTATATGTTTGCCTCTTAATTTATATAATTCTAGTTTCATTCATCAGAATCTTATTTTTCATTGTGACATGGTCCTTGGAAAAGTCGATAAATATTCCAACAGCAATTTCAACTGTATGTACTACATAATATATGTAGTTAAAGTTGACCGGTGAATTGAATATCTGTTTTAAAAAACGTGTTAAGTATGCCTTCAAAATAATTGGAACAAACAAATGTAATTTATAGTGAAGTAATGTTAACAATTTGTTTTACAACAAATAACGTTTGTTTGTTCTTATTTTTTTTTTTCAACGCACACATATTATATTATTAAGATTTATTATTATTTTTTTCTGACATAAATATCAAATTAAAATCAACATATTGGGCATCATTGGATTCAGAAAAATAATGTCTAGTATAAAAAAATAAGAAAAGTATATCTATATCTAACTTTGAAATAATGTATTATTAATGTCATTTCATAGTATTTAAATGGCCATTAAAAAACAAATTTAGTTGATTCAAATCGGTTAATAAATAACAAAGTTATGGGGTATCTTAAGGTTTTATCGTTAAAAACTGGAACTAAAAATATTTTAGTGAACATTCATAAACCGGAAGTTGGTGTTTACTCGAGGCGATTTTTGGTTTATTGTCTATATTTTTCTAAATTTGAAAAATATTACAAAACTATTCAAACAAATGTTAAAGATAATGAGAAACTGAATATGTTTTGTTAAAACATTTTTTCGTATAGTTCTTAACTAAAAAAAATTAAAAATTTTGACTTTTCTGCCTATTGCTAATAAACTATAGGAGTTACATGAAATTTATATAACAAATGTTGTAGAGAATTCAAAACTGAACAAATCATTAGGAATAGTTTATTTTCGTAAACCTCATAGAATTCGAGTAAAATATAGGAACAGTACTATGATAGCCACATCACCATTTTATACGCATGTATGTATTTACAAAGTATGAGCTCAAAACACTTAGCTATGTTGGAAATAATAGCAATAGGTCGATAGTTCGATGCTTCACTTTTATTGCCCGATTTAAAAATAGGTATAATTCGTGCACTTTTCCAAAATACAGGAATCTCGTTCGAAGTAAGACATAAATTAAAAATATGCTTTAAGGGTGTAGCTAAGATATAATGGTAATCATTAAGGATTAAAGCAGGTACACCATCAGGACCTACGCTAACTTTATCACCCAATTTTGCTTCAATCACGGTGTCAATACTAATTGTAGAAATAATAAGATATTCATGCGTATTGCTTGACTTGTCATAAACTTCAATAGGATTAGATTTAGAAGGTTCAGAATATGATTTGGAAAAATGCGTTGCAAAAGCATTTAAGACATCAGGTGGTGAAGAAAGTTTTTTTATTTTCATATTGCATATTGGGAGGAACTGATGATTCGTTACAAACAGTACTGATAAAATTGCAGAATTTACTTGGTACTTTATTTTCGGTGCTGCTAATAATGAATTATAATCACTTCACGTCGTAAATTAGAGTATCTCACTTTAAAAAAACTGTGATAGAGGATTTGATTTTTACAGCTGGAGGAATTTATTCTTCACACGAATTATTCGCTTAAGGCTACCCGAAACCCATGAAGGGAAGTTATTTGAACTACGTTTGACCAAAAATTAAACAAACATATTAATTCTCTAAAACTTAAAACTAAATACTAACATCAGAAATAACTTACCAAGAACTTAACAGGATAAGAAGCTAACCGAACAAAATGTTTAAGGAATTAAAATTTTTTTTTAACATTTTAAAAACATATTATAAATAGAATGTAAAAAAATGTAAATTTAGTTACGTTGTTGTGAGAAATGATGTTTTCATAAAAAAGATTGAACGATAAATATTTAAGACCGGATCCATGGATGTTTGTGTGTGTCCATCATTCTCATATATATATATATGGAATTTTAAATATAATAATTGACGTGTCTGAATGGCCAAGTGGCCTATGACAATTTTCCCTTAATCATTCACCACCCCAACCCGCAATTCCTTCCAACACCCTTCCTTTATATAGAAATTTGTTGTTGAGTTACGTGAAGATATAATTAAAACTTGATTTTAATCAACCCTTCCTTAAAAAAAAAAAAAAAAGATTATTATGTATTCCGTTGTAAACTTTATGCACTTGGTTATTAGTAGTTAACCTATTGTAAAAGAGCAATTGGTGTAACTTCCTCCTTCTGAACATACTAACCCAACCTGCTTCTTTGAGCTTATGTGATATTTGCTCGGATTTTTAGATACCATAAATATAGCGAATGCATGAGTTTTGCACTTTCTGAATTCGGTTTAAAGTAACCTTATCTACAGCACGATACCTTCCAATGAAATATCACGTTATGCAATGCTAAAAAGTATCCTTATCTACAGCAGGATGATGGAGTGTTGAACAATATGCAAAATGTGAAAAAAAAATTGTTCTTTCACATTCTGCATATTTTTCAACAATCCATCATCCTGCTGTAGATAAGGTTGCTTTTTAGCATTGCACAAAGTGATTTTGGATTTCATTGGAAGACAAGAACGTAGAGGATATATATATTTTTTTTAATTCTGATATGATACATTGAAATATTTATTAATTTGTTTTTAATATCGAAACAACTAGTTTCTATAATCATACCTAACTTTCAAGTACATTGAAAATAAGGCACTTTAATACTATCTATGACGATATTAATTTGGCCACCTAATTGTTCGCACACACGATTCTTACCAAACAAAAGAAATGTTGACAGAGAGAGAGAATAACATCTTTATTCGAACACTTAATATACATACAATTTGGAGAAACATATACAAATGATTAGTCTGCCCGTTTAGGCTATCGACCATTAGTCTTTCTGCCCTGTCTTATGTTATGTTAATATATGTTATGTGTAAAAGGAATGTTGGTTTAGTGGGGTTTGAAGTTAAATTAAACATGTACGAATAATCAAAAATTTTCTGCAAATCAGCATTTGTACAAGCTTCAGTCTCATGAGTTGACTCAGGTTTGAAGTTGACCTATTATGGTAGAAGTATAAATAGAAAAGAGAAGAGTCCTAAGTACAGAACCTTGAAAAACACCCTGAGAAATATCAATAAACTTAGACCTAAGGTTATCTAGTTGTACACAATGCTTTCCTCCTAATAAATAATTACTTAAAAGAGATATTGCAGTTTCATTTAGAACAATGTGTTTTAAAATTAAATTTATTGTATCATCCGCGTGATATGCCTTATTATAATCTAAAACAAAATCATAAAAGTTAAATTCCCAATCTTCGTAGGTGATATCGAAGATTGGGAATTTAACTTTTATAGTTTCCACAATATCTGACTTATTTCTTAATTATTTTTCTAGAAGTTTCTATAAAATGAGCCGAATTTTAATTGGTATTAGGTCATTTAGTTAGAATGGCCAATTAAATTGAAAATGACAATGTGACAATACTTTCTACATTTACCCCTTTATTAGAAGAAATAAGAATTTATCGAATATATGTATCTGAAACTGAATTTATCTATGATGACACAGTGAAGGATAGGACCTACAGTTTAGAGTGGAAGAACATTCTTCAAGAGTGATCTCTACTTTTCAGCTTGCTGATGAAATTGTTTACTGTTTTATTAAATTTAAATTATATTTTTAAAGCAAGTCTGATAAAATAAATTAATTAATTAATGCATACTTCCAAAAGTCATGAAAAGATCACTCTAAAATACAAGTGTCAATAATATTTGTAAACTATGAGAGGACAGCACATGTGCAGCATAGTAACATAAATATTATAAAAACCCGTAGACTTTGATTTAATTTCACTAATGTACTTCAATTTCTATTTTCAATAACAAAGGTTAAAATAAAGGGAACCGTAGATGTGTGTAACTTATTCAAAAAGATCTCAGTAATTCTATGAACTTGACTATTAGAATGAGTGAGAATTATTTATTGCATCAACATTATTTAAATTGTCAGGTATCTACTTAATTTTATTCTTTAATCCTAGCGAACTTAAGTGTTTCCAGAAAAAAATAGTTTCTCGTGTAATATATAATTTTCTTTATTTTTTAAATATATTGTTGTGTAGCTTTTATAATAGCCCCAATTCAAAGGATTTTTAGTTTTACCAAATTTAGCCTTGGCTACATTACATAGCTGTATTAGTTACTTAAGGTTATTCGTTAACCAAAGACAAAATGGTTTAGAAAATGTTCGTGATTTTAGTGTAGCGTGTTTTTCAAGTAACTGTAAATAGTAGTTAAATAAGGTTTTTTCATCAATTATATCAGCAGCATAAAGAATATTATCTATGGGTATATTATTCAAATCTGTTTGGAATTCAGTAATTTTTAATATTATGATAATTCCTAAATGTATATGGTTGTTGATCACTTAATTTAAAAATATATTTCATAATACAATATTCATGTCAGTTTGACAACAAAATTAAAATTTAATGAGCGCAATTAAGACGCTAAATAATGCTTTTAAAGTAAAAAGAAGCCAAAACGAAAAATAGTAGTCTGCAAGAAGGATCAACTGAAGAACTTCAAATGCAGCATTTTGTTGGAGTGGAAGAACATTCTGCTGAGTGAACTCCCCCCCCCGGATCTCTTACGTCAAAATTATAAGTACATATTTTCATCTATCCATTTGTAATAAATTTAGTTATTGCAAGAGAAACAAAGTATTAAATACGAATACAAATACCATATAGTGATCGGAGAATTGATAGACAATTACACCTCGATCAACGAGATTTAGTTTTCGCCAAAGAACTATAATATCAAGAAGAGACATTGACGTATTATTAAGACCTGTTGGATCATTAATTATTTGAATTAAATCAAGGACTTCTAATACATCCAAAAGTATTCGTACTCGTTACTTTTGGATGTATTAGAAGGCTTCAGCTTTAGTTTTAATAAATCAATATTTAAGTCACCAGAACATAATGTGTTTTCGATGTAAGGAATATAATAAGATATGTTTTGAAATGTGGCAGATACGGTAATAACAATTACATTAACGTTTACTAAAATGTAGACCACTTCAATATCTGTATCAAACTAAAACATTTAATAGTTAACAGATTAAATAAAAAGAATCGTAACTATGTGGTAATCCGCTGAATTGAAAAATTCACCATGTTTTAACTACAACTAATTTGAGGTGAATTTTCTAAGTAAGTTAACAGATTGTTTTGTCTTCTCCCGGCCTCCTTTTGTCAAACGGTTGTTTCGAACAAAGTTTTATTAATAGAATGGTTGCGACCACGTGGTAATGCATACTTATAATTGTCAATTTTTAAATAATATCGGTGATATTATCATTTAACCAAGTGTCTGAAATTGTTGAAATATCAATATTGTGCTGCCGAATAAATTATTCAACTTGTGGGCGATCTTAATTTCACAGGGAACCCTTGAAAGTTTATGTGTAGAAGTTTAAAGGCATTAACTGTTAAATTAAAGACTAAACATAAGTATGTGGGAAAATAATTAAAATCATATGTTGTAATGTCTAAATTGATTCATATCTCACATTAGCATTAAAAACCAAACGAATAATTTTGTAAAAAAATACAGATATAGCAGATAATATTAAATACAAACAGATAAATAAATTATGAAAAAGCAGAAAAACAAAAAAAAAGTTGAAAAAGTATTGAAAATAAACTAATATAGAGTCAAGGTAAATACGCAAATGAGAGCTCAGTGCACTTATAAAGTTAAAATACATTTTCTAGGTCGTTAATACTATACATTTTTTGACACCATCAGCTACATTCACCGACAAAGTACGAAAGCTAGGAAATATATTTTGATTTCAGCGTTTAGTCGTTGCTGCTATCACAAGAGCCAACGGAATATTCTTAAGTTCTCACGCATAACAATTCTCGTACGTTTCCACTGTCATTTTGAAGCAAAAATTGTGTTCCTTAGTTGTCGGTTATGAAAGGACACCATGATTGAATTGAATTGAATTGAAATTTATTGATCTATTACATTGTTAATTTACAATATTAGACAAGTCAATACAATACATAAATAAATAGACACATAAGATAAAATGTAAATTAAACACAAAATGGAGTAATCAATAATACAAAATTAAAAAGAGAAACATCAATAAAATAAATTCGTACTATAAGAATTAAGTCGATTTAAAAATATAGTCATATAAAGGTAAAGTCAACTGGACACTTCTAAGAGAACATATAGTTTTTAAAGTCTTTTATGCTATAGAATGCTTGTTGTTGTAAAAATGATTTTAATGTATACCTAAATCTATTATTTAAGAGTGTTGACCAAGATTGACTAAGTTTGTTATAAAGATCAATTCCGGATTGATGAGGTGAAATTTCAAAAAATGTATGCTTATGTTTAAACGGTACTATTTTTTATTGTTACGTGTTGTGTAATTATGGATGTCTTGATGTTTTAGAAATAATGATTTATTACAGTGAATGTAATTTAAAATATATGAGATATAAATATACATGGGAGTGTTAATATTTTGTATTGAATAAATTTAGGTTTACAAGTTTCTGTGTACTTTAAGTTGAACATTAAGCGAATAATTCTTTTTTGTAATATAAATAATCTATTCAATTCGGAGGATCGGCCCCAAACGCAAATGTTATAAGAAATGTGTGAGTAAACTAGATCATAATAGATATTGATGATATAATCTTGATGAAACTGATTCTTAATTCGTGAGATTAGATAATATGATTTATTTATTTTGCAACAGGTGTGTTGAATGTGATCATTCCATTGAAGATGGTTATCTATAACTATGCCCAAATATTTAGCTGAATTTACAGTTTCAATTTTATGATTGATGAGTCATTCCCATTTCTGATGGAACATAAGCGTTTCCAGTCTGTAGACGATACTGGAACCTTTAATTTGTGCGTGCAGATATTAATGAATTTATCTTCAACTTTCTCAACAGCATTGGTCCGAAGTCCAAAAATTTCGTTGTACCAGATTTTCAATTTTAGTTTGCAGATGTTCGACACACGTTTGTAGTGAATTTACGTTATTTTTAATTTAGAATGAACACTTTGTATCTTCTAGGTTATTTAGGAATTAAGGGTTTATTAATATCCCCTCAACAAGGTACACGAAGTACTTAAGATAAAGATGAATCCCAAATCTTTATCTGAGGTACTTTGTGTGGACTTAGCACCTCCCATATTTGTATAGTAATGAGATTACTTGGAAAAGTACAGATCGCCATTCCTTACGTCTAAAACACTGTATAATGCAATTGGCTTCTAATTTTGAAGATGTGTTGAGTTATTTTTTTATATACTGGGATTATAATTATTTTTTAAACTATTAAGAAAAATACTATTTTCTAAAAGTTTTTAATATAATCGAAACTTGTCCTGCTTCTCTCTTGATGAAACCAAATTTTCAACATAACAAGAGGTTTACCTCTCCTAATTCTAAGAGTTTATTAGCTTCCTTTTTCTGTGCCGTCTTCTATCTATTGGTTGGTGACCATAATTTACTATAATTCTCCAATTTACAGTATATGAATTACTACTGCGGATTTATGTATTTGAAATCATTCGAGGAGATTTTTCAGCCAAGCTTTCTTTTCCGACCTATGTTCTACCTTCAATTTGCCTTCTACTAGTAGCTTATCGTTTGTAGTATGTGCCCTAATAGATATTTCTCTTCTAAATTGTTAGTAATTCAAGATCTTTGTTCATCATTTTAGTACTTTAATGTTTGTCATTTTGTTAACTAAAAATATCAATTGAAGTAGTAATTCATTTGCCGCACTTTTTAATAGTTTCACGTTTATTTTATTATTATATGTCATATATATCTGCCATGCTGATATAAACAGCCAAAAAGTGTCCTCTAGAAAGGGGGCAAAAAAGTAAATACAAGTATTTAAAGAAGAATACTGATTTTCAAGAGGATATTTGCACCTTCAGCATCATGGACAAAAACAAGGGTTAGAGTGGAAGAACGTCGCAGCTGCATGAACTCAGCCTAGCTTCATCCATCCAAAATTTTTGTACGTTTTGTTATATATTTGTGTATATTCATATGCATTTTTTTAAGGAAGCTAAAGACTAATAAACATAAACATAAACCAAAGCTACTACTCTTTTTCATGGTGTGTAAAATGTCATATATTTCACTTGGAATGTTTGGCTTAAGAAATACTGTATTGTAAATTGTGATAATTTTGGTGTTAATTTATGAAATTTTCATATTCTTAGTTAAATCAATAGGAATATTCAAAACATAGACTAGTTTATTTTCTGATATATTTAACGTTCGGTTTAAATTTGTAAATAGAATCAGTTCGATTCTTTCACGTTTAGCATTCTGTAATATATTTATTTATTTATTTATTTATTTAAACGTATCAACTTTAACAAAATCTAAGATAATTCACATATGCTACAAATTTCAAGAAAATAAATAACATAAATGGTTTCGTAATAATAAGTGATAAAATAACAAAATATTTTTAAAAGTAATTATAAATTATACATTTACATATTTAAGCAAAAAAAAAAATGCCTGTGTGGTAATATAAATCTAATAGCTGATTCGATTCAACACAACTATCAATGGCTAGACAGTGCAGAATAACAATTTTTGCGAAACATAGACATGGATGAGTTAAAAATATCAATACTACTAGGTAAAGTATTAAACAATCTCATGACTCTACAAAGAGTGTTATTATATCCATAATTAGATGGATGGAATTTCAACCTAAAAAGATTGCTATGCCTTCGCAAATGTGGTGGAAGAACGTTAAAATTTAAGTGATCAAGCAATTCACTGCACTTTAAAAAACCATTAACTAGATTAAATAAAATGCCCAAGTCAGCAACCAATCTACGAGTCTCTAACGTAGGGATGTTTAAAATTGTACAAAGATACATTTTATCTGGGTAGCTAATACCAGCACGATTCGAATACAGCCTCAAAAATTTGTGTTGAATCTTCTCAACTGCAGAAACATCACAACTAACTGATGGTGACCAAACAGGAGCAGCATATTCAAGTATCGGGCGAACTAACATTAAGTATAAATGTCGTGAAGTATTGGGTGTAAAACTGAAAGAAAAACGATTAACGAAACCAAGCGTTTTGTTAGCTCTGCCCACAAGTGATATATGCTCTTTAAACATTAACTTTTGATCAAACAGAACAGAACTTTAACCAAATTTACAGATTTGACTGCGATATTATTAATTTTATAACAATATGTAATATTGCGCTTCTTCCGAGAATTGGTAATTTTACTACATTTGTTCACATTAACATATAACCTATTGCTAATACACCATTGTTCTAGAGATGATAGATCTTCTTGCAGAGCCTCACAATCACTTATATTCGAAATTGACTTATATAATTTTACATCAACAGCATAAATAAGAAATTGAGACCATTTAAAATTTGAAGCTATGTCGTTGACGAATATTAAAATTAATAAAGGCCCACAGTGCGAGCCTTGAAGGACACCCTACGTAACGTTAGTGTCATTGGAAATTTGGTTGTTAATTTTAACGTACTGTGTTCTGTTGCTGAGGTAACTTATTATTCATTTGGTTGATGCTTCATCTAATCCTATATTAGATAATTTGGATACCAAAATTCCATGATGGACGCGATCGAATGCCTTGGAGAAGTCCGTGTAGACACAATCCATTTGCATTCCATCCTCGAAGGCATTAAGTATAGATGACTATAATAATAATAATATAATATATATTTTGTGTTGAATTGCCATTTAGCATCATCACAATAATATCTGATAACATTTAAGCAATCTAGTATACTCTTGAACTTAGAAGATCTTGCTATGTTGTAACTTCTTTTTAATTTTAATTTCTAATTATTTTTGGACAATATTCATTCAAATATTTTTTAAATGTTACCATTAATTTTATCCATTTAATACATTTCATCCCATATACTATCGCCTTTATAAACTAAAAAATTAACTCTATCACAAGCTATCTACATCGGTCTTTATTAAGTCCTGGGCTGCTTCGTCTATTCAAAAATATATTTTTTCTATTTATGATCGGACATGTGTTTCAAAAGAAAAAGATTTATACTCTCGATTTATATTAGTTATAATATTATTTATAACTGAAGTTTTGTCATTGATTTAAGCTACACAAATAAAGATATAAGATATTTATAGGGTATATATATATATATATATATATATATATATATATATATATATATATATATATATATATATATATAAAATTCAATAGCACACACATCCAAGGCAAGATTTTAATCTAGGCCGAGGTAATACACCTAATGCACTTAATTTTTCAATGTCCCGTTTTATCTTAAGAGATATTCGATCATATTTCTAACATATACACTGATTATCTAAAGTTATCCAGTGTGAATTGAATAATGTTCATTACTCCTTGATAATGACATTTTGTCGAAACTAGTCGGAGAAAAAATAATAAATATTCTGTGAAACAAACCAAGTGTTTTTAATTTCTAATCAAGGTTTTTCAAATATGTTTCACCACGGGTTAAGTGAGCAATTAATTAAATATACAGGGTGAATTGGATGACTTAAACAGTATTGCATTATGGTGCCAGGAAAATGATTTATAAATGCTATATAATTAATTGCACAATACAAAAAAAACAATGTTTATATGATTTCTGAAAAAACATTTTCTTTTATATAATAAATTAAGTTTTATGCAAATGAAAAATAATAAAAATAACTACAATGCAGTAATAAAAGATGACAAAAATATAAATTAAAATATTGCTTAATAAAAAATAATCAAATATACACAAAATAATAGTAATATAATAAAATATTACTGGTTGCAGGGTTTGTTAGGAAACACCCACCCACCCACATAAATATTATTATACAAATTTCAAACACTGATTATAAGTATCAAAAAATACAATCAAAATCTTTGATGCGTGTAACAAATAAAGACAGTATTATGATTTTTAACTATTTGTATATGCTAAGACACAAGCGGTTTTTAATACTGCAAATAAGCAATGAAGTAGAACAAAATTAATATTATCCTATATTGCATTTAGTATATTAAATTAAAGTGCATGCTTGATTAAGAGTTATTATATGATATTATAAATGATATTTATCAATATTTAAATTTATAAAAGTAATATTTGGATAAATATTAACCTTCGCCAACGAATATAATTTTTACTAATATCAAATGACCTTGGCGGATTAATCACATGCATTTTTCTTGCATAAATTCAAGTCTTCCAATTCGAATGGTCGTAAAATTGCAGTGCCTGGTCAAGGTTAATAATGACGTAAATGCATATAAAAACCTAAACCGGGGTCTTTGCCCTGTACCGCGCTCCTACGTCGGCAATTCTTTTGCAATCTAATTGGCTTATAATAAAATTAATTCGGTCCTACCAACTAAAAGACACAAGAACACACTAAATACTTGAGATTAAATGTTATAATTAATAAATAAACATTCCTGGCTATCTACATATTACCTACGATGATCTATAGTTTGGTATTTATTTATTCAATTCATACCTAATATAATTAGAACATTTATTTATTGCTTATAAATTACCGACTGTATTTTATGAAATAAAATAATATTGTATAATATTTTAGCTTTTCACTTACTCATTGAAAAACATATATTTTGCCTAAATAAACAAATAATCGTCAAGAAATAATGATGTTATATATACCTTTTAAATTGTAAGATCAGCAAAGTAGCTGAAGACATCTTTAATACATTCAACATTCAATCGCATATTTCACCATCCACCTCGGAATTTAATTCTTCCTCATAAGAAACCATTATGCGTCACTCTCCCATCCTAAAAAATCAATTTTATAAATGTCTTCTTCCTAAATTCATTCTAAGACGACAATTATACAGACATTAAATTCAACTATGACAGAATTTTTAAAGAAAAATTCAGCAAGTTAAATAAAGACATAGGTGATACTTGTTGAGCTATCCTCTTGATGGAACCAGATATGTAATTTTCGCGAAGAAAAACACTTGTTATGTTCCGTATTGTTACTTTAATTTTCAATTTCCTGACACGTGTTTCGATCATACCAGAATATTTAAGATTAAACTAATTTGATTTTGATTAGTGATTAGTATAAGAAAGAACATACAATACTAATGGACGATTAAATAATATCAAAGATATTTACAGAGCATTAAAAAAACCGTTTGAAACACTAAATAGTAATAAAGTTGACAACAACGTAAAAAACTGGTACGACACGTTCGACAAAAATAATGTTATTCCTTCAAACCGATGTTAAAATTCACGAAACGGACTTCTTTACTATGCCAAACACTTATAAAAATTTAACTCCTGGCCATAACAGTTTTGCTTTGGGGTATTCAACTCTTCGGATAAACCATCAATCAAGATATTGCCATGAAGGTGCACCAGATTCCTGTTGTGAGTGGATAATCACCGACAAAATAAAACTATAAAGTAAAACTCGTTTCCTTGTCTTTACAGAGAGCAATAATTAATAAAAACAATTTAACCCTCTTTGGAATTTAAAGAACAATTATATTGAATTTTAAGTTTTAGTTAAATATTTATAGACACTCATAATTCTGCAGGTTTATAGAATCCACACTTTAAAATGTAGGCCGGAGGAGGTTTCGTTACTCAGTTAAACAAACTGTTCATTAATCAATTATCGGACAATAACCATCAATGTATTTAATTCGTACGAAACATAGATTTAAATATAAATGCGTATTAAATGTATTTTAACATTTTATAATTATAATATTTGCATGCTAATAACCATAAATATTCTACTAAAACTTGTTTTTAATAATTATTTGAAAAAACCCAGTAGATTGTGATTAAAAATAAAATAATAGTACATTTATTTCTTAAGATGTCTTAAGAAGAATTTATAATATTATAATTGCATTAATTACTAACCTACACTACAAACTAATAATTTTATTACTCAAGGCAATAGCATAAACACGACTCTGCGCTTATTGCTAAGGTCACCATGTTGTTCACCTCAAGAATAATTACGCAGCATTTTTACCTCGTCCAAGTTTTCCACATTTTTTAATTACATCCTACATTAAAGAAAGATACAGACGTCGCACGAATGTCGCAGCTCTCTCAACCAAAACACGTTTATATTTTTCATCTTTTTGTTTATTTGACCATGCAAAATTTATTACACCGAATAACTTCGACAAACAATTGGATCGAGTGAACCAATCTTTAATCGAAAAACATCCGGTGATTATCAACAAGAAAGACGTCATTCTGCAACACGAAATACAAGACTGCACTATGCAAGTTGAATACTGGTAAAAATTAATTAATTAGGATGGGATGTACTGCCTCACACATTATACTCGCCCGATATCTCACCCTTGGATTTCCCTTTATTTAATTCATTGATTTTTCAGGTACTTATATTTTATTCACCTGAAGAAGCCACAGAATGGCGAAATATATGTAGTGTTTAAAATAAAAAATATATGAAAATCAGGCATTGTCGTTATCTCAACATTCCATTAATTAGGATCCCTACAACATTTTCTTAATATTCAAAATATTTGGATGATGTTCAAAATGCCATCTCGAGATATTTTACTCAAAAACCAATTGATTTTTGTCGATCAGGTATTGAAAATCTGCACATTACCATAGATAGCAAAAGGTTGTTAATAACGAGGGTGATTATATTATTGATTAAAAGTAAAATCTTGTTAAGAATGTATTCGTTTCAATTTAATGTAAAAAAGCGACATTAATATTTACGAAGAAATATAGAAATCTAGATAAAGAAAGAAATATATTTCCAAATAGAAAAGTAGGATTAGATTACATTACAGCTTACATAATTAAATTGATCAATATTTCTACTAGAAGATAAAAACCTCTAATCTCTACAAGTTGTTTATTTTTTAGAAACTACTTTATTAAATTTTTGAGACAAAAAATAATTTAAAGTATTAATTAATGTCAAGGTTGTAAATAAATGTTTGTTAATAATTGTTAAAAAATTGGTACTAAAAATTTTTACATATCGATTATTAATCAAATTCAGACGTATATTTAGATAAATAAAATTTATAGTATAATAAAATAATTATAATAATATTAATTGCCCTTCTGGAAATTTGTATCAATCATTCGAAAAGATAGTAATTAATCTATAAACAGTATATAAATATAACAATTAAGTTACAAAAAATAAAAAAGATAGATTTTTTTACAATGTATAAAACCAAAACCATTAAAATTATAAGAATATAAAAAGCGATTTAAATCTATAAACTCTTTTTTTCCTTTTCCAAGGCAACATCATAAAAATTAAAATTATAAGGATATAAAAAGCTATTCTAATCTATAAACTCTTTTTTCCAAGGCAACATCATAAAAATATTTCAATACATATTAAACATTTATATTACAATACATTAAATGAAAAAATAGCATCAGTAAATTACAGGAAAACATTATTTTCAACAATAAGAATAAGAATTATTGTATAAATAAGAAAAAAATTATTTATACAATAATAATGTGTTCCTTAAATTAAAGCCTTGTGATACAACTAGTGAAGTAAATATAATTTTTAAATAATATTGGGTTAAATCTTTACTCATTTCGTTTTTTACTATAAAAATAGAATGCTAGTTTTTATAGAAATAAATATTTTTGAGTTGTGAATTGACCATTTTTCTCGATGACCTTTTGCCATCTTTTAGGTAACATCTTGATGTTACGCTCAAAGAAATTCTTGCCTTTCTCAGCAAAATATGAAGCAACTGCTCTTTACCGCTATTGTCTGGATTGAATTGTTTGTCATTCAGAATTTTGCAAACATAGAAACAAATAGTATTCGGATGGTGCAAGGTATAGCGAGTATGGTGGATGGTTCATCAAATTTCATCTAAGCTCCAGCTTGTTTTTGATCTCGCATTGTCACGGTGTAACACAACATCCCTACGATTTACCAATTCTGGACGCATTTTGTTGATGGCTTTGTTCAATTTGTCTAATAGGCGATAGTACACAGCTCTATTGAGGGTTTTGTTCTGTGGTAGCAGCTCAATACACGACGCATTTGCAATCCCACCCAATTGATAACCTTCTTTTGATGAATATTTGCTTTTGAAGTGCTTGCAGTTTATTTATTCGGCTTGCACCATGACCATTTTCACACGACTTTGTAAACTATCCATCCATTTTGTTTAACTGAATTTCTTTGAGTTCATGAGGAACCCAAATATTAAATTTCTACTGATTATACTCTTCACAGCACCGAACAAAAATATTGAGTTTAATGACATATCCCAAAATATACAAATGTCTTTCCACGGTTATTTGAGGAATGTTTAATGTGTCTGATACCTCTTGAGTCGGGTAACGGCGGTTTTCTTCGATTACTGCATTTATTTTATCTTCTTTGACTTCAACTGGCCTTTCCGAATGTGGCTCATTATTGACATTGAAATTATCGGAACGGAATTTTACAAATAAATAATACAAATAATACAAATTTAGCTTTAAATGCAATTCCAAGATGTATTATAGTAAGCGTGATGAGATCTTGAAAAAAAAAATGGTTAAGACAATAAATTTAATGGTTAAGACAATAAATTAATACCTTTGTGTGTCCTCGTTTTGTGACCATACATCGTCTATCTTTAGGATCATCTTTATTAACTACGTGATCAGGATGAGTTGCTTTCTCTTCGACCTGAGAGATTCGATAACCTGTTGCTTGCCATGTTCATATTTTCGGTTTACATGCAGTCAATGCCTAATGATGGATCGTTATTGTTGGCTTGCTTTACTTTAACATCCGCTAGTGCATGCACAGTTCAAAGCTCGCCAAATTCGGCCAAATCTAGTGGAATACTTTCTAAAGCCTCGGCGAATCATCTATATATGCATATTATTCTAATGAAGCGAGATGGTCGGCATATGCTGCGACATGAAGGCTGCGCGAGATTTCAGCAGCACCTCCACCATAAACCACACAAGGTTCCTTAACTAAACTCCTAACTATATACAAGACGTCGTGAAATCTACTCTTGGCCTCAGCAACCGGCTTGGCGTTTCCTCCTGTGACCGAAATGATAAATGCGTGCGAATTCGGGCACTCCTCAATCACCAACATCTTATCCTTAGTGGTACCGAAATACAATTCCCTTACAAGTCCAACATTGTCAGATTTATCAGCGATTAGTTCCGCAAAACGAGGTATACTCCTTCCACCGGTCGCAATGGCAATCAATTTAATTTCAGGACAACCAACTCATCTTATTACAGGTAGATTCTGTTGTAATAATAAAAGATTGGCCTTATAATAAAATCCACATGTTTTTATTCTCAGTTGCCTGACACGTGTTTCGGTTCTTCTGTGAAGACCGAAACACGTGTCAGGCAACTGAGAATAAAAACATTATGGAACAAAACAAGTGTTACTCTCCACCAAATATTAATATCTGTTTCCATCAAGAGTGTAGCGCAACAAGTATTAACTTTATAAAATCCCCATTGGCATATCGCTAAAATAGTACCTGCATCCTTAACATGCTTCACAATCACGATAAACTTCTTCTACCCATACTTCCTCACCTCTTTAAAATCTTCAGTGCTGATGACGTCCAACTTTGTCTTTAGTTTGGGCGGCTTGAATGGGCAGTACAGAATCTCCAATTTAACGTCTTTCAATTGTTTGAGCTTTTGCGGGTGTGACATGGTCTTTATCATCTTACCGATGACTACACCCTTTACTAAAACGGTGTCTTCAACAGATTACCCTCGATTTTGGACAGCTTGAAATTGATATCCTTATTCTCCAGATCACACATCGCCATCGCCGCCTACACAGCGATCTTCGCCATATGTCGGTGATATTTGTTAATAATTGTTAAGCTTACTTACTTAAGGCTAATTTTTATTGATTACTGTAAAATACTTGTGTTTGACATATTGTCTAATTAAAAATATAAATAAAGGCAATAAATAAAACAGTTACTATTCGATTGGCAACTAAGAAATTTTGGTAATGATTCATATACAGCAATGCTTTATTTTATAGATGTATTTTGTTGCTGATAGTTAGACATTTTTAAAATTCAGGGAAGAAACAAAAATTTTCGACTTATTTTTCTTTTTATCTCCATAAGGGAAAGAAGTCTGCTAAAGCTCACAATGTGAAGTTTATGGTGACGATTGCTTAACAGAGCAAACGTGCTAGAATTCAAAAAAATAATTCCGTTTGGAGATTTTTCTCTCAAGTGACTTGATAATGACTTGATAATGACTGTAACAGGTCGAAACTTAAGTCGTGATTTTTTTATATATACAAAAAAAATATTACAATAAATTAATTGTGGTAAAAACATATGTGGATCATTGGTTTTTTAGATACAGCACCCACCGACAGACAGACACAGACACAATTTTTTTTTTCAGAAATCAGTGCAATGGACTCAGGGGGGGGGCAAAACGGATATTACCGCAAAAAAAAATTGAAAAAAAAATCACGAAAACAATACTCCCCCTATATATACTATATAGGGAAAGTAAGAAAGCTGAATTGCATCAGAAAAAATCATGTAATCAATCTGGTGGGATTACAAAGGTACTTTATATTTTGAGCTACGTCCAAGAAACCAAAGGATCAATTCAGATGTATACTGCTAACAACTCACAAAACTAGACCATGCAAACAAAGAAAAACGGCCAGTATTAAGTAAATCGCAAAGGAGTAGTATTCCACCATGTCAACGCAAGAACTCGCATATCTTTGGCCACTAGTGAGAAATTACTTTAGCTTGATTGGGAAGTGATGTTACATCCCCCATATAGCCCTGATCTGGCACCATTAGATTAGCTTATATTACACAGTTAGCAAATTTTTTCAATTGTTTACAAATAACGAATAATTTAACTTAGCTCTGAAAGGACCAGAAATTCTACGAGCACGGAATCATGAAGTTGCAAGATAGATGGCGAAACGTTTTTGAACAAAATAAAAAATATCTGAAATTGCTGAGTTGCCAAGCCAATGTATTATTTGCCAAAACTGTTTTTTCTAGTTAAATTAACAAAATTTATATAGATTCAAAAACACTACTCAAGTTTTTACTTTTTACAGTTATATTAACTTGAAAATGTCAAAAGTACTATATAAACAATTGTAGTAAACATGTCGTAAGTATTTTACTTAGTGCCTATATTATGGATTACGGCGTAGTAAAATTTATCACAATTAAATAAAAGTAAAAGAAGTTAAATGATAATTTAGGCTATATATATTTCAATAACTTTCCAAAAATGAATCAAACCCTATTTAATTTTTATAGTAAGGTTAATTATCAGCATAAATCATTATACCACAGACATACTAGTTTCACAAAGAAGTACTTTGTTTAAGAGAAATTATCTTTTGTTGAGGATTTTTAGAAATCTGAACAATATGACAAATAATTTACCACACAGTTAGACAGGTGTTTAATTTCAAAATTCTGATTGATTTATATAAAATGTTACAGCAATCAACATTGATAATAATAATAATTTTATTTAGTGTCATTGCATTACAGTTTACACAAGTCGTGATAAAAGCAGAGTGGACAACAGAGATGTGCAATAACACATAGCTTTAAAGATTGAGTACACATTATTAAAAAAATATACTGATAAGTAATAAATAAGCATAAGTAAAAGCTATAAGTATTAAGATTCATATAAATAAAAAATTACAATTAAAAATCCTTTCGAAAAAGTAAACATTCACAGCTCTTCTTCTCTTACTCCCAATCAAGGACTTCCTCAAGGCTCTCCCGTTTTACCTCTATTATAGAACATTTTTAACTTCGATATCTATAATCCTGATCCTGTCTACTTCAATCCTTCCAAATATCTCTTGCAATTTGCAGTATCAACTGCCCTAATTATTCACGCTCCCACGTTACCAGTAGCCCTCCAATTCCTTCAAGAGCTTATTTACTCTCTTCAACACTGATTTGCAAAATGGTGTATAAAAATTAATCCCCACAAATGACAGCTCCTAATTCCATATCATCGCACCAATAATTCCCCTTACAATGTCTCGATTTCTCAAACTACTATCCCGTCCTCAATTTCCGTTAAATACCTGGGCATAACCATACACTTTAAAATCAATTTTAAAAAACACACAGTTATAATTAAAAGCAAAATAACAACCAGGGAAAAATATTTTAGATGTTTAACATACCCGAAATGAGAGCTTTACTAGTAACACAGCAGTTAAAATATACAAAATGATTTGCCGCCCATTACTGGACTGTGGTTGTGCCTTCTATCCCAATCCCAGTAACCCATCCTCCGGTAATATTGACGTTAGCGAGCGAGCATCCCTCCATACCCTAACAAAACTCCGGCATCCCCTAAATCCTTTACATAATCCTTTCAACCAACTCCTCTATGATAAAACCCTAGTTATCCCCATTCAAGAACCCCTGCCTTCAATTCCTATCAGAAAAATTCTCCAAAACACTAACACTTTCTTGCCAAATTGCGTTTGATTTACTAGATGTATATTTCAATTACAGTGTGCGTATTATCAATAGTTAACTTAAGTTAGTCTTCTCAGTAAATATGTATTTTTGATAAGTTTCATAACTAGTATATGCCCATATTTATGTCAAATTAATTTAGAATAAATGTATATACCTAAGAAATTTGAGTCCAATAGTGTGAATGGATGAGAACTTTTAAGAGAAAATGTTATTTTCACAGTTTAAACTTCATTTAGTGTCAACCTGTTTGATGTTAACCATTCACGGGTTATCATTTGGGCCTTTTTATCATTATCAATTGCTGTTTGTAGCCAATGGGACGCTGTTTTAATGTTTTAATTGTTATATCATCTGCATATAAGAAAACAGGTGAAAATGTATAAATGTATGTAAGATCACTGATGTAGATTTAAAAAAAAAAAAAACAAGATTAAATCTTATGGTACACTGAAATTCATATGACCATATCGAGTTATGCTCACCTACCTTTGCCATTTCATATCTATCACTAAGATAAGAGTTAATTAATCAAAAACATGAGAGTAAGAAGTTAAAGTAGTACAGTTTTTGCTAGAGAACGTCATCTGAAACACAGTCAAAGGCCTTACTGAGGTCCAAAAATAAAATACTGGAATACATTTCATGTTCAAATCCTTTAAGGATTTCCTCAATAAAACCACCGCATCACAAATTGACTTTCCCTTATGAAAACCATATTGCATATTAGAGAGAAGATCATGATATTCTGAAAACTTACTCATTTAGTTAAAAAGAACTGTTTCAATTTTTGAAATGATAGGTAGTAGTGATATAAATTGATAATTATTCATAGTTTAATTAAGCAATAATTATATCCATTATACTTTTAAGTATTTTTTAAATTAAATATTACATATCTAAATTCCAGACAACTAAATTGAATGTGAAATATGACGTATTAATAAAAGGACTAGATTAAATCATAATTGATATAGGATCTATATTATATAATAATTTAAAAAATACGAAAACTTTTCCTGAATATACAATAGTCTTACTAAGCCTACAAAACAAATTAATTTTGAAACAACTACTTCTCTGGCTAATACCTCGACAGACATTGAATAATATAAAATTCATTTGCGTGTTACAAATAGTACAACTATTAAAGTAACACTAATTTGAATGAAATTATTTCTGTTGAATAAACTAGTAAATGATAAAATGTACTTTAGATTGTTTAAATGTAATTGTAATCTATATTATATTCTGGTTGGTTATATCAATATTTTTGTAATATTACCCTAAAATAATAATTAAATTCATTGGCGTCTAAATCACAGTTAGCTTCTGGTTTGTTTTTTATTATGACTGGAATATATAATGATCCACATTGATTTTTGATGAATAATTATTGCACTTGTCTAGGAATAAGTAATTGGCATTTCTCTTCACTTATTGGAGAGCGGGATGGTAAGATTACTTGTACTTTATATAGTTACTTCTTGCTTCTGGGATTCTTTCACAAGCATCAAGCATTAGGTGTTTTTTTCATTTGTTTCGGGTTACTGTTAGATCAGTAAATGTTTAATTTATTTGGTTTACAAATTAAACACAATTTTCACATTTTCGTCAATGAGTTATTTGGTTTAGCTAGAAATAGTTTTTGGGGGAAGGATTCATTGATATGCTGTTGAATGGTTTGTATAAATAGTTCAAAACTAATATTTAAATCACCACTTGCATCATGCAGAATATTTCAGTTTCCAGTTTATTGTTGCAAGAGAGTTATAAAGTTTTAATGTACTGACGCTAGTTAATGGACGGATTATTTTTCTTTTTAACTTTGTATTACTGCAATCTCTGTTTAATTTTATATAAATGCCAATGTGATCTGACAGACCTAGATCAATAGGATAGGTTAAATGATCATGTGATTCTGCATTACAAATCATATTGTTCAAATGGTAATTTGATCTAGTTTTTAATTTTAATAGGTTAACTAATCCAGAAGATGCCATGAAATCGCACACAGCTCTACAATCATTAGTATTACATTACAGTCTCTACCAACCAATATGGTCCTATCATTATCGATCTTTTCTAGTAACCTATTTACTGGTTAACAATTCGATAAAACTACCAAAAGATGAGTGAAATATAATTATAGTTATAGACTAAGTTCAACAGGGTCGGATATATGTACATCATTTTTAACTACATACATTACACCACCATGTTGAACAATAATTCGAGAAAAGTTAGAGGTCATGTTGTAACAGCCAATTATATAAGCATAAACCATCAAAAATGTTGTTATCAATAGCTAAAAATGCTTCCATGAATTTACAAAATGACAAAATCAAGTAACTACATTAAGTTTACAAAATGAACTAAATCAAGGGTTTTAATTAATCTTCTAATTGCTTCCACGTCATTGCATTTTTTCTACTAATTCACGCTGTATTAAGAAAGATAAACTATAATGTTTGCCTAGTAAGCACTGGTTTGATATTAGAAAATTTTGTTTCTAGTACTAGCTCTTCTAAAAAATATAACTCGACACCATAATGCCCTCGGGTCAGTTAATGCAGAATAATGTTTGTAATCCACCCCAATTCTAAATGTAGGCAGTTAAGATTTAAAAATTGGTAGAAGTAGGAATCTTGTTATGTTCCTTACGGATCATTATCAAAGTTAAAACTCATCTGAAAATAAAGAAGTGAAACATAACAAGAGTTTTACATATCCCAATTTGAAAATTTGGTTCCGTCAAGAGAGTAGCAGAACAAATATCGATTAGATAAGATTTATATTTGATTAAATCATACGAAAAGTTATTATTTTGCAAAATTATTTCAATATTTTGCCGTATATTCTCAATAGTGACTTGAGCACCAAACTTGGATAGCAAGCCAAGTTTTTCTTGGTTCATCTATTATAGATGATATTGTAATCGATAAATACTCTAATGTCTATAAATAAGTTTTTTTTGAGTTTGTTGCGGTTCTTATATTATACCTGTGTAAATTCAGCATCCATTTTATTTGAAACAGTGTTATCTTTAGGTACTCTAATCAGATTATTTTTCACGGTTTCGTTACACGACTGGATGGTGGTTAACTTGAACAACTGATCAGTTCCAGGGGAGATGACGCCTTTAACCGATCTTTTTGATGATACATTTAGCACATTTTGTTTAACGATAATGCTGCTTCTTTTTAACGTCAGTTATAATCCTTGGCGTGTTCACATTTTCTGGTATGCGCATAGATGTATTTGACGTTGTGTTTATATTGGACACCTGATCCGGTTCAGAGGATGTGGCACCTCCAGTCTTTGTTTGGTACAGTAATAGTTTTTACTGACAGTGTTTTACGCCGAAGACTACTGACTTCTCAACGAATGGACTTCATTTTCCAGTAGTTGAATTTTATCTTGAAGTAGTGAAAATACTACCTTTTGTTCACAGAGACGTTCTTTCATCCCTGGTATGCTTCTTTTTGAACGTCGATTTCTTCATGTGGAGTTGTAGAAGGTGTCTCGATTAATGCAGAACAACAGCAAGTTTTTACTATTTTCACACAACCAGTGTGGTAGTTAAATTTACACGAAGCATATTGAAAACCCAACTTGGCAGTATACCCACATTGGTGGTTTTACTATAATTAATTGCGTATATTTTTATACGAGCCTTTCTTGTCTACAATCTTAAAATAGATTATTAGAAAACATTGTTTACTTTTACTTTACATTTATTGTGTATTGTTAACAGACGGAACATTAGGAAGTCAATAAGAATGGGGTTTGAAGATTTGATTGGAGCAACAACAGATAGAAAATTATAAGCTAAAATAGTCGCTAACCTCTAGTAGGAGAGGCATTTACAGAAAAAGATAAGAGACCTAAAAAATTAAGATTACAAGGTGGAAAGCTCTTTTTCTTCTTAATAAATTATGTGTATTTATAAAGAAGGGCAACATTAAGACTTTCCACGATGTAATCTTAATTTTTAGGATTTGTACTATAGAATTTTGCTATTTATTTCTCAAAATGTTAACTAATAAATTTTAAGGCCAGAAAATGTGGGAAACTTTCAATAAAAAATCTAATCTACGATAATTGCATCAAAATTTAGTCGAAAATACATTTGAAGTAGTTCTCTTTACTTATTATTAATTCATAAACTATACATTTTTGGACTTGTAATTACTTTTATTAATAAAAAGTTATGATTAGAGCTTTTAGAAAAGGTAAATATTTTCTAATATTAAATTAGAAGATAATATTTTCTCCTTATTATTAATACCAAATATTACATTTATGTATATGTATTGCGACTCTTCTTCTTCTTAAAAAAAATAATGTTTTTTGAAAAACTGTTAACGGTGGAGGCTTCTACTTTGTTATACATTATTCTTCACAAATAACACTTCTATTTTGATAATGACAAGCTAAAATTGTCGAAACTATAGTCACTTAATAGTCAGTGTTATACAAACAAAGTTAACAAGTTTTTTATTTGTAATGTTTTTTGTGTTAAATACTTTTTATCATTTTCACTCGGAAAAAAATATTGAAACAAAAGCTGCAATAATTATCAACCCGTTAGCTTTTGAACTGCTACCTAAAAGTTACTTCACGAAAAAGTATAGTCTACAGTAATCAACTACTAAATAAATTTTATATTTCATTTATACATAAAAATTAATATAGAACTTTACACGCAAAAAAACAAATATATGATGAGTGGCCGTACATAATTATAGATATTAAAACTATTAAAATGTGAAAATGTATTTATTATGATTATATTTGCATATAATTAATACTTGTTGCGCTACACTCTTAATGGAAACAGATATGCAAATTAGATGTTATGTTCCATAGTCCAAACTATGGAACAAACCAAGTGTTTTTATTCACTTAATTATATTTGCTGTTAAATAATTAGAAATATGTGTATGAAATTATTTAAAACACTACGTTTTATTATCAACACGGAATTCATCAGTTTATTATTCAATCTGCTTCGAAGTCATGTATGTACTAATAATGGCAATTATTTCATTATCAACAATTAATTGGAAATTATTACGGTATACGAGGACATCAATTATACAGCAATAAAGGAGAAGGACAAATAATTTTCGACTTTGACCAACGTACATATCAAGATGAGATGTAGGAATCAAATAAAAATTGATTAATTATATGGAATCATCATTATGGGTAATAAGATAAGTATAAATAGAACACCGTTATCAAATAAATTCCGCAAACTTGCAATTCCTTAGAAAATGCTCTCATGGCAACAGATTCTGATTATTATTAATTTAGGATTATCATGGCATGATTTTCAAGCAACAAATTAATATATAAATTGATTGTGTGAACCTTTTAATATACGAGTATAAGGAGAGATAGAGTTAAAGAATGAATTTGAAATATTTTTATTATTTTATTATTTATTATCTACGATGCGAAACATAGGATCTTAAAACGATTAAAGCCACATATATTCAATAAATATTCCAAAACGAAAGACATTTAGACTTTTCCTGTAAAAACTGATTGATTAGAATCAAAGAAATTCATTTAATGCTTGCGACAAGCTCTTGAAAAACAATAAAAATGAACCATTAATAAGTTCTTTGTATCGAATCTACGTATATTTTACTAATACAATGTTTCTGTTTTCAGTACATAAAGAAATTCTACATGGCGTCAATGGAAGGATACCACAGGGACAACTGGTAGCCATCATGGGACCTTCTGGTGCCGGAAAAAGTACGCTTTTGGATGTATTGAGTGGTTACAGGATAACCGGTATCGATGGTACCTTCTATGCCGACGGAGAGCCGAGAGATCTAAAATCGTTTAGAAAGCTATCGTGCTATATCACCCAAGATGATAGGCTGCAACCTTTACTCACCGTGGACGAGAATATGTACGTGGCCGCCGATTTGAAATTAGGAGTCGACGTCGAGAAGAGGCAAAAGGATGCAATTGTAAGTTTCTTGTTTTGCACCAAAATTTATTTAGATTACTATAATAATAAGATAATTTATTGAAACAACTTTTCAAAATTTGTAGCTTACAAATGATTGTCGATCGAAATCTTCCATCCTGACTATAAAACTATGAAAGGAAATAAAATAACATTTTTAGAATCTGTGGGTAATAATCTACCTCTAACGTATCAAACTACTCGTTATCCAATTGAATAAGAGAATAGGAGATCTATAGATTTAAAAGTTCGTAGAAACCAGTTTCTAATGATGAACAATCTTGATAATTAATTGATTTTGGTTAATCAATAAGACTTTTTCTATCAATCATTTGCATTTTGCCATTACTATAAATTTAAACCATTAATTTATTTTAAAAATAATATTGATCCTAATACTGGGGTGAAATTCCATAATATATAAGGTAAATAAAACTCTTGGTTTAAAATTTCAATCTGTAATATTTAAAACCAAGTGTTTTATTAACTATATAATTTATTAATAGAAAATCTGGTTAATTATACCCAATAGGGTGAAGTTTCTAAGAAACTGCTAATAATTTTATAATCAATAATGTCAAAATTAGTTTTTCGTGTACATGCATGTGCTTCTTAAAAGTCTAGAAAGCCGTGGTAAACAGATCTCTATTACTTTTTAAATACTGTGAAGGGTTGAAATACCTTTTTTTTGTGGCCGGGAGGTGGAAAATCTTTTATAGACTGAGTATGGGAGTCCCCAGAACTATACTGATATACCCACTAAAAACCACCTCCCCAAGTCGCCCTGACACCCCGCGGAACCGCCGTCTCGCATTACTTCACGGTGTGTAGGGTGTCGTCTGTGTCGGTGATGTGTGCGTGTGTATGATGAGTGTGTGTGTGTGTGCCACCCCGCGGAACCGCCATCAGGCATAACATCACGGGGTGTCAGTGTCGTTGTGTGTGTGTGTGAGATGTGCGTGTGTGTGCAATGAACGGCTCGGGTACGTGGGGTCGCTACTCCCAAATGGCTGTGCACGTCAACCACCCCTGCGGGAAGGGTAGAAATACCTAATCTCTGGATTATTGAAAAATATGCTGTATAGGAGAGGGCATAAGGTAGAACCTTGAGGGACATTGATTAGTAAGGAATAAGAAAGAGTTGGTCAAACTTTTACTTGGGAAAATCTATTAGAGATGTATATAAAATATAGATAAGGATTTTTTATTGATAAAATATGACCTTTGACCTTCAAAGTGTTTAGATTGCATTTGGGGCATTCGGATGTAGAAAGAAAGTATGGTTAACTTTTTAAATAGGAATTGTTCAATTATTTACTTAGTAAAATTAACTATTCTTAACAATGTTATAATATCTTTTCATAAATTGCTTTTAACAGGTTGAAATGTTTTATTCAGTAAAATTACGACTACTTTAAAATAAGCCTAAGAAATAACCTTGTATGTCAAAGTTAAAATAGTCTATAATGTTCATTGAATCTCATCTCAAACTCATATCTTTATGCTTTACGTATATACTATTATATTCGGAACATGAAATTAGGTATACTTTTGTAATCGATGAGATTTTGTCTTTGTCGGTTTGAAGTATATTTGAGTTTTTAAACTAGTCTTAAAGTAATCAATGATTTTGTTTTCTGAAAATATCCTATATTTTATCTGTTTCCCAACCTAACTGAATTTCAATAATTAAATATTTCTTTGATCTTGAATTTTCTAGTAAAAAATAGGCGTGGTTGATTTATAAAGTATCTGTTAATTATATTTTTAACTAAACTCACTAAAAAATCATTTTTCTTAGCTATTGAAATTATTTTATCTTGATCTCTGGCTACAACTGATTTCGAAAAAGAAACTATGAAGGCTCTATGGCACAATTTATGATGCAAAGCGTGCATCATAAATTGAAATGCAGCTAATTTGTAAGATAGAGGATGACTTCAACTATAGGGAATAGCAGAAGTGATGTTGGCATGCTTTTCGAAGGGCAAAAAGGACTCATCTGTGAATCACGTATGTACGATAACAACAAATTTTAGTAAATGATACGAGTCCCACACTTACTGAAAATAATAGAAGTATTAGAAGAGAACACCAAAATAATGAATGCCTCATTAACACAAATACCAATTTATTTAATAGGTTAAATAGATTAGAAGCTAGCCAAAACAATAACGGAGAACAAACAACAATGGAATCTGCAAAAAAATCAATTTAAAGAAATATGAAATTGAACCAACAAAGCATTAGTCAAATGAATTAGTTTGTGATGATAATAATTTTGTCGGTGAACCTGTTCCGCTAAAACTACAAAATGATACCTTAGAAATTAGTGACAAAGAGCAGCCCGACACTAAAAGATGGAGTACTGTGGTAAAGAGGAAAAGAAGATCGTGGAATGAAACTAAGGGATCGAAAGATTATAAACCAACTGATGAAATGCGAGGAGTTAAGCGACTAGGGTATCTTAATGTATCTAGATTAAACCCTGAAGTTACAACAACTACCCTAACAAAGTTCTTGAATTTAAATAATATAACTGAATTAACTTGTGAACAATTAAATTCGAAACAGCCGGCTAAATACAGCTCTTAATATAATCGATACTGGTTCTGCTACTCTCTTGATAGAACCAAATTTTCAAATTAGAAGAAGTAAAACTCTTGATATGTTTCATTACTTTATTTTCAGATAACTGACACGTGTTTCGGTCCTTGCGGATCATTATGAAAGTTAAAAATAAAGTTACTTCTCCTAATTTGAATATAGCTCTTTCAAAATCTCATTACCCTTAAGCAGAATTGATGAAATTCAAAACGAAAGTCTATGGTTAAAGGGTGTAGTGTGCAATCGTTTCTTATTACATCTATCAATGAAAAAGATAAAAGACAATATAACTAGACAACAAACAAGACAATTATGGAGAGTAATACATTTTCGATTTTTAATCCGAGTGTACAATCGATTAATACTGCAATCAACATTCTAAACCATGTACTATTGGATCATTTTAAGGACCAAATCATTACCTTGATGGAACATTGGAAAACCATAAAAGAATTGGAACATTACAAAATTGATGGATTTCACCTAATTTCATCAAAGGTTAAAAAGACACCAAAATTGAAATTAATTAAAAATTGGACCTCTATGAAATTTTGCGTAGTTTTAAGAATAATTATAACGATGTCAATAGAACAATTAAGAAGCAATATAACGCGTTACTTATAAAATATTAAAAAATATTACGATCAAAAGTTGTGAAATACTTATAACCTAAATAAAACAACATGGAACATTGTACAAGAAGTACAACAGTTACAAAAACCAAAACAAAAATTACGATCCGAATCTCATAAATAAATATTTCATTGAAATATCTTTGTGAATTCAAATATTGAATTATTGTACAACCTAGTTTTAAATGCGGAGATCCTAATATTTTTCACATTATAAACCGATAAGTATACTTTCACACTTTTCAAAGATATTTGAAAAGTAATAAAAATTAGATTAATTACATTTTTCGATTAATGTAAAATATTTAATACGGCTCAAAATGGCTACATTAAAAATAAATCTACAAAAACAGAAATAGTAGAGTTAACACAGTTTATTGGAAATGCTTTAAATAATAAAAATATTCCGTTGGGAATTTTTGTAGACTTATCCAAGGCTTTTGATTATGTAGAACATGAAATACTTTTAAGTAAATTTCACATATACAGATTTCGGAGAATAGCATTTGAATTAATAAAGTCATATCTTTACAATCGAAAACAAAAAGTAGGATATTACATAAATGAACATTAATATACAATTAGACATTTTAAATATTATTACAGGTGTGCCACAGGGGAGTATCTTTAGACCTACATTATTCATAATTTATATAAATGATATATTTGATGAGGTAACTTCAAACAACGAAACAATGATAGGATATGTGGATGATAATAACATCATATTAAAAAACTCGACATATGTAGATTTAATTCATGCGACTAATAATATCATTAATAATATCACAAACTATTATTTTCTCAATCAAACATACAAAAAATGTCATTGATGATGTACAGTTAAACAACTTAAAAAATATATAATTCCTGTAATTTCTTAGGAATGTATGTTAATAGATATATCGACTGGACTGACCATATATCACAACTGAATAGTAAGTTAAATAATATTTTATATTGAATGCGTAGGTTATAACCTTATGTACAATTTAAAATTTTAAATCTCGTTTATAACAGTTACTTTTCATCTATGAGATACGGAATAATTTTTGGGGTCTTTCCAATGTATTAACAAAATATTTATAACACAGCATTTGCAATTAGAATGATTTGCGGCATTCAATAATCAATAATCTAGTAATGTGTTTGCGGTAATTGCTTATATTTATTAATGTTAATTATTTATTTTTCAATATAGACATGATTTTATATAATACATAAATACCAATGTCCATAATACCCATACGAAGCACAATTTAACATTATTTGGAAAAAACCCACATTATGCTATGATGAAAATTGTTAATTAGCTACCAGCATCCTACAGGAATATAAATCAAAAACTCAAATTTAAAAAAGAGATACATTCATCGTTATTAAATATAGAACCTTATATGACGTAAGAATATTTTACGTTTTTTAGTTATTATTTTTAAAGAATATACTTTACTTACGACGAATTTCTTCATTATATGCAACTTATTATTCTTATTTTCATTAAATATGTATATCATAAAGAAATAAAGTTATTATTATTATTAATAAATATTGGAACCCCCCAATTAACCAGATTGACCTAATAAAAACTTCTAATTTTGTGGCTAATTGTTAAAATTGATAAAGACAAATTGATCTGTCAAAAATAGTCTTATTTAATTAAAGTTGACTTTATAGTAAAGTGTCATACGTCTGTAACACTTTGTTTTATATTAAAATAGTGTTACTCTTAGCTCCCAAGATATTAAAAGTTGTGCATAAATATATAAATATACGTGGAAAGGGTGACTAAACATTTGTCTGCCCTACAGTTATTAAAATTCACGTGAATGTTACATATATGTAATATTGAAGCTATTTCTTCTAACCTAAAACAATGTTTTATTAAACTCAAATCGTAATTTATTTAGTGCAGAGTTATTATTGGTATCTCGTTAATAGTATGGTTAATAATATCTCGTATCTCGTTAATGGTATTGTAAGAGCTTAGATACATCAATATTTAAATCGTTTTATAAAGAATTTTCATTTTTATTTTGTCTATTACGGCTTCACTACCACACATAACCGACTTAACTTTTGTTACTACACACAATAACCTAACTCTTGGTTCTCATTTTGTTGTCTAAATAGTTAGTCAATATTATAGGCCCAGTAGCGTGAAGTGTGTGTCTCCGTTACGTATTATTATTGTTCCTTCACTTTATATTGTTATTTTTGGCAATGCAGAACACTTGAGAGATGAAATGCAAGTGTTGTAACGTAGATGTCACCACAACCAAATTAAGTAAATGTTTTATTTATGGCAGTGTTTTTAGTAATGGGTGCGCAAATATTATATATAATGAAACAAAATACTGGAGGTAAAAAAAGAATTTCAAGTGGACCTGCAATGTTTGCTCAAATATGAACTTTGTAGAATATATTAATTTACTAAGAAGCATTGTTTTAGATATGCAATCTCAAAAACATTAAATACAGAAAATCAGTTCGATTGGTTGATAGATAAGGCGTTGAGGTGTTGAAAATCCATATTCATTTGCCTTGGAAAAATTATTAAAAATAACAAAGGTAAAATTAACAAACTCGATAGTTGTGGAGTGTACATGCTAACATGCAATGACTGCGCTAAAAAATATATTGGACAAACAGCACGAGCCTTTGAAAAGAAAAGAAATAGAACACCTCAACTTATGCAAATCATCTATTATCCGAAAATCACACCTTCAACCAGGATTTCCAGATTCTCCATACAGAGAAGAAAGGGAGAAAAATCAATCTACTCGAAAACCTGGAAATCAACAGAGAAAAAACGGGCCTCCTGCTAAACGAACAAATTGAACTTTCAAACTCCTCACTACTTAAAATATTTACCCCTCCATAGTGCCAATAGTCTTAATGTGTATATATATATATATAGATCTAAGTTTTTTCTAATTTTATTGTAAACTTTCATTCACCTAAAGTAAGCAATAAATTTGCGAAACAATTGTAGTGAAAATAAACACACATTTTTGAAAATCTTAGTTATTTACAACTTTAATATACAAATAAATCAGTTAGAATTACACTACAATAAATAAGGACGATATAATTGATGAAATTCTGTATGAAATTGAGATGCAAAAGAAATATTATTATCAGAAACTTACCTGAACTAACTATTCATGGGGATGATGAAAAAAGAATAAATAATATAATTGAATTACCGGCGGATCAACAAGTAACTATAAATCATTACGTATCCGACCCAAAGAATCAGCAGGACTTGCTAGGTTAGTTAAGGTCATCTTTAAGGATAAAACTACTGCCAAAACTATACTTAGTAATTCTAAGTCTCTCCGCAATATCAAATCACCAAAAGATGTCTTCATAAGCAATGATCTCTCGCGAAGACAGCTAACTTGTCAACTAAAACAGCACATCAAAGCCAAATATATCATCAACTGTCAGCTACTACCAGAATGTTAGTTTGAGTCTTACAAGAATGTACTCATGGATTATGGATTAGATAATTTTACTTACTGAAATCTGAGCAAATTCTAATTTAGGTAAATTAGAACTGTTTCCATCGCACTATAACGTATTTCGAAGTGACAGACAATGTGGCAGAAGAGATGATGTACTTGCTGCTACTAAAACGATTTTAGCGACAAACTGAATATCTTTTCCTTACGAAATATTACCTGATATTTTAAACATAGTTGTTATTCGTGTTATTGTGCATACAAAACTATTAGTCGTAACTGTTATCTCTCTATCTATCTACCAAACACCACTCTCAATTTATGAAATAAATTTTTTTTGAAAATGTTCTGCCTGGTAATAACCATCTTATTGTAGGTGATTTTATAAAAATTTTCAATATATCTATGTGGAGTGCAATAAGTCTGTTTTAGTAAATAGTTTTTATCTTATATGTTCCTTATATAATCTAACAATATTTTAAACTCATCAAATAAGCGTTTACATTTGCTACTCTATTCCAATTCGATTACATGCACTATTTCAGCCATAGTTTAGTGGCAGAGGATCATCACCGTCCTGCACTTTAATTTTTCTTATTGTAGATTGCATAATTATATTTATTTTAATTTTTGTTTCATTTTATTTAATATACTGGGAAATAACGTATTATTATTGTATTATTAAAAGAATATGTTTAATTATAAAAAAATAATATAATTTAAAAATTAAAATTACATTTCGTAATTTTAAAACACTTGTTGATGTTTGATAATGACTGTTGGTCGAAACTATAGTCACATGTAATTTTAAATAAAATGGTAAAACAAAGTAATCGTGTCTTATTATTCATAAAAAAATATTGCATTATTATTTAAGAGAGTTCAGGACTTTCTTGAAATTCTTCATGTAAGTGCTGTTTGATAAACAATCGTTTATCATAAAATTATTGGAGAGTTGATCTGGGACCAAGAATTAATATATTTTTAACGAAATATGCTATCATGTCCTAACAGATAATCTGTCGAATTTAATGAGAGGACACTCACCAACTATAGATAAACGTTTTAATTGCACTTGATGTAATTCAGACATTTAAATTAATTTTGTGGTGTTTATTCAATTAGTCAGTTTATCACAGCTTGCGAAACTAAAATTACATTAGTAGTGGTGCACTTTTCTCAACAAAATAATACGGCGAATCTGAATTTGTATTTATGCGGTTTGCTAAAATAATAAATTTTCCACTATACATTAACACATATTACACTAACAGTTCATATTTTTTACACGTTCTTAAGGAAGTTAGTGAAAAAGGTTAATTGGCCAATTTGCCAATAAAGACTAATATTAAACATGGATTTAGATATTACAATTTTAATGACGAATATTTCGCCGATGCTATGAATGTAATATATGATGACGACATTACTACAAGACGATCAACCGAGAGCGTCGCCATAAAAATTTATTTATTTGCTTTATAGGACGAATAGGAAAAGAGATCTTATATAAATATTTCAATAAATACGAAAAATCAGATATAAAATGCGAAGAATGTACAGTGCGTAAATTTTCCAGAATTGAGTAAATTTACTTTCAGCATTCTAATATATGACCGAGAGATACTTTTCTACAAATAAACACAAAAGCACAAATTTCTTGATATTTAGAACTTAAAAGTTGTTAAAAATACAATTGTGCGCAAGAAATTACGTTTTGTTTGACCAATGCACTATAAATTAAACGTTAATTAGATATTTTTTGGTAGAACCTTTTAAAATGTTCTGTGCTTATTATGACTTGTTATTAAATAGCAAAAAGAAACTAAATTAAAATATTAGCAAATTTATGCCTTAGTATGTTATAAGTAAAAATATTTGTAAAATATAAAGAGTTTTAATGCTTATTGACAAAAATTTCAGTTAATGTAATGCTAATTATATAAGAATTGGCATTGAATTAGCGTTGATTGAAATATTGTACAATATTTCAATCAACGGAATTAGCATTAACGATTATTTTCCAATTGAATTTATATATTTAATATAATAGACAGACAACATAAATCCGAACGATATTTTCTTTCTAAATCCCGACCACGATTTAAACTCACCACCCCAACACCCGCAAGCTTCATACATGAGGCCTCCTACCCCCTCGAAAAAGAACTTGTAGAAAGCACAATTAGCGTTAAACGAGTATTTCTTCTTTGTATAGCTATTGTAGTTGTAGGTATATTATGTACGTATTTTTTTAAATCTACGATCGTACAGAAAGTAGACGCTTTTTGCATATTTTTTCATTGTAAACGTGGCTTTTTAAAGCACTTGTGCTTTTTTACGTTTTTATTGCACGGTAATGTCAAACTGTTTTTATTGCACAGAAATGTCAAATTTGACAGGTGAATATATTATAGCACAGATTTTCGACGAAAAACTTAATTTTTTATTAATTGATAGAAATAACTATTAAACTATAAATAAAATATATAATACAAACCAAATGGCAGATTTAAGAACTCTGAAGATCTAATTTAATGCAAGTCGAAGCGATTACAATAAAGCGAACATTTTTTCCATAAATAATAATGGCGGCCGGCATTTGTGCAACTTGTTTACTGGTTGCTAAGTAACGCTTTCATTAGTGCACTGCGGGTAAAATATGTTTTCATTAATTGAATTATTGAAATGACATTAAAATATTACTCATAAGAATATATTCTTTGAAATCCTTTACGATCGAAGATAAAATTTTGTAAGGCACACGTGTAAAAAGTTTCTTTATTGCACTCCTGGCTTTAAAAAAACTCGCTCGTTCCTCGCTCGTGTTTTTAAACGCCAGTTCGTGCAATAAAGCATCACTTTTTACACTTGTACCTTAAATAACTATTAATTCATTCTCTAGTTAATTAATATTAACTAATTTTTCTAATACGTAATTTAGTTTAGATTATAGGTATTTTCATGTCAATTATCTATTAAGTACAAATAAGCACGCACTTATCCGCAATATTGAATAATACTCATTGATAATAATTACAAACAAAACATGATTGTGGCTTTGATGCGTTCTATTTAACACTTTATTGCCGCTAGAAATAGTGACGAAGCGAGGCCTTGCCACTTTTATTGCTTTTATCACTTGGCCTTTTGCATATATTCAGTTATCAGCTGTGGATTACTCCCTTATCGAGTCAGCTTGAAAACACCCGAAGAATGTCAATATTTTCTTCGCTGGACCTACGTAAACGGTGATGAAATTATCCATGTTTATGTAATCTTGAAAATAATATAATGGAGTTTGGGTGTAAAGGTTGAACTCGTATTCCATGCAATTGTGAGCAGCAGGAAAGAGATAGTCGTTCCTTCCTGTGGAATAATACTGATAAATATATTATTGAAAATAATCTTATTTTAGGTCAGTGCTGCTGATGTTTTGATATGATAAACATATTCTATATTAATAAATATTTGTTGTTACATTCTCATGATTTGATCAATCGATTTAGAGTTTATTATAACAAAAGCTCTTATGTACAACTAATTTTCTTAATGACTAATACACCTAATAGTTTTTCTTTTAAAGATAATTCTGATAACTCTACGAGAGAAAGAAAAAACGGTATAAAAAGAAAATGACCAAAATATAAGTTGTAGAGAGCTTTTTGTTATAAACACATTTTTACATGTAATTAACTATCCACAAAAAAATAAATGTTTGATGAGAAAGTATATTCTAACATCATGTAGTAATTAATTTAAAAAAAAATATATTACTGTTGGTCATAGATATTTTGATACACTTTGGCGTTGAGTAATATTAATGTGTTGTCCATTAGCAGTTTCATTTTAAAATTGTAATATAAGAAAAACAACCAACTCATTCCAATAATTGGCATGTTTATAGTAATTTAATGATTTGCGTACGCAAACAAGTTTTTCGTTTTACAAAAAAAATAGTATTAAAGTGGAGAACTTATAAGTATAAAAATCAGTTTCTAAGACTACCACAGAGCCCATGAAATAAAAATAATAAATGGAGAGAAGCTTAAGGGGTTAGGCCAGTCTAGAGCCCTCAAAAAAAGGCCTAACTTTGACAATTAATTCTGGGAGTAAGGAAAAAGGAATCGAATTTCTCTGATTCAGGCTTTATTAAACATGTATTTGAGTGTATAAAAAAAATTATATTGACATTTTGATACAAAATGGCGGCTACTGGGCCAATCTTCGGAATCACCTTTTTCAAGAGGGCCTCTACGGGCGACGTTAATTCTGAGAATTCGTGCTATCTGAACCAAAATAAAGAACGGGATCTTAATCTACATAATCTACATAAGACTTGCTAGTAAAGTACGTATGATTTTAGCTTTACATCAATTTTTCGCAAAATGGCGGACTTTTAAAAAAAAGGTTCCATTTTTGACCGAAAAAATGAGCAGTAAATTGATTATAAAAAAAAGTTGCAATGATAACAAAAAAATCGTACGTAGTTTACTAGATAATATTACTGTAAAGCTACAGTTAAAATTTCAAGTGGATACGTGCGATAGTCTCCGAGTACCATCGTCTCCCGATTTGAAAAATGCAGTTTCGAGAAAAACGTGTTTAAAGTTTGACGTGCTGAAAATTTTGTTATACCTTCAGTCTGCGATGCCACACATACAGCTGTATTGATGAACTAGCACTTCCTAATGACCTTTTGGGGAACTATTAGAGCCACCAGGCCCCGTTGGTACATTCATGCAGAGGGTAAGAGTCGTATAAAGGGGACACAAAGAAGCTCGTCGTCCGCTCCGAACGCTTCGACACCTCAGCGGATTGGACAGGGAAACATTTTTTTTTCACTACTCTACCGATTGAATAATGTTTCTAGGACCCTAAAGTGTACTTTAAGCAAAAAAATATAATTTCGATTTTTTGAAAATCCTAGACTGGCCTAACCCCTTAAATTCCTGGAATCCGCCGAAACAAAATAATAATCCCCCAAACTGACAAACAGATTTAGTTTACGTGCCGCTATTCAACGCCCTCTAGTTTGTAATAGCCCAATACCTGACTTATATCAAATGTTTTTAAATTATAGCAATGAATAAAGTCAATACATGTGCCTAAGTAAGTTCTTGTACTAATATGCATTCAGTTTAGTTCCTGTCTTTGTTACTTCATTGTGCTGCGTATAATGCCAAATATCATCTCTTTAAGGTGGTACTTTAAACAATATGTTACTTATGAGCGATTTATCTTGACTACTGGGATAATATGTTACCATGGTTATTACAGCTAAACAATCCATACTTTCATATAATAGCTTTGACTCTGCCTTTGTCAAATTTTGGATTTTAGTTCGTCATGATAATAGTACTATTATTTCTTTCTATAAGATGCAATATTACAAGCTTAAACTATTTGTGGAACGTTTTGATTCAGTCCTTTATTTTCCTGGGTTTATACCTAAGCAATGTTAATATTAATGGTGTCTGATTTGAACACTTTAATATTAAATTATTTAAATTCAATTTAATTTTATAAAAATAAATACTCATTAGTCATTACTACTTTATAGATCAAAGAAATTCTCATTACCCTGGGATTGGACAAAGCGAGGAATACGAGGGCCGGCCGTCTATCCGGTGGCCAAAAGAAGAGATTATCCATTGCATTGGAGTTGGTCAACAATCCATTAGTTATGTTCCTCGATGAACCGACCACGTAAGTGCAAAATCTTTTCAATTATACATAATTGGTTCATTGATAACACAGCTCAAAGGTTTTAAAAAATATAAACTGTTACATAACTTATCGGTCAGTGCGGAAAACTCCGCACGATTAATTCGAATGATTGAGCAACACCAAAGTCCGGTTGCTTTGCAAAATTTCAACAAAACTGGGTCAACGCTTTAGGTTATAGCTAATTTAATTATTGCAAAGATAATATTAAACGCGAAAAAATAACATAATCTAATAGAATAATTGTTTTTCCGATTAGAATATTTTCTTTTAATTTTCGTTTTATATGCGCATAAATAAATCACTTAAATATTTATACACAAACTGTTTTGGTAAACATTTGGCAAATCGTATTAATTTATATAAGTTATAGCAGTTTGTTTTAATTCAACTTCAAAATTTCAAAAGAAACTTCCAACCAAGAGTTTTTTTAAGATAAATATATTTACAAGTTATAAGTACTATCAAATTTTATTATTATTAAGCTAAATGTATACTAACGTCAAACAATTATCAAGTATTGTTGACATGTACTTGTGTGACCCCGTAAAAAAACAAACTTATTGATATTGCATTTAAGTGCTTTATAGGTTTGTTTGTGTTGTCATTTAGAGAAGCTCGTGTCCTGATAAGAGACAAATGAATCTGGCAATAATATTTAACAATAACATATCATTCACAGCAGAGTTGTTGATAATTGATAAACAAAGTAAATATTTGATTTTCCCATAGTTCTTGCTTCCTACTACAAAACACACAATAAATGCCGCCATCCATTATTGAATTTGATTATTGATAATTCGTGTATCTCTGATTCAACCAAATTTTTCTATTATGATAATTTACTTAATAATAAACTTATAGCATTATTATTGCCTAAGACCGATAAAGTATTTATAGTCACATCAGAATTAATATGAGTTACTGTTCCCATTCAAAAACAGATTTAATATGGAGTATTTAATTCTCCGGGTGAACCATCAATTACGATGGCACCTTTATGGTAAAATCGTAAAAAAGTAAAGCCAAAAATGTAGAGTTTTGGCCCGAATTAAACGAATTAAACGGAGATAATAAGTGATTTCAGCAGGGCGCCGCTAGATGGCATGTAGCATAGGCCATGTTAGAAAGATTTGAGGACTTAGCCTTAGTCTACCGATGACCTAATTGTCAACATAACAGAAAATCGCTTAAACACACAAACACCCTGTGAATATCAAATATCTCATATCGGATAATTAAATCATGGCATATTTTATGCATAAAGGCATATATGAGACTTATTTTCTTTTTAATTTCAACATGAACCCTACCATAGAAACCCTGTTATATATTATTAAAACAAAATTAACATATTTGAGGAAAACCACTCATAATAAGCATCGTTTAACTAGTCAAAATTTAAAAAACAAACGAGTTTTCCCTGTCTCTAACTGAACTACTGAGATCCAAAATAGATCTAAACTGGTCCGTGGCTGTTGTTGGCAGGGAATACTAATTCATGTTTACTTATGATGTTTGCGAAGAAGTACAATATAATGATCCGCACAAAACCGTAATTTTTTTCTCAATAATTATACTGCCATACAATCTGAAAAACCCGACAATACGAATTGGAGCTTCAAGAGCGTTTGGTCAAAATCAATGAGCTACCCTAAACTAGTGCTAGCGGATTATTCGAAATTGAACTGCTTAAAGAGCAGATTTTTTTACTAAAACCCAATCTGACATCGGAAGACGATAAATGTTGCCTAGGCTGCAGTGACAGGGATACAAAAACTTTAATCAGAGGCACTGCAAGGTTGTACACATATAATTAAAGATTTTCAGTGTAATGTCGAATACACTGCGTGGGGAGTTGATTATAGAATATCAGACCTGGGCTGAGCATACTTATGTAGAGAAACCTTAATCACAATAAACCTAATGTGATGTAGCAAAGACTACCCCCCGGGCCAAAACATATCTCTTCGAGATCTCAATAACATATTTCCAGAACTACTTGAATAAATAAAGGGATAAAATTAAATGCACGAAGTACTGCATCAACCACAAAATTTTCTCCAGTGGCCAGGAGGCTATTCAAATACTTTTCAACATCCAATAATCTCAAGAAAACAAACGATTTCAAAAATATCGTAGTTAAGAATGGTAACACCCAGGCAGATGGAATACGAGAACAGCATACGCAGAGAGTTAAAAAAACGAACTCCGGACTAAACAATCTGCGCATAAAGTATGTTCATGGAGTTCCCACAATCATCTCGGAAAACTAACTAAGCTCCAACCGATTAAGAACTTAATATTCATAAATATGCTTTAACAAAATATAAGGGAATTGGCTAAAAAAACCAATGAGTTTTTTAATAATATTTATCTACGATCGTACAGAAAGTAGACGCTTTTTGCATCATTTTTCATCGTAAAAGTGGCTTTTTAAAGCACTAGTGCTTTTTTACGTTTTTATTGCACGGTAATGTCAAACTGTTTTTATTGCACAGAATTGTCAAAATTGACAGATGAATATATTTCGACGAAAAACTTAATTTTTTATTAATTAATACAAATAACTAATAAACTATAAATAAAATATATAATACAAACCAAATGGCAGATTTAAGAACTCTGAAAATTTCATTTAATGCAAGTAGAAGCGATTACAATAAAGCGAACATTTTTTCCATAAATAATTATGGCGGCCGACATTTGTGCAACTTGTTTACTGGTTGCTAAGTAACGCTTTCATTAGTGCACTGCGGGTAAAATATGTTTTCATTAATTGAATTATTGAAATGACATTAAAATATTACTCATAAAAATATATTCTTTGAAATCATTTACGATCGAAGATAAAATTTTGTAAGGCACACGTGTAAAAAGTTCCTTTATTGCACTCCTGGCTTTAAAAAAACTCGCTCGTTCCTCGCTCGTGTTTTTAAACGCCAGTTCGTGCAATAAAGCATCACTTTTTACACTTGTACCTTAAATAACTATTCTACATTAAATTTTCACATTTATGTGCTCTTTTTGCTTCTTACTTTTCCAGTGTATATAAACCTAGTACTTTGATGACAACAGGCGACGTTCGGTAAAACTTAAAAAACTTATTTATCTACGATCGTACAGAAAGTAGACGCTTTTTGCATCATTTTTCATTGTAAAAGTGGCTTTTTAAAGCACTAGTGCTTTTTCACGTTTTTATTGCACGGTAATATCAAACTGTTTTTATTGCACAGAAATGTCAAATTTGACAGATGAATATATTATAGCACAAATTTTCGACGAAAAACATAATTGTTTATTAATTGATACAAATAACTAATATACTATAAATAAAATATATAATACAAACGAAATGGCAGATTTAAGAACTCCGAAGATTTCATTTAATGCAAGTCGAAGCGATTACAATAAAGCGAACATTTTTTCCATAAATAATAATGGTGGCCGACATTTGCGCAACTTGTTTACTGGTTGCTAGGTAACGCTTTCATTAGTGCACTGCGGGTAAAATATGTTTTCATTAATTGAATTATTGAAATGACATTAAAATATTACTCATAAGAATATATTCTTTGAAATCCTTTACGATCGAAGATAAAATTTTGTAAGGCACACGTGTAAAAAGTTTCTTTATTGCACTCCTGGCTTTAAAAAAACTCGCTCGTTCCTCGCTCGTGTTTTTATTCGCCAGTTCGTGCAATAAAGCATCACTTTTCACACTTGTACCTTAAATAACTATTATTGGCTTAATTTCTGAAATTCATGTCATTAAGTCATTAATATTGCTAGAAATATGAAAGCGAATTCAACATATGGTCCTGATAAGATTCCGGCGTTCTTTCTAAAAGATGTGTGTTATCTCATCCATTAACACATATATTTAATTTATTAATAGGCTCGGCCTCTTTCCCTAATTTCTTTAAGACCTGTCGTTTGACACCTGTTTATAAAAGTGGTAGTAAAGGTTCTATAAACAATTACAGACCAAGCTCTATTATTAATAATTTCGCTAAGTCATTTGAATCAATTTTAGCTCAAGTAAATAGTCAAATTACTACTAAGCAACATGGTTTCATTAGCAGACGGTCGACTGTTACGGATTCGCTAAACTCAATCACAATTCGTCTTTAATTAACTTGATGAACAAAGACAAGTAAATTTTGTTTATAGAGATTTTCGAAAAGCATTTGATAACATTAGCCATGAGACATTATTGCAAAAGTTGTAACCATTCGGTTTTGATGTACCAACCATAAAACTAATACAGTCATATTTGCATAATTATAATATTTTGTTGAATATGGTGGATATCATTTAATGCAATATATTCCGACCAGTAGTGTACCACAAGGGTCTAATTTGGGTTCAATATTGTTTGTGTTATTTATTAAAGATATTGTACAAGATATTTCTTCCCATTTGTTACATGTTTATATTTTGTATTGCCGTACTGGTGCTCTACAATAAAATTATCTTATCTTATCGTATCTTATCTTATTATATTCTGATGATGTAAAATTATTCAAAACAATAAAATCTACTAATGACTATAACATCCTACAATCAGATCTTAACAGACTCAAGGATTGGTGTACAGTAAACTCACTTGAATTGAATATTAATAAATGTCAATGTCTCTCACTTAGCCGCAAAAGAACTGTGCGAATTGAGTTTTGTCTCACATAAATCAAGTGAAAGATCTAGGAATAATTTTTGATTAAAAGTTAACTTTCAGTATGCGTATTTATTTTGCATGTAATGCTAGTTTCAAACATCTTGGCTTCATAAAAATGACATGTAGCGATTTTAATGATATCAATGTCATCATCAAATTGTATAAAACCTATGTCAGATCGAAATTAGAATACTGTAGTTTAATTTGGTGTCCAATATATCACAACCAAAAACTTGCACTTGAAAAAGTTCAAAAAAAATTCTAGGTTACTTTACTTTAAAGTATTCGGAACATACCTTGATTTTGAGGCATTTCGATATAATGATCTTTTAATTCTGGGGCTATTGGTTGTGGTATTAAATACAGAAGAATACTCAAATTTAAGGATGATGTTAGCAGAGCTAGGACATTTGAAAACCAAAACTAACAGTTTACTGGAAAAGGCTTACAGCGTGGAATCTTCTATTTCCCAACTTTTTCTCAAACATAACCGAATTCCTTCAAAGCATAAATCCTAGGCAGTGTGATATGTGCAATTATTCCAAAAATACTATGAAAGAACCCCCAAGACTGCTGTTAAACTTTAGATAAAGATCTATTTATACCAAATAAGTTTTTGCCAACATTGTGGTATTGTCAATAGTTAGTAACTTACACAATTAGAGACCCAACATTTAAAAAAATCTTTACAAAAGCAAAAACCTACGGGGTGGTAGATTAGTTGCTAAACTATGCATCTTTATTTTTACAATCAAACTTTGAACAGACGAGTTTTCAACAAAGCAAGATTTCAAAAGAAAATAAGTCAATATCTTCAATAAAAACTACTACATAGTAGTTTTTATATTATTATTTTCTTGCTCGGAATACTGTGGTTTTTTGTACAAAAAATGAAGCGATAGAGAAATTCCCGGAGAAATGATTTAAACAAATAGATTTTACAACAATAGCCAAAAACTTAAACATGGATCTCCTAGAAACCCACAACAACTGCCTTTAAAATTATTGAGATATAATTAAAACTAAAGAAAACAAGAAGGTGTGTTTTATACATATATAACTGCATGATTACTATACTTTCCTAGAAAGACCCGATAAAGTAACTTAGTAGAAAACGAAACTCATTTAGCTAAGGAAAAAGATAAGATAAGCGAACAACAAAGTCTTACATTCGAATCAAGAAACTAATTAAATATGAGATAAAAAGCTTCAAGTAATATTTAAGAAGAAACTTAGCAACTGGAAAGAATCCACAAAAAGAGGCTGGAATAATAAAGAGAGAAAAATTAATAAAATAGTAAAAACTAAATATAAAATCATGTAAATATTATTGCTTGCTGAATTTTGTTGATAAAATAAAAAATGAATGAATACATTTTTCAGTAATCATAGAGACCAAACTAGAGCCACAAAGCTCAAAAAAGAAGAACATTGCATTGCGTATTTTGGCGATTAATAGATGGAGGCCAACAATATACCTACGTTTTCTAAATATGATTATCATTATTATCATATTAATTCAACTTTTAGTAAATAACAAATACAGATTGGTTCTTTCAAATATTTTGTAGAATTTGTGTTGCCTCGACAAACCTCTACTCATTTACCGATGCAGGTTTAATTATTAATTACTCAGGAAATTGTAAAAATAGAGATTATTTCTTTATTCTAATGCAAAGAATGTAAACTAACGTTTTACACGCCAAAAATCTCTATATGTCTCAATTATTAATTTTTGGTTTCCCTGGTTTTTTCACAGGATTTGACAAAATGTGTGATTTGGTGGTTCATCCGCGGCCATACATAGTGTGAATTTACAAGACCCGTGGAGTGACTGCAAAATGTTAAGTCGTAATTCTCCGGGAACATAAGGTCGTTTCGAAAAAATGTCAACGTAAATGGGTGTGGTAGTGCCAGGCGGAGTGAACTGCTCCAGTTTCAATGAAGTTGTGCCGTTTGTTAACAAAAATTTAAGCTCATCGTCTTCTGACTGAAATTTGGCTAGGTAATTCTAAAATATCAATTTCGACACGCGATAACGTATCCGTGACGTCGTCTTCTTTACCGGGAACAAACCTAACGTCAGTAGTGAATTGCGCCATAAAAGTTAAATGTCTGTGCTCACGTCCTGAATAACGATCTGAAGTTGAATTTATGGCAGCAATCAATGGTTTATGGTCTGTAAAAATGATAAAATTACGACCTTCGAGATAATATTTGAATTTTTTAATTGCCAAATAAACGGCCAGTAATTCACGACCGAATGTACTGTATTTGCGTTCAGTTATTAAAAATGATTTAGAAAAGAAAGCGGTCGAAGAGCGCCAGATTTTTCCTTCTGCTGCAAGACCGCGCCAGCAGCGGAATCAGATGCGTCTACCATAATGCTTAATTCTGCATTTGGGTCTGGTAGGCTAAGCATAGCACAGTCGGCTAGTGCAGCCTTGTCTGCCGCAAATGCTTGTAGTGCAGGTTGTGACCATACCAGGGGTTTGTTGCGTGGAGTTTGAGCGGTGCAAGTATTCTTAAGCATGATTTTATAAATCTGTGGTAGAAGTTTACCATGCCAAGGAAACGTTGAAGTGATTTCTGGTCAGATGGTTGTGGAAATGCAATCAATTGCATCAACCTTAATTTGTAATGGTTTGATGCCTGAACTGTTAATGCTATGACCTAAGAAATCTAATTTTGTTTCACCGAAAATACATTTGTCGTTATTAATTTTGATTCCAAAAGTTGTTAATCGTTGAAAAATTTGTCGGAGGTGTTGTACGTGCTCATGTTCGTCTTTACTGAAGACTAAAATGTCATCCAAATATACGAAACAAAATGGTAGCTCGCGAAGAACCGAGTCCATAAACCGTTGAAAAGTTTGTGCGGCGTTTCTCAAACCAAAACTCATCCGCGTATACTCAAACAAGCCAAATGGTGTTGTGATTGCAGTCTTCGGTATATCATTAGGGTGAAATGGAATTTGATGATAAGCTTTAATCAAATCGATTTTAGAAAAGACTTTGCAACCAAAACAGCTATACGTAAAATCATGCAATATGGGCAGAGGGTATCGGTCAGGAATTGTAACCTTGTTAAGTGCACGGTAGTCTCCGCACGATCGCCAAAAACCATCGGATTTCGATACCAAGTGCAGCGGTGATGCCCATGAGCTTGTTGAGGGTCGAACAAAACCAAATTTTAATAAGCTATCGAATTCTTGTTTGGCAATTTTGAATTTGTGTGGAAGTAAACGCCTTGGTTTGAGGAAAACAGGTGGGCCAGAAGTTTCGATGCTATGTTGCACTTGATGTTTAATTGGGTTAGTGAGGTCAAAAGAACTGGTGAGATCGGGAAATTGATTGAGTAATTTGGAATGTGTTGGATGATGATTGGATAATGAATTTATGATCGGCTATTGCATCAGACTGGACGGTTTCCTCATTAATCGATTAATGGCAATATCAACAATTATGTTGAAATGCCGGAGAAAATCTGCACCAAGAATCGAGTGGTTTACGCGTCCAAGTATGAAATGCCACTGAAATGTTACATCTAAGCCGATGTTAACTGTTAGTTTAGATAATCCGAAAGTTGAAATTAAATTTCCACTTACGGTTTGCAATGTAAATTTTGTAGGGGGTGAGTATTGGCATAGAGTTGATTCACTGCCAAAATGCTGGCCTGGGCGCCAGTGTCGATAAGAAATTTAGTGCCAGAATTTGTATCGCGGATAAAAAATAGTCGACCTGACGGATGAACGGAATCGTAGGTCGACATCAAACCCGTTCTGAGTCGTTTCCCCAATCGCAAGGTTTGGTGCATTTTCGTGCATCGTCTTTAAAATTATAGTGATACCAGCACATTTTGTGGTTTGGGTCATCACGTTGTACAGAACGAGACCTGGAAGAAGAACGGTTTCGACTTGAATATTTGTTTTTAGATTGTTGCAAAATAGAGGTAGTTAAGGTGGTTACATTTTGAGTTAATTCCGAAATTTGATTCTGTAAACTTTGCACCGTTGCTTCGAAATTGCTAAATTTCGTGTCTAATTTGGTGTTATTCGAAACTTGTTTGGAAATGCCAGTAGCACTGATGGACATAGGTGCTGAGATTTCCATCACGTGATCTGCCATTTCTGCAAGATCTGCTAATGACGTACCACGTGATGCAACTAGGATCTTTTGCACATCAGCGGGAAGACGTTGCAAGAAAATTTCGCGTAGTAAGTTCTCATCGATTGAGGTATTCCCCAAAAGTTGCTGTAATTTACGTAGGAGTTGGGAAGGAATTTGATCTCCGAGTACCTCGTTCGATAAGAGTTTTTGTAAACGTGTCTTTTCAGAAATCATTGTCCGTTTAATAATCTCATTTTTTAGTATTTCATAAGGATCGATGGCGGGTGGTTCCATTAATAAATCCCTTACGTCCATTGCGATATCTGGAGGTAAGGAAGCGACAACTTTAAAAAATTTCCAGACAGAACTGGTTACGCGTGAATTTAAAAATTCCACCTCTATTTGGATAAACCAAATAAAGGGGTCAACACGCTAAGACCAGGGAAACCAAAAAAAATAAATAATTTGGACATATAGGGATTTTTGGCGTGTAAAACGTTAGTTTACATTCTTTGCATTAGAATAAAGAAATAATCTCTATTTTTACAATTTCCTGAGTAATTAATAATTAAACCTGCATCGGTAAATGAGTAGAGGTTTGTCGAGGCAACACAAATTCTACAATTTTCTATAGTCTATAGCCTTATTCAGTTTTAGATACTAGGTGCTGGAGTTAATTTTATATTTACATTGAAAAGTACGGGAATAGACATTTTGGTTATATACTAAAGACAATAGAAATTATATCATACACTAAGCAATGAAGACTACAGTTTATTAACGCAAAAACATTAGTATATTAATTTTTAACAAATATTTGCGATCGCAAAAAAAACACTATCCAATGATGAAACAAGGAAGAACATTAAATAAAGCGCTTGGAACTAATTCAATCTGCTTTAAATACGTTCATCTATTACTGAAGAGGGTAATGGGCCTCTCATGGTTCCTGGTGAAAATTTTGGCATTAATATCCGTGTATTGAATTACATTCCCCTGATTCGTATTTAATGTTTCAAGCATCAAGTTGTAAGATCGGTATAGCATTAGGATTTTGAAAGCCTAGATTACTGGATTCTAAACAGAATCAACAGTTCGTTATATGAGGTACTTCCAAATAAAATGTAAGCTTTTGATATATTATTTGAAGTTATTTGATGAATATAAACGAGAACAATCTGGGGATAACGATTTTCGCTTCATAGAAAAATTCTTAATAGTTACTTATTTGGGAAACTAAGTACATATATGTAGCTTCTTAGTTATAAGCAATGTACACAATTTAGCATTCCTCCTCAAAAATTTCACATATGTATGCCCTTAAAATAATGGAAGAGTGGTTATTACATATTGCATGGCTCAAAGCTGACACATAATTTAAAGTAAACCTAATAACAATATGACTATTATTTAATAATAATACTAAATAATATTTTAAGAGTCGAATTTGAGTGTTTTAAGTAGAAATATCGTTCGCGTTATTTAAGTCGTGTTTTAAAATTTCGACCAGAATGACTCCCACGTTAATTTGCAAATTCCTGACGTTTTCATAATATTAATTTTGGCTTTTGGGTTATAAATAAAATTTGAGATTTTGATTAATTACTTGTCATGTCGGAAACGATTAAACACTGTGAATTTCCGCTATGTATTTGATAAATATATTTTTGGCATTGTTTTAATTTATGTTTTCGAATTAAATGGCCAATTAACTTTCCGGATGAGCCATTGTTTATGACCATTTGTTTTATTTTCCCGATTTTTGTTTTAAAAGACTTGTACTTGAGCTCTTAATGTTAATTTAAAAAAATGAATGAAGCAATTTATATTTAAAAGGTGAATAAAATAACACGGTATTTTAAAGTTGTTCAGTTTTTTTAGAAAAATGATATGATATGATTTAAATTTTATTATAAATTTATTTTACAGAGGATTAGATAGTTCATCGTGTAACCAGTGCATTCGGTTATTAAGGATTCTTGCCAGGCAAGGAAGAACAATCATTTGCACAATTCATCAACCGTCTGCTTCCCTATTTGAACTTTTTGATCAAGTGTACGTATTATCAGCTGGACGATGTCTCTACCAAGGGAGCACAGACCAATTGGTACCATTTTTGAAAGATGTTGGATCTCCATGCCCGTTATCCTACAATCCAGCAGATTATGGTAATTCTTTTTAATATATTTAAATCTACAGTAATTAAAACATGGTAATGATACAGAAGAAATACTGCAATTTTAAAATAAATAAGTATTTATAATCAAAATGAGGATTTTAACGAATTTTATTATTTATTAATTGAAATGTAACATTATTATATTTACTAAAATCTTCATGTATTGTTAATATTTTACAGTGATTGAATTAGCCTGCGGAGAATACGGAAATGACATAGTTGAAGCCATGGTCGCGAGGACAGAAAATGGCAAAAACATAAAATACATGAACAATTACAAGCAACTGGCACTGCAGACAGTAAATCTTAATCCAGGTATTTATTCCAAATATCGTTTAAAATATTTCAAAATAACACCAATTAAATTTTAGAAAAAGTGAAGTCATCTTCAAGCGGTACTGACTCTATGCACGCCACGTCGTCGGCACACCAACTTAAGATTTTGCTCAAGCGAGGGTTTTTGAAGGCCAAACGGGATTCGGTACGTATTATATTTTTAGATGATTGTTAAAAATGTAATTTAATATTCAGAGCATAAGTATTTACATAATTTAATGGAGACTTTACAAGAGGCAAGTTTCAAAACAAAATGACAAAATGTAAACTGAAGAAACATAGGACATCAACACTCAGGCCGAGATAGATCAAATGGCCCAGATTCTCGAGGTGAAGACTATGTGAGAAACACCAATAAGCAAAATAACTACAAATTAAACATGCAAAAGTATTAGAATTGTGTTTAAATTTAGTATAATATTATTATTTTTTCTTAATAACTTAATAGTTTTATCATCAATTTGTCCTTATGCCAAGTTGTCAAGTTCAATAAAATTTCAAGTATTCCAACTAATATTATATTAGTTAATATTATTAATATTATATTAGTTAATGCATTGTGTGTAACGTGAATTTTAGAATATATTTGAAAATATAAGCTGAAGTTTGTTTTCTTTTCAGACACTAACTTACATGAGAATAATTGTGAATATTCTCACCGGAATAATGTTGGGAACACTATACTGGCAAGCAGGAAATGATGGATCAAAAGTTATTGATAACTATAATTTACTCTTCTCTATTTTAATGCACCATATGATGTCGACCATGATGTTAACTATTTTGACGTGTAAGTATTGTTTTAAAAATTGCCTATATTATTAAAAGTTGAGGGAGTCGCGTTCGCCAAATTGATAGAGTACTTACGTAAAGGTGTCGAGGTTAAGGTCGTGAGTTCAGAATACCACCTGAAAAAAATAGTTATTCCAAAATATAAATACAAATAATTTCTTTTTTTATTACATTATACAAACGTACTGCTTATGTTAAAAACTGTTTTGCTAGTCGTAATGTAATTATAAAAGCCTACTCTGAATATGTTTGACTATCTTATTGTATTTTTCATATATGTAGTATTAACATTTCAATAGTGAAGTCAGGCAACCCTTTATACATCATATGTTTTCTTAATATTTTAATGACATGTATCTTAAAGTTAAGAAACAAATCTCATTCAAGTGGACTCGAAATTACTATTACGACCCAATTTGAAAATGTTTACAATAATAAAACAGATAATTCGGATTAAATATTGAAATAAAATAAATAAAAATATCACGAGAAATTTTATTTATAGTCTGTTCGTTGGATCTTTCGTCGTACGTCACAAACTATCGCTTCGAGAAACGACGCAAAAACATTCAGTCTGATAAAGTAAACCAAATGCGTTAGAAAAAGAACGCACTGTAAAATTTTCGTCGTTTTTTGAAGCGATAGTTTGTGACGTACGACGGATGATCCAACGAACAGACTATATTTATATTATTAAACTTCATTTATTGTATAGCAATCTAGTAAAATTCATTAATTATTATTATTTAGTTTAAGTTAAAGTTACCGCTTCTTATATTTGTGATATATTTATTTGCATAATTTATTGACTTATTGTTTGATGAATAATTTGATTTTTCTATATGGTTTACTAAAGAAAAAGAAAAATGTATGAATCTCTAAAAAAATCATATCCAACATATCCAGTTCCACCCCTAATATCAGTTCTGCTTCCTAGAATACCGATGCACACTAACCATTTTCTCTTCAAACTGCCAAACAGCAGGCCTCGAAGGAAAATGTTCGCGCTGGTCTTCCCAGATGTCAAAAGAGTCTTCTATTCCATTTGACATCGGGACTTTCTGTATAAGTGATTGATTTTCTGAATTACATATTAAACCTTCTACAATTGTTCTCTTCAAATCAAATGCAGCTCTCTTTCTAACTTATTTTCTTCTGCGCAAAGTTTATCCTAAGGTTCTTCCATTCCTCCCGACCCTTTCAATCTCTTGGTACACAATATATATTAATAATTATTCTAACTCAAAATATTTTATTAAATCCGTCAATTCGCTCCTTTACGCCGACTTTTACACTTTTAAAGTCCTCAACACCAAATAGAAATACGCACTTTACAGTCTTGGTCTGCGAAATAGGGTATGCCAATCACCTGCAAATATCTAGGTATAGTATTTGATACCAACTTTTAAAAACATCTCTACTTCCCTTAAAGCAAAAGTCAAGAAAGGGCACAATATTTCATTGTCCTAACCTATAATAAGTAAGAGGTAAATTTACAAGTACACACATCTATATAATAACTTGACTATTTGTTAATCCTTTTCTGGAAAGGGTATCTGTAACTTTACGTAAGTCTCAGGAAGATCAGCCCTTAAAGTGCAAACCATAAGCAGACATCATTGAAACATCTCCGTAATTAATCAAATTTCTTTCAATATGGATCACAAAAAGGTAATCCCTATTCAAAAAAGTATCCTTTCTTACCAAAAAAATCGCTCAAAATCTTACCCACTTCCCACCCAGATTCCCGATGAATTTACAAAAAAAAATATATCCCTAATCATTCCACAAATGTATTACCTTATTTCATACTCTAAATGATGCTTTAATCAAGAATCAATCACAAATATTAATAGCAATCAAAACCTGTCAAACAATTACAAAGACTTGACAGAAAATAAAAAAAATCAGAAGAAAAGATTACTAGTCGAAAATAGACCAAAATACCTCATATTTGTAATTGTATAATCATTATTTTCTTAACCTAAATTTATAAACAGCAAATAGAGATTCCTTTTTGTTCTGTCTATACAATTTCTTCATTTTTTATCTGATGAAATTTGAGGATCTTGACCACCCTTAAGATCTTCTTTGTGAGTGTAGTTTTATCATGCCAATTTTTTAAATGGATTTTTTTCTAAATAAAACGTTTTCTGCAACGCCCTTAAAATAAAATTTGTATTAGTAGGTGAATGCGGTTGCGGCCGAACAAACGATACTAAGAGGCAGAAATTGAATGATGACCGGTACTATTCGCCATTCAGATAAAATTAAGTCTTTAAGCCTCTGGTAGCCGAATATTTATTTTAAATCCCAAAAAAATGGCTCAATAGAAACGGTGTATAATGTGTATCAAAACTTAAGGGTGAAATTCCACAAAACAGTTTGCACATCGTTAAACATCAATGGGTGCGTTTATAAGTTCTTGGAATGGAATAGAAGAAGATGAAATAATATTACAAAATTATTGTTCTTTTTCAATATATTTACCTGCAACCCTAACACATTTCTCAGATCTGTTAATTAACTTGTGAATACCTTCATAAAAAATGATTTATCCTTCTCTGAAATATACGTTGAAACTGCATCCTTTACTTCGTCATCAGTAGAAAATTTCTCTCCTCGTAGATCTTTTTCTCAGATTTGATAGAAGAGAATAGTCGCGAGAGCCCAATCTAAGCTATAAGGTGGGTAAACAATGATATCGAAACCCATCTTATGACATGCAGCCAAGGCAACTTGACTCTTGTGAACAAGAGCATTGTCGTGCAAGAGCAGGACACCTTTGGTTAATTTTTCTCTTATTTCAACTGCTCTTAAATTGTAGTATACGGTTATAGAAAGCCCTATTTCTTTATAATCAATCACCAAAATTTGTTATGTGTCACAAAAAACTGTCTCGATGAGCTTTCCCGCCGACTGCGACACCTTGAAATTTTTATGCTGTGGTATTTATGCAACTGCATGGAATCTTGCTTATACTCAGGTAATGAACCCAAGTTCGCTCCAAAAACCATCTTGTCTTTATTACACTAGTTTAAAAACACACACAAACACTCGATGCGCTGCTGTTTTTGTCGCGTTGTGTGCTATTTAGGCACAAATCTTGCACTGACTTTTGACATTTCAAGATGATATGGAGGACCCTGAAAAACTCCAACTATTTCTGTGAGTTGTTTTTTTTTTCAAACGTGCATCAACAAATATTATTTTTTCATTTTTTTTAATGAAATTTGAACAGATCACCCAGGTCGGCAAACGTCTTCAATTGATTCCCTGCCTTACTTAAAGAAGTTGTGCCACTTGTATACCATGACTTATTTTGGACAATAGTCCCTGTAAATAGATGACATCTCTTCCAATTTGGTTCGAACACTTTTTCTTGCTTAGTAAGGAATTTTATAACGGCGCAGAACTCTATTTTCTCCACACTTCACAATTTCTTGGGGATTGAGTTGCTTGATTGACGATAGTTCAAAAACTACTGATCTCGTGATAATAATTCTCGGTACTAACTAACGATTAATAATTGAACAGGTTAGGATCTTTGCGAGCGCCCCCCCACACTCTATCCCCGCCATTCCGCGAACTTAAAATCGCACTCGTACATTACTTTTGGAACCTCTTTACATCCGGGCCTTTCGCAGCGTTATATCTTGTCCGAAAAATGGCCAATGTGCCACTTCATCTATTCGCACTTTTTATACAGGTAGTATTGTATTTGGTCTTTTTTTTATTATATCTTGCAATTATTTATGTATGTCATTGGAAGCAGGACGCCCTCTTTTCTTCCTATTCCGTTGTGCTCCTGATATAAACAAGATGAAATATCAGTTTTAAATATCAATAAACTGTACTGACGTCTGGGGCTTACAGAACTCGATTAGCAATATTGCTTATATAAGAGCCAAACATTAATAAATCTAATAGGTGAAACATAATGCAGTGATATAACTTCCTTGATTGAATTTTTATTCGATATAACGCTGAAATCGAATCAATTAAATTTATTCTACCCATGTGGTTGTATGTTTTCACTATATTTGGTCGTTGTTCATTAATCAATCTTTTTCTCTTGTCCCACCTTTTTACTATGTCTACTAGTTCATCTTCGCAAAATATGCTCACTAAATGAACTATCGTACCACTTGATGGTGACCTTGTCAATAGATGTAGAAAGTATATCATAACTTCCTCTGTCCTTAGTTTTTCTTTACTTTATTGAACGAAAAATACACAGTTTTAGTCGATTTGACCGCACAGTTGCAATACTCGGAGTTCTTAATTTTTCTAATGCGGTTAATGTTTGCTAAAAGTTATACTACATTACTACACCAGGTAATTCGGGATAATATGTATCAGTTCCTGATAAGTAACAGTAAAAAAGGTTTGTATTTCCATTTTTTAGACAATATACTGTTTTATCGTATGTCTTCCTTTCAACGGTATAATCTGCTCGTCAATACATACGCATTCGGATATCTGAATGTGATTTAAATGAAAATTCACCAATTTATACAGAATGGGTCTTATTTCTTGTAAATTATCGGTCATCTCTGCATTATTGGTTCAGTTCTCGGTAAACAGTAAATGAACATAAAAAGCAGCAGCCAAAGAAATATTCGATTTCATTTACCGAAACAGCAATGGGATTTCCTAGGTTATATTGCAGTGCATACATATTAGTATAGTCAAATATATTGCTCATAATTTCATTGTCCAATAGTTTTCAAAATAGGCCAGAGGAGAATGGGGTGCTTCGGGGACATTACTACAATCTCCTTTCCATGGGCGATAACAACTGTTATTATTCATCTGGAGCAGTGGTTACCAAACAATTCTTTGTGGTTCTACATCTTCAGTACTATATTCTTTGTCACTGTCAATGTCATTTACCTGTCGTCTTCTTTTGATGTACAGTGTTTACTGGCGACTTTTGCGTATTTCAATTTCAATTCGGAAATGAAAGTTCACGTTGAGTAAGAATGGCTGCTTTACCAGAGACAATAAAATCAAAGCAGGAAAGGCGAAACAAGCATTACTGCCAAAAAATCTTTACCAGTATATGAGAAGGAATATATTTATTTCATAAATTGAAGAAAGATACACAAAATAGAAGTAAAAGAAGTTTGCGAAACGGAACTGATGGCATACTTTCAAGAGATATCACAGACATTTGCGCCGAACTTTATTTGGACCAAGTTTTCAATGTTAAGGAAAAAGTTATGATTGAACTGGTTTTGTTGTTTGAATCAATTATAAAAATTAATACGCCCTAGGGCTTTCCCAGCAGAAAACTGCGTTGGCTAATTTGAACACATGGCCAACCATTTTGCATCGTTAGTCCAATCGGCATCAACGTATCCTATTAAAACTCCATTCCCTTTTTCCTATTTTAGTATCTGATTCTTAATATTGAAAAGTTTATAAAACGCATCCCGAATCATTTGGAACAGCAGAGGAAAGAAGGCATGGGTTTGAATGGAAGGACATTTAATGCAAGTGAATTCCGCCTTTCAGCATGTTGACATAAGCAGTTCTATTGGCCCAAAAAACTTACACTATACGCCATATCGAATCTGGTCAAAACCTCTAGATACATTAGATATTCAATCAATTGGTGATAAAGTTCTTGCATATTGAATTTCCACAAGAATTGTTTAATATATTCTGATTGATTCGGATTGATACTTTTCCACTTCTACTAGATCCTTTATTATAAAGTTTGAATTTAACTAATCTATTAAGGATTTAGTTTCATTTAAATCATTTAAAAATATGAAAAACTCGTCTACACATAACGCGATTATAATTAATTCTTTGTTTCATGTTCATGTTCCGATCTTCTATAGTTCATTGAAATTAAAAGATCATCCACCCTTTTGTACCAGATTCTGGAAGACCTTTACCTTTTATCGCAAAATCTTCAGGTTGCAGTCCACTACACAACCGGTTTTTGTGGTTCTGTTAGATCCCAGGCATGTATATCATATAAGGAATCTACCTCTTATCCCATGGCCATCTGCCAGGAGCGTTGTCTGGTCTTGGCAGTGCTTCACTAATCCTAAGAGCGTCACATTCTAAAGTTGTATTTGTTGCACAAAGACTTAACTTAGCTTACATAGTTCTCAAATAATTTCGGTTTTGGTTCACTGGCTGACCTTCTTACTGCTTCTGTGTTATCTTAATTTTTTACCTGTCGTGTGTCTTAATCATCTGGGATTTTTTCTTTTGAAGTATTATATTGGTTTTGAATTTTAGCTCCCACTTAATCTAAGATTCGGACCAACACGATATTAGTTTAATTCTTTATTAGAATTACATCTTTACTGATGATTACCTTATTTCTGGTTTTATCATACAGTCAATATCCTGTCGTGTGATCGCTGAAGAGCAAAAGAATCATCTTTCTCGATTTCTTATCCCATTTAATTCTCTGCGCTTTTGGAATGTGCACCAAAAATTCTTATGTGAATTACATACTATTTCTTGTTGTTACACATTTCAAATGGTGTTTTACCCTTTATTCCTGAACAAAATGTTCTGTTCCTTGAAAATGCGTCAGTATCCACAGCTTGTATTCAAAATCTTTTTCAAGATTCGTATCTGAAAGCAAACATCTTTCCTTTTCTACCAAAGTTCTGTTGATTCTATCTGATTAGCCGTTTTGTCCTTGAGTGTATGGTGCTGTGGTTTGGTGTATTATGTCATGATCCTCCAAAAATTCTGGAATTCTTTATTACAGAATTCGGTTCTTCTATCAAATCGTAAAATCTTGTTTTTTCTTTCTTGCTGTTTTCCACTTCATTCTTAAATATCTTAAAATATTATTCCTTGGATTTCAGAAAATAAACGTATAACATGCTGGAGTAATCGTCCTGAAAAGTGATAAAAAATTTCGATCCTCTAATAGACTTGTTTTCCATTGGCCAGCACAAGTCTGTGTGAATGATATCCAAAATTGCTTTTGATCTGTAGCCTTACTTGTTGAAAGGTAACCTCGTCTACTTGCCCTCACAACAAAGCAAGTAAGCAAGTAAGCTCTCGCCGATTTAGCAAAGTTTTGCCTGTATATAAGTTCAGCTACACCAACTAGTACACTATTTCTATTAAAAATGTTGTAGGAAGTTGACTGAATTTCTATTTTTAATAAGTTAACTGACAGATAAAAATTTGTCGTTAGACCAGGAACACAAATTACATTTGTTTATATTTACACTAATATTTACCACTGTTGCTAAATCAATGTCTCCCACACATATGGCTGTGAGTCTCCCTTTATTTACCGAACACTACAATATAACTTGTTCAAGTTCATAAATTGTTCACTTGTTGGAAAAACAAAACTAATCTTTGAATCCACGTACCAATCATCCCTTTTAAACTGTTTTGTTAAGAAGGTAGCAATTAAAACATTTAATTCTCCATCGCTTAAACCGCTTGTCTGTCTCCATATCCAGCAACTTTGACTAAATGGCGTCCGTGCTTATGTTAATGTCCGAATTGTAGACCACCATGATTATAGGAGAAAATCTTTCAGGCAAACCTGCTAGTATGATAGACCCTATCCACACGTCGTCAATGTTAAATTCGGTACCTTTTGGTTTCTTCCCCATTTCCACGATTTGATTCACATATTCCGCCATGGAATCGCAGTCTTCTAAACGTATAGAAATTAACGTGCATAGCAAACTTACTCATTGTGTAAACCCTGAATCATCTAATAATTTCTTGAGATCTTTTTACAATGCTTTCGTCGTCTTCTGATCTTTAATATGAACGTATAACGTTTTACATCATCTACCATCGTCTCGTCCTTGAGGTACTCTAAGCCTTCCAATATCAGAAAGTTTTCTACGAAACATGCCCAATCGTTGTAATTTTCCCATCCTTTCAACTTAGGAATGCTCAACAAATGATTTCCAGCCATTCTTGTGCACTTTATAAGCTAAATTATTAAACAACACGTTGATCCTGGGCCCTGTTAAATTGGGCACGTGAAGTAAATAAATGTACACGCTTTTAATGTTTTGTACAAACTGATAATATATTTTTTCGTTAGTTGTAATACATACGAGGGCATTTGGCGGGTTTTTTAGTTTTGATATCATAATTTTAACAGTATTTTTAATTATTAAAATTTCAATATTGAAATGGGCAACCCTTTATACACCATATGTTTTATTTATATTCTACTTCAGAGTACAATAATCTTCCTTTTCTACCTATTTACATTGTTTTTACTAAATATAGAAAACCACGAAACAAATTCAAATAATTTATAGAATTACTTAAAAAATTTGCATAAAATCATTGGAATTTTGTATTATAAAAAATTATCTATTTTTTTTATTACTGGATATATAAATATGCAAAGAAATGCTAAATGCATTCTCACATTATATAAAAGTCATTGTAATAGCGGTTGCCTAATTTCACCAATTCGTTTAGACATGATTTTAAAATTACATACAGAGATAATGTAATGTTTGACAATATAAAAATTAATTTGTATATATGTTTCATTTTTATGACAATGTATTAAAGCTAATTTAATTTTAATTTTTTTTAGTTCCGAATGAGATGTCTGTACTGATAAAGGAACACTTTAACAGATGGTATTCGTTGAAGATGTACTACACAGCGATTACATTAGTGGATATACCATTAACGGTAAGAAATCTATGCAACCCAATTAACAGAACAACTAAACTAAGATTGGAAATAATAATGAAAAATAATTTATTTGTAAAGAGTTTAAATAATAAATATAATTCTTACATTTAAAAACAAAAAGACTAGACTAAATAGAAAAATGCACTGCTTTTTAACCACAAATACATGTGTGGTTTGAACTAGTGGCCTTTTCAATTCAGTGTAAGTATGGATTATCATGTAGTAACATGGTCTTAACTATTTCCTCTAACAAAAGCATTTTTAATTGACTTAAATTTTAAGAAAATTACTTTTATATTTGTACTATTATGCTAAATATTAATTAAACAATTTTTTGACAAGTTTTACAATAAATATCCTCTAATCTCCTAATTTTTACTGTTTAAGTGTTATTTATTATGAAATTAAAGCCAATATCATAAACCGACTTTAGAAAAACTTATCATTAACTTTAAATCAAATTGATTACTCATTTTCATTAAATTAAAGCTAATTTGTTTATTATTAATTTTTCATACATAATGTTCTAAATATTTTTTATTTTCAGATATTTTGCTGCTTTATATTTTCAGTCATCATCTATTATATGACTGGTCAGCCACCTGAACTGCGAAGATTCGAAATGTTTACCGCAATATGTATTCTTGTGGTGTTTGTAGCTCAGAGTTTTGGATTGATGATCGGTGCCGTATTTAATGTTGTTGTAAGTATACGATTATTTTCTAAATTTAAGACTTTAAAAAGTTTCGCTCTTTTGCTTGTATCCAGAGACATATAATATAATGCATAATGCATACTAAGAAGTTTTTGTAAGTGAAGAGAAAGATACACTCGATGTCATATGAAATGCATCACCCAGAAAAAAAAATACGATTGATGCGAAACGTGAAAATAATGATTTATTCATTGGTACAAAAAAAGTTGAGTTGCTGCGGCTTTTCCGTCATGGTTATCTTAAAATTCCACAACTTTTTATATGGACAAAGAAGAATACTTACTTAGAATTTATCAACAGTTTTAAAGCGTTTAACTGAAGTTCAATTTTAATTGAGAAATGGCAATCTACATGTATTGATTTATAAGAGAATTTATTTTTATAACAGAATAATTGCTGAATACATAATATCTTCTCTTTTTATATGATTTATGTTAGAATGTTGAATAGAATTTAGCATGCAATTAAGAATATCATCATAATGCTAATCGTCACCTATATAAGACCTTATTTAATTTGAATGACTTGTTTTTTCTATTTAGTAAATTGAGAAAAGCAGTAATAAGTAAATGTAAAAATAATTCTTTTCTATTTTCAGAACGGTACATTTTTGGGCCCATCACTGTCTGTCCCGATGATGATGTTCGCTGGATTCGGAGTAACTCTGAGAGACTTGCCTGTCTATCTTTACTGGGGTAGCTACATATCCTACCTTCGCTATGGCTTAGAAGGCATCGTCGGAGCAGTCTACGGCTTAGACAGGGAACTACTAACCTGCCCCGAAGATAAATACTGCCACTACAAGTACCCGATGAAATTCCTGCAAGACATTGATATGAAACCCGATCAATTCTGGAATGATATAATTGCCTTAGTCATCATACTCTTCTTCCTAAGAATCGTTGCCTACACTATGCTCAGGTGGAAACTTATGGCCGTTAGATAAACGATTTAATAAATAGTGTGGTTATGCAGTAGTTAGTTTAACCAAATTAGTTGCCAATTATATAAGTACTATTTTTCTAGTAGTGATATACATATATATATTTATTAATTAGGTGATAATTGTTTATTGTGTTGACTGCAGAGCATGTGCCGTGATTCAGGGTTTTGTTATAATTATTGTTTAATTATTTTTAATATACTTTAGATATTATCTACATACAATAGGCTGTGCAATTACAATGCATTTCAGTGTTGCCCCGTGACATTGTTATTTATTCTACTTTTTTACGTTATTTATGTGAATGTAAATGTACATATATAATTATGACGATAATAAATATTTTTGATTTATTTTATCGTCATTTCTAGGCTATAATAAAATCAATACGCATTGTAAAATTCATTATATAATTTCCCTTATAATTATGTAATAATATATTGTTATGTTCTGGGGTCAGGTTTTACTTAACTAAACTAACTTTAACCGCAACTTTAAATACACCACATATATTATTAAACGAGTGGTAATGTAAGCAATAATTCACGCGGATGAAATTTGCAGCAAGAGTCGCCAGGCATCCCATTGCCACGAGTTGAATACTAGACTTTATCTACTACAATAACAATTTTTAGTAAAATATTTTACTTAATGCAATATTTACTATATTCGGGAATTGTGCTGTGACTATTTTTTTGACATTTGTCAATTTTCAGCTAACTAAATATAGATTCAAAGAAAAAAACATGACAATCTGATCAATATCAGTGAGTTATAATTCATAGCATGAGTTATGATTCATAACTCAAGCTATTTAAATATACATTCAACGAGTGGTAATGTAGGAAATAACTCACGCGGATTAAATTTGCAGCACGAGCCGCTAGACGAGTGTTGTAATCATCCAAGTGAGTTATTGCTATTGCCACGAGTTGAATACTATACTTTATCTACGACAATAACAATTTTTAGTAAAATATTTTACTTAATACAATATTTACTATGACAAACTGATCGATAACAGTAAGTTATAATTCATAGCGTGAGTTATGAATCATAACTCATTGAGTTATATATACCATTATTTGTACTAATCTAGATGAATAATAAATATATAACCCAATAGCAGTAGATAAAATAAGTTTTATTATATGGTTAAAGAGTTGAAATTTTAATTGACAGTTTTCTCAAAAACCACATTTAAACTAAAATTAAAATAATCTTCAATAAAAATAGTTAAAAGAAATCACATTGACGATGGATGCTTCTACTTCTTTAACCTTAAATTAAATTAAATTTGTTCAATGTCTCAATTTTTTATTTGATGAGTATAGTTTAAATACATTACAAACAAATTATACTCTATTGAAACAATAGTCAAAAAATTAAATTATACAAAGTAAACATTGTGTTAATTTTTTAAAAATGAAATGTGCTAAGTAAAAACAATTGATAACGCTAGAATGGCAGACATATAAGAACATTAATTAATTAATTTAAAAAAAAAACATTTCAAAAAATATATACAATTATAATTGGACAGAAAAAGAGAATACATGTGTAAATTTTAGTATAGTGATTCATTGGTCAATATTATGGGCAATTAATAATTTATTAAAGTAAGCATTTAATAATTTATTAGCCTCGGACATAGAATATTTAAGTTATGTAGGTCAAGACTATGCTAGGGCTATTGGGATAGGTCAAGAATACGCTAAGGAAATAAGTATTATTTTTATTATTTATTAGCTTAATTCAAAAGTACGCTAAGAAAATTACTAATTTATGGAGAGTACATATTTTTTTTTAGCCTGGGTCAATGCTACACTAGGAGAATGATAATAGGTTAAAAATAGGTTCATGAATTATTTATTTATTTAGATAGGTGGAAAGAAACATAAAATAGAGAGAGTTAAATTGAATTATTTGTGATATTTATTGTTAGCCATTGTATATATTACTGTAAGTTGTCTTATAATGAGAGTACTTCTTCGATGCTAAATCCTTAATAATTTTCTTTGAGTGGTAAAGATAAATTACGCTTCCTTTTGAAGCACCTTGGGTGAATAACTTTTAATTTCTCAAGTGCTGCAATTACTATTTTCAAATCCTTTGCTCACAATAAGTAGAAAATAATTGGAAGATATTTAAAATAGGTCCTGCTCTTATTTTCGACTTACACAACATTGCGTATCCATGGGTGTGCTCGAGCAAAGTAGGAATTGCTGCATCATTTTCTTCCCTAACATGAAGGGTTTAATATTAATATGTTTAAAACCGCTGATCTTCACCTTGACACCTATTTTTCTTTTAACTCGAGATTGAACGCATGGTGAACTTGTTTTACCTTAACTTATGATTAAAGACACGGTAACTTTGATTTAATATTATACTTAGTGGTAAAAAAATCACTGCTATATTATTTGATTATTTGATGCACTACTGATCAGTTGGTAAGCACATCAAAAGAAAATATTAATCATATTTTCATCGATAGTCAGAAATTCACTTTAGAAAATTACTTTAATTTAATTCACTATACCATCAGATTACGGAATTAAGCTATCTGTTTGCTTTCAATATTTTGCGTATCTCTATGAAGGGTTTAGATTTTTCCTTGCTTCGATTATGTTCTAAGAAAATCCTAATAATTTCTACGCATTAACAAATAACTAAAGTTATTCATTCATGGCGAGACCTAGAGAGTGATCTAGCACCATTAATTGCAATGCTTTCGAAAAAGGGGAAAAGCACTGGCGCATATGTGATTTTCTTAACCTTATAGACTGGATTTGTTTACGGTATATTCGAAATACTTGAATGTACACCGGAAAATCTTTATCATTTCTTCATAGCCTTCCAAATTTTTATAAGAAAAGAATTCCAGTAAAGAATATTTTGCAATTTTTCCCATGTTGGTCGGTAAAATTTTTTCTTTTTTTCCAACATGAATTTAAAGTATTTTTTTCTACTCCTTGTGGATCTCCTCTATATTCCAGACATTTTCTACAATTGTTTACAGTACTAGACTCTCATACGATTCTCCATTCAGTTTCTACAATATTTTGGGTACTAATAACGAAATCTCCGTTACTGTAAATTGCCACAGGTCAGAGTTCAGTATCTAAATCAAACTTCTGAAGCTTCTCCACCTAGTTTACGACTTGTCCTTGTAACCTGGCTATAGACGGTATATTATTGCTTTTCGAACTCCATTATTAAAGGTATTTTTGTTTTTTTGTTACACATTAATTTTGATTTGGTTTTGGCAATGCAGTTGATTTTTATTCTTCATACTGAATTTAGTATCAATTATCTCTTTAAGCCAAGTTTAAATCCTCAATCTCGAAATTGTTAGATAACCTATTCTAAGTTCAGCATATGGTAGTTTTTTCCTATCACGAATATATATTCGAGTTTAATCATATTTACGAGACATTTATTTGGCACATTTTTCTACTAATAATATAATACATGACTTATAAACTATACTCAGTAACTTATTTCGTCTTCATTCCGATCCTCCCTCTTCCCCGCCCCAGTCTTGTCAATATCTTTGCTTTAGCCCCGTCTTCTCTTATCCACTCTCTTACGCGTCATCGTCTATCCACCCGATCCTCTTTTACTCCTTTAAATTTCTCTGTCAAATTACTCTAACTATCCTTTCCGTCTTCACACAGCACACATTCTTCGTATCTCTTGCACATCCATTTCTTCCTCCCTCTCTACTCCGTCTCGCATCTCGCTCTTGCCAATGTCGGCCTTTTCTGTCTTCTGAAGTGATTATCGCCCAAGTACCTTTGCCACATTCCATGTACATGCTACTCCCTATAGCCCTTATTGTAACCACTCTTCTCCATACATCCTTGTTTCTTTCCACTCTTTAACTAATTCGCTTTCTTATGCACCCATTCCGTCATATTCACTTTGCTTTCACCACTTGTTCACGACCCCCTCTGACAAACCTACCCTCTCATACATTTTCCTTCTTTCCTCTCTCCATCTACTAATGCTTGCCTTCCATACTTTCTTCACTAATCTCTCTTCGATTAATCCCTAGAGTTTCATTCATATCGGTCGTCACATAACATTTACTTCAGGAAATACCATTGTATTCTATATAACCATTCATATACCTCCGGCGCATACATCAAGATGATCGGCCTCTCGCACGCATTCCAAAGGTCACACAAGTCACTTCACTCTCGTACTGTCATCCATCCATCTTTCCCATTTTCTCTAATCACCCCACACATTCCTCGCCTTTCCCTGTACCAACTTAATATTCTCCTCCTCCCGAACTCTCTATTGAATCATTTGAATTTTCATGCTTCGAAGCTGGCGACACCTACACGGGGAATGAGACACGACGATTTCGCCGATATTGTACAACTAGTTAAATAAACGTTGAGTAAATAGTCGATTTATTTAATAGGTTATGGGCCCAGGACATGTGTGAAGTGGTTGAACCTGACTATTTGTGACCGATCGCAGTCTGGGAATTGGATTTTGGATCGTCACGGACCTAACCTCGAAATCGGTGGAAGCGCTTTCGTTTCGATTGGGTTCATCGTGTGGCTCGCGTCGTTTATTGTGGACATATTTACCGTTTTGAGAACTCGTGGCGTATATGTGAATCTCGCATGTGGCACTATCAAATGCTGTTTAGGATGGCTGTATCTCACTAAGCCCACCAAATTGCAGAAAATAGCTTGAAGGCCTGGCATGAGATACTTCGCCACGTGAACTATACGCGGATTCTAGCGGTGATCAAGAGCGGGGTGATAACTGATATAACGCTGAGTGATAAGAATGAGATACTTTGTGCATTTTATTTGCAACTCAAGCAACATCGTTTTAATTAACCATACAGAGAAACCCGAAAGGATGAAGTTGGGGATTGCGCATACTCTGACGTGTGCGGTCCTATGGCGATTAAATCATCTGCAGGAGCAAGATACTTTGTTCTGTTCAAGGACAATGCGACATCGTACCTTACTGTCAGTACCATGAAGCACAAATCTAATGTGCTGGCTCGCCTAAATGAATTGCAAGGTCAAGGATTTGCACTATAACAATAGTCGGGAGTACATCAATGAAGAACGGCCGCATAGAGAGAGAGAGAAATGCGCACAGTCGTGGAGAGTGCCAGATCCATGATGCATGCGATGGATTTTGTCAAAGTACCTTTGGGGGCGAAGCAATAAAGACGGCTAAATTCGTTTCAGGAGGAACGAAAATACTACGCTGTACGAGATTTTTATGGAGAAGCTGACATTGTCACACCTGAAGAAGTTCGGTTGCACATTCCCGACAGTCAAATGGATGACAAATTCAATTCAACAAACTCATGTTTGTTTGATACGAAGGAAATTCTATCATCTATAGACTGTTCGATCCAGTGAACAAGAAGGTGAAGTTTCAAGGAACGTGATTTTCGACGAACACACTACGATCGATACTGAGAAAAGGGCGGCCCAGATTAGCAACGCACTAGTGAAGACTGCAGATACAATACAAGAGTACCCTGGAGATCCACAGACCAAGCCGGCGACCAAAGTGTGGTCAACCGGGCAGCCCCCGAGGTCCAGCGACCTTCGGCTGCAGAGATGGCCGTGCCTCGACGGAACTTGGATGGAAAAGAAAGCTGAGATACATCAAGCCTTTCACAAGGAGTCGCCGACAACACCAGGGACTTCAGTCTGAGAAGGAGGGACAGCGAGTCAAGAGAATAATCAAAGGCGATCACAGAGGAGCACTACGCTCTGGAGAGAAACAACATGTGGCAACTCATAAAGATATCTGGCAATAATTAAAGTCATCGAGTCGAAATGAGTTTTTTCTATCAAAGTTCCCCCCATCGAATAAACTAAGGCCAGGCTCTGTGCTAAGAGACTTTTTCAAGAAAAGGGAGTCGACTACGATAAGATCTTCTCGCCTACTACACGGTTCGATTCAATCATAATCCTGTTGACCAGAGCAATCAAAAATGATTATAAGATCTTGCAGTTCGATGTATGAACGGCATTATTGTAGGGGGCTCTACACGAAACGATCCACCAGAGGGAACTAATGTCAACGGTGATGATGTATGAAGCAGGCATCACAATAGTGGAACAAAGAGTTAAACCAGTTTATGCTCGACCAAAGATTCCAACGAGGAGAAACAGACAAGCATGTCTACAGGAGGAGTTACACTGACTGGACAATCATCGTTATTCTCTACTTCGATGATGGACTCGTCATGTCCTCGAAAAGAGCCTCGCTAATATCTCTTTTTTCCTCTCCATTTAATCCTCCCAATCATTATACCATACCTCATACAGTTTGTATCATCGTCACTCCTCTATAGTTATCCACTTTCTCCTGACAGCTAGGTATAGGGAATATTTTTCCCACCTTCCACCATCTCGGGATCTCCTCCTCCCCTCTTCATATCAGCCTCTCCTCTTTCTGCTATTTTTCTCCAATTATACCAATCATTTTTAATATTAAGTACTAAAATAAAACTTGATTCCAAGTTTCCATTAGTGTCTCTAATGCCGCAGAAACCCACAAACCCAACGCCACGATGTTGAGGCGTTATAATCCTGTTCCCACAATAAATACTGCCTTCTTTCAATCTTTGGAAGCTACTTCCATGTCCCATTTTGCGATTTGATTTTTAAATCATGAAGAAAATAACTAAAATTACAAATGTCGTCAATAATACGTGAACGCCAGCGTGAACGCCACGTTTTAATTTAGCTCCAGTGTTTATCGCGATAAATAGTGTAATAGTTAATTAAATTTCACAAATTTTAACTCGATTATTTTGATAATGACATGTGTTACATTGTGAAAATTTAAACAAAATCGATCCAGTAGTTTTCTTGGAAATACCGTTTAATTGTAAGTACATGCTCACAAATTTAGTGTCGGTCGACTGTTTTTTTTTCCCATCCGACTTTTGATAAGATACGCCATCGCCCCTCAAATTTTTGAGTGCGATCGTTTGTATCATTTATCATTTACATTTATTGTTCCGATTAAATTAATTACATCTTTTCCTAACCTTGCCCTACTGTTCATTTTGTGCTACCTTTCCGCGGTCTGCTTTACGTTGTGTGTTTATTTGTTAGTCACCACGAAAGACCCCGTTGGTGTGAAGTGTGTATCCCTCGTTTCTACTCCTATTTTAATTACTCTGATTGTTCAGTTTATGACATATTTTAAATTTTATTTACATTATGGTGAATAAATGTGGCGTTTGTTTTCAAGGAATCACTCCTAATACGCCTTATATTAAATGCAACGGAGCTTGTAAAAAATCAATACATATTCGTTGTTCTGGCCTTAAAGATATTGAATTCAATTTTATAAGTAATTTTAAAACAAGCTGGGTTTGTCAGAAATGTATTAGTTCTAACCCTGTTACTACTGGAGATATGGTTAGTCTTGAAACCCTAAATAAAGTCCTTTCTGATCAATTCAAGGCATTTAAAGACGAAATAATGAACACAATAGCGTTACGCATTGACAAACTAGAATCGCGTATTGAACATCTTGAGAATTCCGTGGCTGCGTCTAGTCTAGGAGTGAATGAAAATTTAAATTTAAATGCGAATGAAGATTTTCTTGAAAATATAATTATGGAAATGGAGGATAGACAAAAACGATTATGTAATGTACTTCTATATGATATACCAGAATCATCGGCGACTGTCGTGGAAAATAAAATTAAAGACGATACAGATTTTACACAAAATATTCTGACGACTCGTGGATTGGATATTCGACCGCATAAAGTTTTAAGACTGGGTAGGTACAAGTCTGGTTCTAAACCTAGGCCTCTGAAAATAGTTTTTCGTAAGGAATCCGATGCAAAAGAAGCTCTTAAGAGCAATGCTCTGGATAGTGTTTGTTGCCATCAATTTCGAGCGGACCGTACAGTGAAGCAAATTAGTTATTTTAAAAAAATTAAAAGTGAGCTCGTCAGAAGGAAATCGAATGGAGAATCCAATTTAGGTATTAAATTTAAAAAAGACATCCCATTTATTATAGAAAATTCAGGGTTCCCAAATTCTTCAACTACAAAAAACTAACATTATATTATCAAAATGTGGGTGGGGCACGTACAAAAATTAAGGAATTGATGTTGGGTGTTAATAGGAATAGTTTTGATATTATAATTATTACGGAAACGTGGTTTTATGATGAAATTCTTAATAGCCAATTACAGTTGAACGGCTACAATATATATAGAACTAATCGTACTGTGCATGGCGATATAAGAGGTGGTGGCATATTAATCGCGATTAAGCGCACATTCAGATCATCCTTAATTCTCTTTAACAACACGATTGAACACATTTTTGTCTCAGTGAAAATTAATAATTTGAATTACGTTATTGGTGGTTTATACATTCCTCCTGGATCTCCTCCAGGTATATACGAAATGCATGGTAATGCTGTAGAATCCTTATTTCAGTCAAATAATTCGTCAAAGTTTTTAATTTGTGGAGACTATAACCTTCCGTCCCTTGAATGGAATACGCATGGTCTTGCTCATAACTCCACATACTCATATGACCAAAAAGTTGAGTCAATCATTAGCTCATACTCTATCGTTAATTTCAATCAAATTAATATTTTACCCAATGCAAGAGGAGTATTTTTAGATCTGTTTTTCACAAACTTACTTAATGTCAATGTTGATATATCTGTCGACAATTTGCTAGCTACAAGTTGTCATCATTATGCCTACTGTTTAAATTTTCCTATAGAAACTCCAATACATAATTTAGAAACCAATAAAAAAGTGTATCTATATAATTTAGCCGATTGGCATGCTCTTAACAATTATTTTGCTGCAGTAAATTGGAATGATTTGTTAAAAAATGATAATGTTGATGTAATTGTTGAATCATTTTATGAAATAATTCATAATGGTATTGACTCATTTATTCCATTTAAGTATATAAAATCCCGTCACTCAAATTATCCAAAGTGGGTTTCTAAGGAATTACGTGAACTTATCTTGAAAAAGAAAATTGTTCATAAAAAATATAAGAAAAGTGGCTCTGTACTTGACTATTCGGCTTTCACGGACCTTCGTTCAGCTTGTTCGTCATTGTCAGAAGACCTATATAACACTCACATTAATAATGTTCAATCCAACATTAAAACCAATCCACGTTCTTTCTTTAAATATGTTCGTGATCTGAAAAATGAGGACGGAATCCCTAAAGAAATGCATTTCAAAAATAAGACCGCGTCCGACGGGAAAGATATTGCCAATGCTTTCTCTGATTTTTTTTCCTCCGTTTTTGTCAAGGACGATTCTCACACTATATCACACACCTACGACAACAACTCGCAAATTAATGACTCAATGATAGATGTAAGTTTAGAGCAAGTGTTCGACGGTATAATGAGTCTCGGTGACAGTTTCTCTTCAGGTCCAGATGGGATTCCAAGTGTTTTTCTAAAAAAATGTGTTTGTACTCTGAGCAATCCGATTCATGGCATATTCCGTAAATCATTAATATCAGGAAAATTTCCTTCAAAATGGAAGGATAGCTTTGTTAAACCAATTTTTAAATCTGGTGCTCGAAACATGGTTGAAAATTATAGAGGTGTGTGTATCCAGTCAGTGATACCCAAGCTTTTGGATAATCTCGTTGCAAGCAGTTGATATGGATGTCTCGCCAAATAATTTCATTTAATCAGCATGGTTTTGTAGCGGGGCGATCTACTACCACAAATCTACTCGTCTACAAGCAATTTCTGTCAATTGCTTTGGAGAACGGTTGTCAGGTGGATGCCTTATATACTGACTTCTCAAAAGCGTTCGACCGGGTAAATCATAAAATTTTGTTAAATAAACTGAAATCTTTGGGATTTAATGATGTTACTATGTCTTGGTTAAAATCTTTCCTATCTGATCGCCGACTTAGTGTCCAAATAAATAATTATGAATCTGATTATTTTAATGTGAGTTCGGGTGTCCCGCAGGGCTCTCATTGTGGTCCTCTATTATTTGTACTATTTGTAAATGATATACAAAATATAATTAAACATTCTAACTTTTTACTTTATGCCGACGACTTAAAGTTATTCAAAACAATTAGTACTCCTAATGATTGTATAGAGTTACAGAATGATTTGATAAATGTAAGCAATTGGTGCCAAACAAACCTGCTATTTTTGAATATAACCAAGTGCAATTCAATAACGTTTTGCAAAGGTAGAGTCGTTAATGATTTTGTTTACGATATCAATGGGGTGGAATTAAATAAGGTTAGTGTCATAAAAGATTTAGGCGTACTATTTGATCAAAAATTAAATTTTAAAAATCATATATCATTCATCTGTGACAAGGCAAGGAGAATGTGGGGCTTTGTATCATTAACAGCTAGAGACCTATCCTGGGAGTGCTTAAAAGTTCTATATTGTTCCTTTGTTCGATGCCATCTTGAGTACGCTTCTCCAATTTGGTCACCTCAATTTCAAGTTGATACAAATAGATTAGAACAAATTCAAAATAAGTTTTTCCGTGCTGTTGAATGGAAGCTAGGTCAGCGGCATACGATTGGGTTATACTCAAATATAAAATGCAAACTAAAAATGCACTCTCTAAGTGCTAGAAGAACCATCGCCGAGTTATGTACCCTATATAGGATAGTTAATGGCATCAGCGATTGTCCAGATTTACTAGCTCAGATAGACTTTTACATATCTAACTCCTCCCGGAAGCTCAGAAGAACCCCTCTATTTAGGATAAAAACCCACAACACTAGCTTTGGCCACAACAACGCCATTACGAGAATGACGAGATGTGCCAATAACTACTCCCAATACAACTGGTTTGATTTATCGGCTGGATCACTGGATACATTTAAGAGATTACTACTACAATTTATTAGTGTTATAACCTGAATGACAAAATACACTTTCTGTTCGGTTTATAGTTGAATTCTTCTTATTCTTAGTTTTAATTTTTGTTAACTACAATTTTCATTTTATATTTCTTTTTTTTTTTAATATTTTTTTTTTGTGTATGCATATGTATGTATATATGTATATGTGTATGTATGTATGTGTATGTATATATATTATTCTCTTTTTCTTTAATTATTAAGTAATTATTAAGTTATGTTATATTAGTATTAATTACTATTTATATTATATTTTATGTAAATGGGGTTTCCCGTCAATAAAGTATTATTATTATTATTATTATTAATTTGGGATAGCAAAAAGCTATCCTCTTAAGCTAATTTATTTCAGTCGGACCATCCTCAGCAAGAACTGTGTACTAAAAGTTACCTAATAATATTCTTTCTCGCCATTCCTTGTATAATTATATTAATTTTCTTTTTATGCGTCAGTGTTAAACGATATTAGTTCGTATTTTTATACATTTTAATATACACCTTGGAATTTATTAATTAATTTTGAAATTTAATAACAACTACTTTGTAAGTCAAATAGACTAAGGATAAAGTTTCTTAATAATGTTAAAGTAAATAAAAAAATAAACATATATTTTCCCAATATATTTAGGATGGTCTTCTCTGAATGTACAAAAATTTTACAAATCGTCGATGATGATAATGGAATACGAAGAACCGCAAAATAGTATCGAGTTTTATTTCTGTTTGAGTGGCTAAACAGGTAAATTTCTACTTTTACATCATTAATCATTAACTTTTACTATTCCATCCTTCAAAGTTTTTTATGTTCAGGGCGTCCATTCCGAAAATCAATTCATCATATGACGTGGAATCTTTTGCAATTTTGGCAAGACCTTAGGACCTACAAGAGTTTTAGTACCACATATATCTGCAATAGTAGCAAAAATTTCTATTAATATATTCTTCTGCAAAAACATTACCAGCGTGCGATAATAGTTATGCGATTTTCGCAATTTTTTTGACGCCTTTTTCGGTCAACTTATTTTAGTTTTTTAACTGTAAAACATATTAAGGCAAATTAAGTGATTGGTCAACAATGGTGGCAACATGTTCTTTGTCTTCAATACATTGGAAGGATAATAATAGAGAATTATAGGAGGCAGGATGCTCCAATTTACGAGATAGAGCAGAATTCTCTTGTGATGAAAAAAGAAATTACTCAGGGATTGATTGCAGAGATCGTGCTCCAGACTAATCATACAATTAATTGAAATAAAGGACTGTTTCAGAAAAATAGACTATACATTTATAATCAAGTACTTAGGAATCACAATTGATGAAGGGCTACAATGAATAGAGCACAGGGATACAGAAAGAAGGAGATAGCATCATTGATCCTATATTGTGTATAACTATAGGGAGAGAAATTCAATAACATTAGAACGAAGAGACACTTGAGCGCATTGAAGAAACTCTTCCTACTTAAACTACCCGTAACATATAGAACTAAATCTAGAGTTATTCTGCAGGTCACTACTGCAGGTCTATTAATGTTGAAGACAGATAGAGACTAGAAGAATAAACTTTGAGAGAATAGCACTGTAAAGCGTTTCATAGTAAAATAAAGTATGGTACAAGATAAGACTAGAGTGAACTAAAAGGCATGGCAAATTTGAAGCACGTTAAAAGTACATGATTTATTATTATTATTAAACAATAAAGATAGGATCGGTTTTGATTTATTCTAAACTGATTTGCACATCTCAGTTGACAGAGATACGCAATGTTAATTGTTGTTAATTATTTATTTTAACTGATAAACTATGCATTAATTAGAAAATATTTGTTTCATTAAATGTTAATTTTTTCATAAGCAATGTCATTGTTAAATATATAGTTTTACGTTCATAGCATATTTAGAACACTTTAAACTTCCTACTGATTCTGGACATCAACATAAAAATATAAATTTTGAGCAACAATAAAAATTATTTATATATTTGAAAATGAAATCGAGGCGAAAGCGATTGTTGCCATCGAGCAATAAAAAACACCGACGCTAATTTTATAGCCCAATAAATAAATTTCCAAATAATTTTCATCGTAATCATAAAAACACTTTTTGCAATCTCACTATTTCATGCTTGATATATTCGACTAAGAATTAAAATTTGAAACATTAAAATTAAATAAAAATACCACATAAGTTATGAACCTCAAATGTTTGTTAATTGAATTCAATTTAAAAAACAAGAACCTCATGCCTTGTAAATGTTAATTAATCGACAGATTGCATAATTATCAAAAGGTTTTTCATGTTTTATATTACTGTTTAACTGTGTTTGCATAACTGGGAGTTATTAAGTGACTATAGTTTAGACAATTTTCAAATTTTCTAGTTTAAAAAATTTCGTTAAAATTGTCGAGACTATAGCCACTTAATAGAATCCCAATTATACAAAGTTAAAAAGTGTTTCATTTTTGAATAATAATGTATAACGAAGTATAAGCCTCTACCGTTAACAAATATAATTATGTTAATTGTACAAAGTGACAAGGTTTTAGAATCTAAATATCTCCTTATATTACAGTATTAATTAAATTCATGTCACTATTTTAAATAACTTATAGTTCTGTTATCCTCATACCACAATACAAATCATGAATAAACGATACGTATGTAGATAATAACCTTTATTCTATTATAATTCAAATGTGTATTTATTTATTTATTAAAAAAATATATTATATAATATTATCACGCTGTGAATGAATCACTGAATAATTTATTTTATTGAGTGCAATTATCGTTAAGAACGTTTAGAAATTTCGTGTGTCGATGGAAATTTTCATGAAATCGGTGTATAAATTACCACCATAATATGTATTCCGACTGTGTAATCTGTTACAATTACGTTTTGTCAGGACGTCGCGGGTCAGAAGAATATCACCAGAGTAATCGTTAACAACAACTCGCCTCGTCTTTATTTAAGAATAACAATACACCGTACTCACACTACTCGCTCACACTCCCGCTCAACTCGCTAAACTCCCTCAATAACTTCGATAACTTCTCTTCGCTCACCTCGCTTCAGTCTCTCCTCGCTCGCACACTTCCGCTCACCACGCTTGCTCGTTGCTAAAGAGGTCGAGACGCCTCCTCTTCCCGCCGTTCTCCCTTCTTCTCCGCCAACCTGTCAAACCTCTCCTTTGCGCTCTCAGCTCGCGCCTCTTAAATCTAAATTCACGCTATACAACCACTCATACAATTTACATTTATAACATTTATAACACTCGTCCATCCTGAATTAAACCGCGTCCTCGCGGTTAGACGAAATCTTTCATCCAGCCCGGTTTCTGTCGCCTACGCTCGGGTCTGCTCGCATCAGGAACGCCTTCCAACTCGTCGCCGCTCGACGAATTCTCCGCCTCTGGCTCGAATTCCGCGTCGCTCTCCTCCCGCCCTTGCACATCCTCGTCCTCTCCATCTAACTTCTCATCATCGGTCGCATCGCTATCTGTCAGCACCTCCTCCACGTCAAACTCGTCCTCGAACGTCTCGCCCTCCACTGGATCATTCTCTGTCGCGTTCTTGTACAGTTTTATCTGCGAGACGTGCGCCGTTGTCTCGTAGATTCGCCCGCCCTCTGCTTCATTTAGCGTTCGCACTCTGTAGGTGTCCGCTGGAAGCACCTCGACGATGACTAGCGGCCCTCTGTACGCTGGTTGGAGTTTCGTGGATTCCCCAGTCACCACAGGTGGTTTCTTCAGCACCACGATGTTGCCCACCTCGTAGACAACGCCTCGAAATCGCGTCTTGTCGTAGTACGCCTTCGTCTTCGCCTGACTCGCCTCGATTGACCGCCGCACCTCGTCGTGAATCTCGCTGGGGTCTCGCCTTGGACGGTCCCTCTTCGTCACCCTCATTAGTCGGTTGTCCGACGCCGTTGGATGGAATCCAAACAGTACCTCGAAAGGTGTTCGCCCCGTTGTCTTGTTCTCGCTACGGTTTATGTCTCGCTCCACCTCGCGAATTCGCCTGTCCCATTCGGTCTCCTGCTCAAGGGACGCCAAAATTACCGGGACCACAGTCCGGTTTACTCGCTCGACCTGACCGTTTCCCTGTGCGCGATGGGTTGCGATGAGTGTGTGGTGTACGCCCTCTCGCTGGCAGAACTCCTCGAACTCCACTGCCGTGAACGCCGTCCCTCTATCGCTCACCACCATGTCAGGGTTACCATACTCATGGAAATAGTCCTGCAGAATCTGCACAGACTCCCTCGCCGTTGTTCCTCGCACCGCATACAACCTTGAGTATTTGGAAAAAGAATCCGTTATAATCAACAAATACGAATTTCCACGCATACTCCGGGGAAAAGGACCCAAATGATCGATATGGACACGCTGGAAGGGTCTAAGGGTAGGGGGAATTGGATTTAATAATCCCGCACGCCTTCCGCCCGGGGTCTTTCCCCACAAACACTCCATACACCCTCGGATGTGTCGCCTCACATACGCCCTCATCGACGGAAACCAGAAGTTCCGCAGAATCTTGGCCACCGTCCTCTCTTCCGCAAAATGTCCCATACAGTTGTGGTACTGGACCACCACTGACTTCCTCATTGATGACGGAATGACGTAGAGCACGCGCTGCTCGCCGTTCACCGTCACCTGTCTCACCAGTCGCCCCTCATCGAGTTGATAGTTGACAACTCGATTCTTCTCGCCTCTCGTGAGCTCTTCTTGGGGTCGCTGAAGAAGCTCCACTAGCTCTCGCAGTCGTGGATCATCGCGCTGGATTAAGTCCACTTCCTCCACACGAACTACCTGAAACACATCAAGTCTTTGCGCGCACTCGTCTATAGTATCTCTCGCGTTTTCCACGGGTGCCCGACTAAGAGCGTCCACATGCGCCATTCGCACGCCCGCACGATGTCGAATCGTGAAACGATACTCCATGAGAAGACTATACCACCGCGCGATCTGTGGTTTCAACGCCTTCTTCTCGTTGAGATAGATCAACGCCTGACAGTCCGTCACTATAATAAACTCTACGCCCAACAAATACGTTCGTAGTCTCTCAACGCACCAGACCACCGCGAGTAACTCGAGTCGGCTCGAGTGGTAATTTCTCTCGGCGTCAGTTGTCTTTTTAGACACGCAATGCACCAAACGCAACTCGCCTTCATTATCGCGCTGTAATAGCATACCCGCTAATCCTTCCGCGCTCGCGTCAGTATGTAGCTCGGTTTGCGCTCGCTCGTCGAACGCACGTAATACTGGTCGCCCAACTAATTCGCGCTTCAAGTCCTCAAACAAACTGTTCTCACACTCGCCCCACACAAAGGCCTTGTCCTTACGCGTTAAGTCGCTAATCGCCCGCACTTTCCGCGCATAGTTCGGAATAAACTTACGGAAGTATCCCGTCAGCCCAAGAAATCTGTGCACCTCGTGCTCATTCCTAGGTGGTGGAAACTCCTCGATCGCCCGCGTTTTTGGCACTCCCGGTTGAATGCCCTTCTCGCCCACGCTGAAGCCCAAAAATTCGACGCTCGGCATCGCAAATCGGCATTTCGTTAGTTTCAATGTTAAACCCGCACTCCTCACCCGCACCAATACTTTCTTCAACCGCTCAACAAACATTTCGAAATTCGCCGCCGGAATCAAAATGTCATCTAGATAGTATACTATCTCGCGCCCGTTCAACTCACCGAATACCTCATTCATCATCCGACAGAACTCGTAGGGCGCATTTGTTAGCCCAAAACACAATCGCTCGAACTCGCCTGTCGTGTCGGGGGTGATAAACGCTGTCTTCTGCTTCGCCGCCTCAGTCAATGGAATTTGCAGATATCCATTTGCCAAATCCAAAGTCGTGAATAACTTGTTACCCGCTAGCGTCAAAAACTGTTCCTCGATCTGAGGGATCGGATAGTTCACCCGCTCTGTTTGGTTGTTTAGGAAACGAAAGTCGATCACCAATCTCTTCTCGCCGTTCGCCTTTGGCACCAAGAGCACTGGACTCGCATAAGGTGACTGTGTTTCCCTTACTAGCCCCGCTTCCTTCCACTCCTCTACAATCTGCTTGATTGTCGCCCTGTCATCCGCACTAACCTTATAGGGCCTTCGCCTCACGGGGATTCCATTGTCGCGGATATCCACCTGCATTAAATGTGTGCATCCCATCTCGGCAAGTGACTGCGAAAAGCAATCGCGGTTCTCCTGCAACACATTAATCAAAATTTCTCGCTCTTCCGGCCTCAATTCCGGCCCAATGATCATCTCCCCCTCGGGCAATGGCTTCGCCCTTTCAATTGTCAAAATCTCTGCAAACTCCTCGGTCTGCAGATCCTCAAACGGATCTTCCACCGCTTCAACACTCACCTCGCCACTCTCAATCCGCCACTTGACATGGTGATTTAATAAAAAGGTCTCGCCAATCAACATGTTAGGACCCATCACATCGTTCGGGACAACGTGAATCTCCAACTCCCTCACCATCGCTGTGCCCACTTTTAAATCCACGGTGACCACCCCGAGTGAGCTTACACGGTGCGGCGCTCCGAACCCGTTAAAAGACTCACATCGCGTTTCGTCCATCGCCAAATTCATTCGCTTCGCCTCGCTCTCTTTTAAGATGCACTCCGCCGCGCCTGTGTCAAACACTCCCTCGACTTCGTGCTCGCCATTGATGATCGCCAGTTTTCGGAAACTCTTTTTCCTCTGAACCTTCCTCACAAAAAGCACCTCTTGCTTAAGCGGACACGCGCCAGACATGTGACCAACACCCTGGCATTTAAAGCACTTTACCTTCGGGCATGCGTTGCTTTTGTGGCCCTCTTGCTTGCAAACAAAGCACTTAAGTCGCGCGCACCTCGACGCCAAATGTCCCACCTCGCCGCACTGGAAGCACTTCCTTCCCTCGCTGGAGTTTCGAGCAGTTGGTGTTGCCGATGGTCTCGCAGGCCCCGCTGAAGCTGTCACGTTGGAGCGCGTCGGCTCCGACGGTTTCGCGCTCGGACGCGCCTCTCGACTTTTACTTACAACCGCACGACGCGTACCTTCTAGCCGCTCAAATTCAACCAAATCATGCAATAGTTCGTCTGCCGATGCATGAACCTTCGCCAACATAACATTGTAGCAGTCGCGTGACCACAAACCCGCCAGAACTTGTTCTTTTACTTCCGCGAACGCCAAATCTAATTTACGACACAACGCCACTTTCGCGAACAAATACTGATCTACGGCTTCATCCCTGAGTTGCACCCGCTGCATCATTTTGTTCAAATTGTCCACTTGGCTCTCCCGCACGAAAAATGTCTGTTCGAACGCGTTTTTAAATTGCGCCCACGTCGTTACCGCCGTACGAACGCCCTCATACCACTCACGCGCACCTCGCACTAATTTGTTTCGCGCCGTTTCGAAGATGTATTCATCTGTGAGGTGGTGTAGCGCCTGTACGCTGTTCAGCTGTTGCAGCCACCTTCGTCCGTCTTCCCGATATCCACCAAACGCTGGGATGCCGCTCAAAACCTCCGGCATCACTCCTACACTTACAGTTGTTGTATTATTCGCTAATTGGTTGAACATCGTCTGCATCAACGCATCACGCCGCGCATTTTCCTGCAGCATCATCGCCATTATCTCCCGCATTCCAGGATCAGCTGTTGGTGCTGCCGCACCGCCCGCTGCGCCATCTGTTGACTCCATTGTCGACCTTCCCGCACTCACCGCGCCGAAAAATGTTAGGTTGTCTTTCGCGCTTTCGCGCCGCGCCACGCCGACCGCGCCTAAACTTTACTGACCCAACCTCAAAGTTTTCTCGCCTCGCCACGCCACACCTTACACGCACTCGCGATTAACTCTATGATTGTCTTCGGGATATCCCACTTCTGATGTTAAAATCACGTTTTGTCAGGACGTCGCGGGTCAGAAGAATATCACCAGAGTAATCGTTAACAACAACTCGCCTCGTCTTTATTTAAGAATAACAATACACCGTACTCACACTACTCGCTCACACTCCCGCTCAACTCGCTAAACTCCCTCAATAACTTCGATAACTTCTCTTCGCTCACCTCGCTTCAGTCTCTCCTCGCTCGCACACTTCCGCTCACCACGCTTGCTCGTTGCTAAAGAGGTCGAGACGCCTCCTCTTCCCGCCGTTCTCCCTTCTTCTCCGCCAACCTGTCAAACCTCTCCTTTGCGCTCTCAGCTCGCGCCTCTTAAATCTAAATTCACGCTATACAACCACTCATACAATTTACATTTATAACATTTATAACAAATCTCTAATTAAAAAAGCATAGAAGGAACATGTGGCAAAGCTGATAGGTGGTATGTAGGAAAGTGAAATTCACAGAGAAAACCTGTAGTGGCTCAAACCGATCTTCGGCGACCTTCAGAATTTTATTATCTTAACGTAGTTGCATTATGCAAATGCAAACGCGTAGAATGTAAATATATTAGGTTAGTTTATGGGTTTTATTTGCCAGATATTTAATGACCTAATATTAATTTTAAAAATGTGATATATTAGTTGTGAAACCAAGCACTTTAATTACGCAAATAAATTAAATTTTGAATAGGTGTTAATGTAAAATATTATTCTTAAAATATAAAAATCCTACTATTTATATTCAGACATGGAATTTATTTATGTAAATTTTATACGTGGTTCAGATTTCATATTACCATTAGGTGTTAAAATAAATGTTTTTAATATAAAATATTATTGAGTGTAACCTAACCATACAATATTTCTTTATGCATAATTGTTGAAAATATGTACCTACAATTTAAAAAAATACAACATAATATAATTCTCGTTAATTTAATTTTTTTCTATAAATTTCTTCTGCAGATGAATCAAGTTGTTTCCTCGTACTTGAAATAAGATAAAAACAGGCTGACGATCGTCAGTTCCTATAAAATTTAACAGTGCCTGCAACATTTTGCGATCTCGATTCAACAATCATACTTCAAAATTGGTTTATAGAATTTCTACTTCTGCCACTTATGAAATACCAAACTCTATTTTTTTGTGAATGCAAAGATTATTCGTCATAAAAACATTAATAGCGGATAGTACCCTCTTGATGGAACCAAATATGTAATTATGGTGAATAAAATCACATATTGTTCCAAATTATTACTTTTATTTTCAGTTTCCTGGCACGTGTTTTGATACCCGATCATTTTCAAAGGTTAAGCTGTTTAAAACCTATTCTTTGTTGCACATGCACTTTGTAGTACGTTTTTTGACAAACAAGTCCCCCTTTTCTGATTAACACTTCTAATATTTCTATAGCACATTAAAAAGTACTTCTAAAACAATTGTTACTAATGGCAAGATTATGAAACTGATTGCGAAACAACTGGCTTGATATATGCACTGCTAAGTTGATTATGGGCCAATTCTATGTTTAATTTTATCTTTTTATTGAATATTGAAAATAACAAGTCGTTACTTTAGTTACTGTTAGTTACTGTTAATAGATCCTAAAAATTGGCCAAGTAGAATTATACTCGATAGATATATTTTTAGGAGAACCGCCCCGCAAGCAGTTGTTAAATGAGGATTGCTTAAACCATGTCGCATTAACATTTCATTTCATTAATATTCAGAGTGTTAGATATATAACAAATGAATTAGAATTGTTTCGACAAACAAAAATATTAACGTTTTATGGCTTAGTGAGCACTGGCTCAGCGAATTAGAAATTCCGTATTTATCGGTAGCAGACTACTCCGTGGCGACTAATTATTAGTTAGTTCAAAAACACATTACATATGAATGTTTAGCACATCTAAACCATCTCTCTTCGGAGAAACACTGTGAAATAGCGGCATCATTCCTACCATCATATAATACTGTTGTTATTTGTATCTATCGATCACCTGATAGAGATTTTAATCAATTTTTAACTATTTTAGGCACTCTGTTGGATAGTGTTGATTTTCAAAAGAAAAATTTTTCTTGGTGGAGACTTTAATGTACGATTCAATACCAATGATCCCCGGACCATGAGTTTGTGTAATGTTCTGTCAACATATGGCTTGGTGAGTACGGTGAATTTCATACACGTAGACAAAATTGTTTGGATAATGTTTTTTCATATATAAATCATGCGAATATTACAGTATACCCTTGTGAGTCAGGTTTGTCTGACCATATCGGTATAATAATGTATATAAATAGCCAAGCAGGGAATACCATAAAACCCATTACACAAGTTGGTATAAATTTACTTTATAGATCACTTGAAACTACAGACTGGAGTTTTATTAATAGTAATATTAATTCAGAGCTTAAATTTAATACAATAATGAACATACTACACGATTATTGTAACAATTCTTTCGTAGAAAAAATAATATAACCTAAAAATAAAAGAATACAGTGGTTTAACAATACTCTTTTACAATATGAGTGAAACTCTTTTGCTTATAAAAGACGCACGCTATAATAACCCTGCTTTATAAGAATATTATATTAAATATAAACGAGAATACAGTTCTGCTCTGAGAAATGCTAAGATATCTGCCAACGAATCTTATATAAAAAATTCTAACAAAGCCCAAAAGCATTATGGTCTCTAATAAATGATAAAACCAGCTATGATACAAACTGTGACATTAATCTGAACATTTTCAATACTTACTTTGCTAATATTGCCGATGAATTAGCTTCTAATCTTCCTGACCCAGCGCAAACACCAGTAACTTTTATGCTTAATACTCAGGTTAAATCCACGCCATACTTTAAATTTAAGAAAACTAGTTTCATTGAAGTTAGAGATATAATACTTGACTTAAAGAACTCTAAATCTAAAGATATTTACAATGTTGCTACATATATACTTAAGAAAGTTGTTGATGTTATTGTTATACTGCTTAAAAAATTAATTAACACTTGTATAAGGTGGCGCAAAAGTAATGTCACAGTTTTAATTGGCCGCCATTTTTGCAGATAGCGCCAATTGTCAGTGTGCTTTGACATTTATGAAGTAGATATATAGAGAATTTGTTGTCAACAAGTCATGGAGCGATACACACCTCAAGATCCTAGATTTATTGTTACTGCTTATTTGACAAGTTTTAAATCTGTTATTTTAACGCAACGTGAATTTCGTCGTCGTTTTCCCTGTCGTCGTGTTCCATGTGCTCGAACAGAAAATCCACATGTAATGCAAGAAGATTTATTTCATCTCCTCAAAGTGACTGTTTGGTGCGGCATTTGAAGTGAAAAAGTGATTAGTCCTTATTTGTTTGGAGACGCTGATGGCGCTGCCATAACCGTAAATGGCTAGCGTTACTGGCAGATGCTAAACGATTTTTTTGCCGCAAGTTACTGCATTGGGTCTCGATCATCGTTGGTTTCAACAGGACGGAGCAACCGCTCACACAGCTCGGGTAACTATGGAGATTTTGAGACACCAATTTCCAGGTTGAGTGATCTCCCGTTTTGGAGAATTGCACTGGCTGTCCAGATCGCCAGATTTAACAACACCAGACTTCTTCCTTTGGGGCTTTTTAAAATCTCGCGTTTACCACAACAAAAATTTGAGCGATATATTTTTTTCTAAGTAATATAACCAAAAATACACTTTCAAATAACTTTTGATGAACACAGAGGTCTATTTTATTCATTTATAACAAAATGGCAGCCAATTCAAACTATGACATTACTTTTGCGCCACCTTGTATAAATAACTGCATTTTTCCTAGCTCGCTCAAAAAAGCTCGTGTTACTCCTGTTTTTAAGAAAGGTGATGTAGGTGAAGTGAATAATTATAGGTTAATAGCTATACTCCCTATTATATCAAAGATCGTTGAAAAAAGACTTAAACAATTATTAAATTTTTTTGAGACCCATAATCTACTATCGGACATACAGTATGGTTTTCGCAAAGGAAGATATACAGCAGGTGCGGTGATGGCTCTTACTCAGGAAATAATCCAGGGATTCGAAACAGGTATGTTTATGTTTATGTTTATGTTTATGTTTATTAATCTTTAGCTTTCATTCCAAAAAAATAAATACATATGAATATACACAAATATAAAACAAAACCTACAAAAATTTTGACTGGATGAAGCTGGGCGGAGTTCGTGCAGCTGCGACGTTCTTCCACTCTAACCCTTGTATTGGTCCATGATGATGAGGGTGTAAATATCCTCTTGGACACCTTTATTCTATTTTTAAATACTTGTATTTACATTTTGATCCCTTTTTAGGGGAGACGTTTTGGCTGTTTATGTAAGGCCTTTGACTGCATAGATCATGGAATTCTTTTGCGGATATTGTACTACTACAACCTTTATCCGAGTAGCTGTGGCCTAATTTCCTCTTATCTATACTAAAGGCAACAAAGAGTGGTTATAAATAAAAATGCATCAAATGATATATATTTAAAATATGGGGTGCCCCAGGGATCTATTCTTGGACCATTTCTCTTCTTATTATATATAAATGATTTATCATCTGCATCAAGTTCACCAATGTTTTTTCAATTTGCGGATGACACATCATTTATTAATAAATCGGACGATATCTTTAAAGCTAAAATTGACCATATGAAATCCAGAAATGATATAAGTACTTGGTTTGAATTAAACAGGCTGTCACTAAACACAAGTAAAACGGTCAACCTTACGTTCTCGCTCCGATCTGACACTTCTAAAACCACCACAAAGTTTCTTGGTGTCAATTTCGATTATAGACTGTCATGGCACAGTCATGGAAAGGTAGTGGCTAGTAAAATATGTCGTAAGATATACCTTTTACGTCAATTAAAATTGAAGCTTCCATTAGCTGCATTACGTGCAGCCTATTTTGCATTATGCCAATCACATTTAACATACAGCATTTTAGTATGGAGGCACTCTCCTATAATGAATCGTCTGTTTGCACTCCAACGACGCACTATTCGAGTAATATCAGGTCTAATACCAGGATGACTGCCAAGCAAAATTTATTTAACTGAGAATCCTGAAATTACCTTCACTATAGATTTTAGAATGTTCGAAAAAATGTAACATCATATTGTACTCATTCAGATAAACATACGCATGAACACTAGGAACAAAAATAAAATTTGTTCATAAAAACTACGTCTAAATAAATCGAGAAACGGTACAAATTATTTTGGGCCTATTATATTTAATTTACTCCCACAGCATATAAAACACTTAACATTAAGAAATTTAAAATGAAATTAAAAATGTATTTCAGCAAATGTGCATTTTACTCTTTAAATCAGTTCTTAAATCCTGATTTCAAACCTCTCGAAAATTAATACTATCGTACAGAAAATATCTAAACATTCCAATTTTGTATTATAACTCTATTGTTGTTTTATATATTTTAACATATGTTTATTTTACTTGTATACTTAGACTAATTTTTTAGCATTTTAATATAGTGCTTTAATTTTTTTATACTTTGATCGCTTTGCAATTTTTTATGTTTAACTTTAGTGTTTCTTAACATTTTCAATTATTTTAGATTAATATTTTAATATACAACATGTGTCGTCATTTTATCCCAAGTTATTAATATTGTCACTATTGACATGATTTTATTTATACATTTTTTTAAATTTTATCCTTGTATTTCTATTTTATTAATTTAGAGATATATTTATTTATTTGTAATTTAGCTCATATGTAGGTGCTAAGTGTCCTTATTTTCATCTTATATATGGTGTTATTACATAAAATATTATTTACCTCATTGTAAGATTTTTATGACTTATGTGAACCGTTTGGTGATGGCATTAATAAAGTATTATTATTATTATTTACTGTGCGATCAAGTCCAATAGTTAAGTGTTATATTTGTAAACATAAGTTTCACGACAAACGTGTAAAGTCGGAGAAAAAGTTTGTTATCACCGCATGTTTTCGCTGTGAAAAACAAGGAGTCCAACGTACTCTTCAGATTGAACTCAAGTTGCGCGGAGAGTTTGAGATTATTAAAGAAAAGGTTCTATATCAAGAATGTCTTATTAAAGAAAAAGATAAGTATATAAAATATTTATAACACAGCTAAAATCTGAATCAAAACAAACAAGTTTCCACAATTATTAAAAATTTTGGAAAGAAACAAAAACTTACAATTTAATTTAATGGAATAAATCAATAGGAAACTGTAGTTGTTCCCAAGTCGGCAACCTACTAAGCACAAACTGTCAACGATAATAAAATCAGCTAGGGTTTAGTAGCCCGAAGAACAAATTCTATTGGATCAGAGATGTAGCCAAAGCAACTTTTTATTGAAAATCAAAAATGGTCGAAAATACAGAGCCGAAAAAATACCCATTTACATGACAAACATGTGCCCATATCAATCGAAAGTTGATTTACATCTTCCGCTGAAGTCAAGATATTACTTCACAAAGATTTCAACAATATTTAGAACAAAAAACTAAAGACCACGACAGCACATTTTATAGACATTTCATCGTGGAACAACTCGAACCAAAAATTAGTAATGGAGGGTATGCGCCCTTTAAGATGTATTATCTGATTATGTTATTAACCCTAAGTTCTGACGTATGACACTTCAGTAAATAATTTTTTTATGAACAATTCCAGCGAAAACAAAAATTTTCATAAACGTTTAAACTCAACTCAAATCAAATAATAAAAGCTATAAGCTACGATATGTTGGTGCTAAATTTACATTCATTAAATAATCATAAAATTAGTGAAATCCAAATCGACTATGGAGATTTAAATCTTACCGTCATAGAAATATGCAGACTCATATGGCATTTAAACACACATATTCTTTACATCTTAATATGTTACAGGGCATATACTATTTAATATAATAAACTACAAAATTTTCATTTATTATAATTACACAATAATATAATGATATTTTATATTTTTATATTACAGTAGAGTAAGGTACTATATAAGACACATTTATTTATTTTTTAATTTTGATTATTAAATTATACATTATAACATAACGAAAAGTTATGTAAATGTTACGTGTTTATCTTAGTGAGTAAATCCAGATTTATGATATGGTATAGGTGATATAAACAGCCGTTTCAATTAATTCCTGCATTTCATTTAATTCGGGAAACTAACGTTCCCCATCAAATGTAACTTTCATATTCAATAGGTATGCTTGTTATCTCAGCATTTATAATTTGGTTATTTATTTTCAATGGAATGTATGAAATCAGATTTAAAAATACAAAATATAATCAACTATATTTTTAAAGAGAATAATTGATTACAGAGTTATAAAACATTTTGAAAATAATTATTTGAGGTTTAAACATAGTGATTTTGATATTTCAATAAATACGATTTTATATTTAATTGTGGGGCCGTTTACTTTGTGGTACATCTTAAATATTTTGAAGATGGAGACACGATAACTTTGTTTTGCCACTTTATTTAAATAGCCACGTGTAATTTTAAATAAAGTAATGGTAAAAAAGTCTTCTACGCGCCGATAGTGGGCGCATACAATTGCGGTCGAAATAGCGTTATCGAGAGTGCAGCAACGTTAGTTCGGGTCAGCAATTAGATGGGTGACCGGTACCATTCACCATTGGGATACAATTAATGGTGCTTTAGAGTGACGAGGCGATTCTTTAAAGTAGCAACTAATTTACATACGCATAAATACACTAATATCACGGCAGAAGGACCACGTGGTCGATAACCAAACACAACTACTACTACTATTACTACAAAGTCTTCATGTCTCCTTCTTCATTAGATACGATTTCTATATTTTCAGAGGTTCTTATTTCTTCTTTTATTTTACTATCGTTTTATCACAATGTGGTTTATCAATGCTTATGAAGTTAACATTGATTCCTTGATCCATGTACATCGTTATACATTTTAGTATACAATAAAAATACTTAATAGCTTGTCTATATAACAGGATTTAATCTTCGTTCACTATAGTTTCGACAAGACACTTGTCATTTTTAAAACATAAGTGATTAAAAAATACGAAACATAGCTATCTATAATAGTACAATCTTTTGTGGTATGTTGCATAAATAAATAATACTATACGTAATATTAACAAACAGCTGAGAATAGATGATGTAAATCACTTATGTTTTGAAAACGACAAGTGTCTTGTCGAAACTATAGTCAACGAAGATTAAATCCTGTTATACAGACAAACTGTTAAGTATTTTATGTTTGCTTATGGTGTTATTTAATTTTGCTGTTATTAATTGTAGGATGTACAAAAACAGTACATATTTACTTTTTTGTATTTTAGATTTAATACAACAAACAAAATGATCAACACTTATTTAAAACTATAAATCTTTTATTTATAACTTCTCAAATACTGAAATAGGGCTGAAAGGCCATCGGTCGATTCTAATGAAGAAAATAATCAGCATAAAAATTGTATATCCTATTATTGTAAGTCTACCTTCAATAAAGATGTTTATTTTATCTCTTTCTATTGAAGTATTAAGAAAATCTAATCTTGTTTGATTAGAGAATCTCTTGAAGTTATTAAATAATTGTTTGCTTATTATTATATTTCACTGGCAAATTAATATCATTCTAGTAATATATAAAAAATAGTTTATTTCTTTTAGGCAAGGTCAAAATATAAATGTACAGAGGTGTCAAGTCTGAGGATCGAGCTGCCAATTCAATTGTTCTTTTTGTTTCGATTTAACGACTCGAATTTTTTTTTTGTCAAAGCAGTTGAGGACCATAAATCTATAGTGGAAGGGAAGCACTGTTCTCTTAAAACTATATGCTTTCATGATAAGTTATGGTTATTCCAAAGCATCAGAATAATAATCTGGAGTAGAAGATATCGCAGACGTAGTACCACACAACACGTTGACTTTTTCAAAAAATTGGATGTTGATGGATTCCATCTTGTGTGAATTAGTATTCGACCAATACCTAGGATTGTGATGGTTATCTGTGCTATTTAAATAAAAGGTGGCTTTGTCTGCAAATACAATCAGCTTTAGGAAATTCGCATTTTGTTTAATACAACTCTTCTGTAGACTTCGTTAAATAAACTATATACTTCTAGTTATGTTTATATATCCATTTCCAATTAAAATGAGGATTTCAATTTTTTACTTTTTCTCAATCGCTCCATTATTTCAAATTCATCAGTGCAGAAATACAAACGTACCCGAATTATATTGAAATGACACTTGTTGTCTGGCATCTAAAGTCTAATCAAAATCAACTAAATTTTGATTGTTTTTGTAGATAGTAAAATAAAAGAAAATTTTCAAAAAAAAAATAGTTTTTTATTTATTATAATAAATACTTCTATTTAAAAATATATACTTCTACAAAAGTTCTGATGACGTCATAAAGCGAAAATTAGTACGCCATATGTAGGTCAAACAGTAAGCAATATAGAACAAAAATCGTGTCCTTGTCATACAATACTACGCCACTTATGTCATAGAATTTAATATTAAAATATGAAAATTAATGGATTTCTGCTAAACGGGATGCTCGAATCTAGTCCAACAAGAGTCAATCGGCTGCGTGACTGAATGCATCATTATATCGCATGTTTCGCTCCACCCTGGTGCACTAGTTTTTCCCGATTGTATTTCTGAAGAGAGCTGATATATCTGTTAACCCTCCTGTTATCTTTCCCACAGATCCAAAATCCCGGAAAAGGAGTAGCGTGGCTGAAGCTAAAAGCACGCTTGCCTAAAAGGCAAAACCTTCCACTAGCATCGTAGACATTAGCCAATTAAATAATGGACGACCGCTTATGACCCCAGGAAAACATAAGGCCTTACCGAGAGCGATCAATTCTACAAGATATTAAAGTAAATATAAGAAGAGGAATAGATCGAATGACCATTAGGTAGTAAACCATCCATATCCAACTACAAGAAGGCTGTTAACAGGCACCTCCAAGTAGCAATAATTAAGCACTAAAATATCCTGAGAAAACTAACTGAGGACCAGGTTAAGATCTTAGATAGTGATCTTCCCTTCGAATTGGCCAAAAACCAAATCGGACAGTGTTAGCCCCATCTTCAATCGATGGCTGTACTACGGAGCGATCTCCAGCATAACCTGTGTAATTCATACCAAGACTAGCTCTCAAAGTGAGATAAAAAACTAGACCTACTATGACAGGCACAAAACTACCGTTTATCCAAATTGACCACCTTCTAAGACTGACAAAGGCTACCGTATCCAGGCCAGCCTCTGGATATGGAGGAGACAATTAAACTCTTGACTGGTTAGTACCAAGCAATAGATGATAGATTGGTGGTATGTCCTCTACAGCAAAGAAAACCCGAGGACAGAGTGGTTATGATGGGAGTTCCAACCATAGAAATTACCCTCAATAAAAGCGTTATAAGGATGGAAATTGTCGTCTCAGATGCAAAATCCAACTTGTTACTCTTAATCCTAAGAAGAAGGCTTCCAGTGAGACCATCTATACTACCGTAAGGCAAGCTGAGGACAGCAGAGACCACTCTAATGAACATTCACCAAGTTTAAATGGTAAGCAAATAAAAGGACTAAAGCTCAGTTCGAGCACAAATCTATACATACTCGATAAAGGCTGTGAACCAACATCTCTTACCTCAACAATACAAGAGGTGATTGATATAACCCTTGATATTGATTGTATAAGCAAGCACACCCAGAACTGGAATGTATCGACTGATACTCTGTCCTGGTCAGATTACAGATGTATATGTTACTAAACTTCTCGAAGAGAAAGCGTTCAAAAATCAAAGGTAATTATTTACAAAAACCTTATCTGAACTACTACAAGATGTTAAGAACCATATGCCAATAATGCGGACTGAAGTCAATGACTTCGCTTTTTTTTTGATTAAGCTCTCATATAACATGAAAATGCATGCCCTTTTAGCTCATATAGATGAAAATCCACAAACTTATGGTGGAATAATGAACTCAACCAGTTATGGAAGCAAGCAAGAAAAGCGAATAACAAAGCGTAGCAATCAGAACAGGGAATGGAATAGACCTGTTATAATTCACAGATTATATAAAAAGAAGGTACGGTAACCACAGAGGGAATACTGGAGAAACTCCACAGCCGCGAGGCCGAAAAAAGTCCCAATACTATAGCCTGATATAATGAAAAAGAACGATGGCAATTATACTTTTAAAAACTCATTTTCACGACTAAGAAAACATGGACCTAAATTAACCTGGGCCATTCAAACATTCTCACCATTTTAGTCTTTATGAATATAGTCCATCCGTAGTTTCTTCCGTCCTACGTCACAAACTATCACTTCAAAAACTACGAAAGTTTTACAGTGCGTTCTTTTTCTAACGCATTTGGTTTACTTTATCAGACTGAATGTTTTTGTGTCGTTTCTCGAAGCGATATTTTGTGATGTAGGACGGAAGATCCAACGGACAGACTATAGATTGAGTTTACCCAGCGCTACTTATATGGGGACTCGAACCTATTCTTCAAACCTGGTGTCTCTGTTTACGACCTGCATACCTTTTATATATGCCCTTCAAAACTGAAGAAAGATCAAGATATTATTTATATCCATACCAGGCAAGGAAGACTACAGCCATGCCAAATCGTTTTGACCGATACGCCTCACATTGTTTATGATAGAAACTTTGGAAAAGAATACCGATCGGTAGTTTACGGACTATATTCTAAAAACTAATCCTGTTCACCCAAATTAACACACCACTGTGTGGTTACCCATGATGAGAAGACATTATTTATTGACATAAAACTAGCTTTTGACAAAACCGCTAACAACAGTATAGGACAAGTGCGCTCTTGCTTGTAACTCCAGTCGTATTTACTAGGAAGTCTAGTAAAGCATTAAAATAAGTTTTCGTTGACTATAGGAGCTCAAATGTTTATGTATGAAAATATTCAGATATGTTTACTTTTCATTAGGAAGAAATTCTTTACACTAAAGCACAATAAATTTGAGTATCCCAAAAAACAAGAGCCTCAGTATCTATATTATTATCTACATTACATCATATTTAAGATTGAACTGTAATATAGAAGTAAACTTCTTTCAATACAATTGACCGTGTTTATTTCAGGAAGCTTCTTTGTTTACTAATTGTTTAATTTTGTTTCATTTTAGTTAGATAAGTAAACTATATAAAATGTAATTTTACAAATAATAAATTTAATTTATATTTCAGCAACACTTGATGAAACCCATTTTGTTTATTATGTGCCAAAATATTAATTATATTATCAATAGCTTGATTTGTTTTAGTCATTACTGATAACAAATAAATTAAAAAGTAATTGTCACACGCTTGCAGCATGGTTTTCTAAAAGAAATTGGCCACACAAATCTATATTTGAACATATCTGCGTGATCGCAGATATACCTTGTAGAGAAAGGAGAACACCATGGTAATGATCATAACCTTTCCAAGATATTCTAAATTGTGTACGACAAGATACTGTTTTTGTTATATATTTAGTCACCTGCAAAAAAGTAGTAATAAATAATTCATAGTCCAAAATGTACAGTGTTATACTCTATATATACTATATACTATATATTTTTTAACAGAAATCGTAAATAATAACGCTCAATGACTTATACCTCGGTCGAAATTGAAATAAAAAAATATTTTTGAACTCGTAATAAAATGCTTTATTCGAAACTAAAATAATATATTAATATGCTGAATGTTTTATAATAACTTTTAAAATTGGCTTTACTCATTTGAAAATTTAAAAGAAAAAAGTAGGGAAAGCTATTTTTTTTTAAATTAAATTAAATAAATGCGTTTATTATATATAAAATGCAATCATAGATATTGATTTAAAAATTTTAAGTAAAAATTAAAAATGTATGTATATTTATCTTTTGGAATCTTATAGTAATTTTAATTATTCATTTTGAAGATAATATTAATTAATAGAACTTGCAATTACAATGATTCGTTACTTTGTATACAATACCTTTTACAATTAGATAATTAAAATCTGTCTATTTTTGTTCCTTACCTCTTCAAGACAAGTTTATTTAACACATCATTTGAAAAAAATAATTCATAGGTCTATAATCTGCATTTTTTTATATTATTAGATTATTTTTTAATTTAAGTTAAGTTCAATAACATAAAACTTTATGTTATGAAATATATAAAATATAGAATTGCGAATGTTTCCCATTTCTTGTCTTTAAAAAAAAAACTAGCATTAAAGTACCTAATAAAAGTGAAACTGAAGAACGACCACAAAATTACTGAGAATTCGAACGATTTAAATTATACACTGCTCTAATAATGACCGGTAAATCGACTTTTTCATTAGAAAAAATATCCTTACATAACGAACAGTCGAATTTAATCTTAAAATAATAGTAGATCAGAAGTCCCGCACAATTACGGAATGGTACAATTCACTCTTATTTCCCATGCATTTATTGATTTGGCTCGATAACGCCAAATTAGCATAACAAGGCCTGAGAAAATATCGTTCTATTCAAACGTAAAGGAAGCTGAAAATTGCTTTATTTATTCACAGAGATAAACGACGCGTCCTGTTAAAGAAACCGTATTTGAAATTTGTTGTGTCGAGGAAGTGCCTCATTTTGTGTTCATTTTGATGTATAATCCATCGATTATAACTGACTATTATACATTATTTTATTTTTGTCTAATAATTGTTACTTTGTGCAAATAAGAAATAAATATCGTGTTATACCATAAAATCTATCCGCTGAGATAATAAAATTTTCTATTTAATATATTAATCGTAGCAGAAATAAACGATAGATTTAGTACACACACATCAAATGTTGCTTTTAAATAATAAACAAATATTATTAAACTGTAATATTAGCATTTGAAAGAGAAACCTAAGTGTGTATGTATTTATTGAATTAAAGGATTATATAATAATTAATTAAAAACCTTTAATTAATAAATGTATCACCGAATGATTATCAATTAAAAACAAAAACATGATCTATTGTATTTAAAGGAAAATGTGATATGATTTAAGTAGAATATCTGAATATTCCAATTCCTAACAGAAATATCCAAAAATTTGAATTAAATGGGGCAGTAAAAAGTTAGTGCATTTGCAAATAGCAGTTAATTAGTTCAAATGAGTAAAAGAAGAAAATTTTATTATTATTATGTCAGTAAGCAGAAAATACTGGAATACATAAAAACATTTAAAAACATAAAAATTTGAAAAATTGACAATGCTTTTCAACAAAAATCAATACTCATTGTCGATGGAGGCTTCTACTTCGTTATACATATTCAATGATAAAATTAAACACAATAATCACTTTGTTTTGTATAACCGTTATTTATTTGTATGGTGACCAATGGTTTCAATACATCAGCGTATCATATTCAAACGTTAATTACTGGAGTTTCCGGATTAGCGCGTACTTTATGAATTTCCAGTGATTCCAGGAGGTCCATTTTACGACCCTTTTCGGCAAAATGAATAACCGAAAGTACATCCTCGCCAAAAGAATGATTATTTTCAATCATATGTCTGGCGAATGACGACTTGTCGATTAAAGTTTGTCGAAAAAAGAGGAAATGTTCTCCCAGACGAGTCTTGAAATTACGACCAGTTTGACCTATATACACACCTTTACAAGAATCGCATGTTAACTTATATATCCCTGATCTATGAGTTGTTGGTATCTTGGTTTTTTGATTAAATAAACAATTTTTAATTTTAGAAAAAGGTTTGAATGCAACGTTTATGTTGTGTTTTTGTAAACTATTTTTAATTTTAAATGAGACATTGCCAAAAAACGTTAGGGGGGTGTATGATTTTGTATTGAACATTTCTGAACCTGCGTAAATGTATTTTTGGATTTTTTTATATTTTTGCTGGTTAACTAGCAAAAAATTAAAAATAGTGGCTAGACCACCGATTTCTGGGGTCAAAATATGTTGATTCAACCCAACATATCTAAATCCAAAAGTTTACAGTTAAGCCGGAATTTGTCTTCAAAGTTCCAAAAAAATTTATTTCTTTTGTTTATAACAATTGAACGCTTTATTTGATTTCAATTATTATTTATATCTAACATAATATACTACATCATTTCAGTTATTATGGCCCATTAGTGATTGACAGGAAGTATAAAAAACAGTAGTGCCACCACCTAAAAACTAAAATATTTTTATATTGGTACATCCCATATCCCAAAAATATTGATTGCGAGTCAAACTCCTAGGAAAAAAAAGAAAATTTGTGAATTTATTTTTAACGCATCCACATGATTTGAATATTTCCATAATTCTCATTACTGATGTATGATTTATATTTTTCCCTGGACGTCTGTTATTAAACATTTCAGCTGCTTTACGATAAGTTTTATAATTTTCACCAACAATTAAAACAATTTCTACTTTTTCTTCCGCACTCAATATTACCGGCATGTGAACAAATTTTATTTGACGTTCACTGTCAAACAATTCTTGCTAACAAGAAATGATTTGTTTATCAGTGCACCCTAGATTTCACGTAAATACAGTTACATTTGCATTGTTATTATAGATAAAAAAAAGAAACAAGATTTTTTCCATGTAATTGGATATAATTGCATAATAAAACATAGTTTTTCATTCCGAACAACTTTTCATAATTATAATTTTCTAAATTGTTACAAATAAAGGTACTTTACTCTTTAGCAGAATTCATATTTTTTGACATTACTCGTATACAGTATAAATACTCACTGCACTAGACAACGTGGAAATATCTATCCAAATTCTATCCGCCTTAAAAAATCTCAAACAGGTATTAGATATTATAGCGTTAATTTTTTAACAGACTACTTCAGGAGATCAAGGATCTTTCACTTAAAAAGTTCAGCAAAACTATAAAAGATCTCTTGGTCTCTAATGCATTCTACAGTTGGGAAGATTATTTAGGATTTAAATTCTCTTAACTGATTTTTAGTTTTAATGTATATGTTTGTGTAACTTTATAGTATATTTATTTATTTGTTTGGTTATTATTCTTATTCTTTTTATTTATATTTTACTCGCTGATGTACTTTTAATAGTTTTAATTCTTTTAAACTTATTCAATAGTTTTTAATTACTTGTTTCCTGTACTATTTTAATAATTGCTTATTTTAAATTTTAATTTTTAACATATAGATAGTTTAATATATTCTTGTAAATATTATTTAACACCTTTTTAGTAATTTCACTTATATCCGCTAATTTACTGCCCATGATTTTCTCTTTACCCAGCTACTACACATGTATGTATAAATATTTTTAAACATTGATTATTGTCATAGATTTAGGACTTTGTAATTGACTTGTGTAAGCATTCTTGCAAAAACACGAATAAAGTATTATTATTATTATTATTATTAAAAAGTTGATATCTGATTATTGCATTTTAAGTTTTGGACCATGCAGAACTTTTTATAAAGAATTACCTTTTTTCGTAAAATTAATAATAAAAAAGTTTTCCATAGGGTGCGAAATATATAGAAACATGGGAGGTGGTGTAACGGGTAAGCGGCTGGGTCTGCTTAAGACAACTCTTCTAAATTACTGCCAATATTTCGCCAATTTATTTTTCGGCTTCATCAGGGCTAATTTGTCAGTTTTTGAAAATTGGTGAACATCCGGAACATGGTGATATATTGGAAATGAACAGCTAAAACCACCTTCTTTTCCAACACTACCGTCCATGGTTCCGACATCAACGAATAGCATGGATTCTGTCATTTAGTTCTCTGTTCAATTTTAATCTGTTATCATCATACATTTGTGTCGTTCTCATCGTTTTAAGGGTTCCTGACAATATTATCTTCAATACCGTTAACATATTTACGATAACCTTGTCTTATCTTTTGTATAGTTATGTTACGAATGTTTTTATATTCCACTCCATTTACGCCTTCACCTCCTTTACATTTAATTAAGTGTTTCTTTCTTTTTATCAATGAGATAAAAAATCAATCAAACCATGGCGGATACGTTTTTTTTTGAGGATTATGTTTTATGCGTTTTGGAACCCATTTATTCATAGTATTGTATAAAGTACTATAAAATATATTACAGCAATCATGTACGTTGGATGATGATTCTATATCCGACCAGCTTATTTGTGAAATTTCTTGGTAAAGGAAATGAAGATTCGCCGCTTTGAAGTTGTATTCATATTCACTTTCTGGTGGCAAAAAGTTTATGTTTTCATGACATGAGACTACTAAATCAATACATAACGATGGATGATGTTGGTCTTCCTCAACAAGATGGCATAAAGATGTTTGGACATTGCAGATTTCGTAGGATGATAAAACTAGGTCCAAAAGCCTGTTATTTGTATTAGGTACAAAATTATCATTATGTAAATTATTTAAATTTGTAAAATTTAACACAGGCAAAATACTACCATGATATTCTCTGTGATTAATGAAATTGAATTAAATATTATTTAGATTAAAATTTTGTTCAATTGATTCAAATAAAAGATTATAATTATCAAGTGTAGTTTGCGGAGGGATGTATACACATATAATTATTAAAGTATTTTTGCTTATACATATTTACTTTCATAGCAATTATATCAATATTTTGAATATTAACGGGTATCGACAATGGAAGGAATTTATAATTGTTTTTATAGCAAGTAAAACACTTTACATATTTTCCTGTCAACTCTGTATATAAAATACTGATTAGGAAATAGTTCACTCTTATAAACACCAACTTTTAGCCAAGTTTCTGTCAGTGCGATAAAGTCGAAATCGTTGATTAATACATGATTGTATACTTCACTCGTTTTGGTATTTAATCCATTAACATTTTGATAATAGATGTTCAGGTGTGTTGTCTGCTGATAAGCATTTAGTTTTCCTTTTTACAATTTTAGGAATTCCACGGATATATTTAATGGTGATATTCTTTTCACCAACCTCGATGCGTTTATTTAATTCTGTTTTCAGTGCTTTTAAGTGATTCCTTTGCAATGGTGTTAGATCAGACTTTATATTTATGACGGTGTTTATAGATTTGAGTTTAATTAATAATTATTTAGCATGTCCTTCATCAGTGAACACCACTTTTATCGGGCGGGGCTTGTCCGATATTTTGCTAATTCTAATGATGTCTGTGGGATTTATATCTATTACTCCTTTGCACATATTTTTTAGGTTGGTAGTATCATCTACAATTTTCTCGACAGTATTCGTTTTTGTCGATTAGGAAAGTTTATAAAAAATAACGTTTCTGGATCGGTTCTTCTGCTCCTCGATTTCTGAGATAAGCTCAGTTGTATTCTTGTAAATAGTTTTTGAACATAAATCGCATAACCATTTATCTCCATTGTCCTTTTTCGATTCTTCTAAATAATAGTCAATTTTGGCATCAGAGATATTAATACATGTTGCATGTTTCCATTTTTTACAATTGATACATTTAGTTAAAATCTCTTAATTATTTACCAAACATCTCGTAATGTTCTAGGTAGACCATGTCTAAACCAAGAATTTATTTAAATATGACCCGTCGGTATCACATAAATCTTTATATAAAGTCTCAAAATTAGCACTTTTAAAGTTGCAATGAACATTAATATTTCAAGTAAATTAGGGACTATCTAACGATTTATTCAGCTCCAATGTAATCGATAATGTAGGATGCAGCATGTTTTCAACCACCATCGGTATACCAACACCCATGGCAGAAATTGAGGAGTTTAACTTTTACCAACGAGGAGATCAAGAAGTTTTCTGTTACTATTCAGACATATATATATATATATATAAGTGGGACCACGTCCAATTAATACTGCTTCATGTTTGTTATACGCCCGATAAGTTTATATAATGACAGATACTTGTCTATAAGTTCTGTAAAGAAATAAACCATGATTTGTCTATCTTTCTTAAACTTGTAGGTTCATGGAGTCCTGTTATTTAATCAGTGTCAGTGTTGTTTGAGAGAACCAGAATCAAAAGTTGGGAAATACATCCCATTTAGCGAAAATATACAAACTAAAACTATGTCAACAAAATTATCATTTGTATTTTTCCACTAAATGAAATATATTCCTTCTCCTTAAATAATCTATACTAATCAAAATGATGGTAGCGACCGTTACTATGTGGTAGTTCATTTTAAAAAAGGGTTAAATGAAAATAATGTTTAAGTTTTTATACCACTATTTATTGTATAATATACACAAACAAAGTTTACAATATATTATCAATTTTGACACAACTATAGTTTCGACCTTTGTAGGTCATTATCAAGTGTTGAATGAAGAAGAATACAGGGTGTTAACAATTTATAGGTGAGGTATGAATTTTTAATGAACCTAATTAGGACTGAGATTTATTACAATGGATTAACTAAATATGCCGATCGGATTAAGGTGCGGTGTTTTCAGAAGAGGTACATGTCATTATAAGATCTTAAATAATGGCGAAGAAATTAAATCCGTCTGCTCATTAAGCAGATTAGAATTAATGTTCTTGCTTTGGCGGTATATCTCTAATGACTCCAAAAGATTAAGCATTTGGCCTTTATTGCAATAAAGGACGATCAAACATTTTAATTCCAAAGGCAAGAACAACTACTCCTCTAAAAGGTTCCATATTTAAAATGAGCATAAATATAATACAAATAAGATATTTCATGATATTATTATTGTATAAATAACAAATGCATGCTTTTTTCACGCTTCACAATATTCTACTTCTTCTCTTGGGTTGATTTTGGTTTTTACTATAATAATCAAAGGCATTTTTTTATTAAAATAAAGAATTTGTTTGAGTTATATATTGATCACTGTTTTTCAATAATATTTTGCCATCATGATGCCATTATCAAAGAATTTTTGGCCTTTCTGAAGCAAGTGCTGTTTCGCACTGTTGTCTGATTTGAAAGATTTCAAAGAATTTTGCAAAGATCAAAACAAATGGTAGTCAGACGGCACAAGATCTCATGAGTATGGTACATCAATTTCTTATCGCTAGTGAAAATGCGTTTGAGAAATGGATCGTTTTCATTGTTTGTTTATTTTTTTCCTAAAAAAATACCCATGAAGATGACTACAGAATCGATTCACTTACTTTTTTAATGACAATTGAAATGTCTTCTGTCTAATGGTATTTAAGTTAGATGATTAGACTGAAGATAGTTAATTAAAAATACAAGTGTGGACATCTATTGATCCAAACTGAAATTACTTCAGACTCAACCCAATGTATAGTATAAATAAATTCTTCGCTATATATTATTTAAACCATATCTCTAACTCCTCGAATCAAGTCCTATTTGGCACTAACGTAGTTATCCCTAATGAACAACGTCTATTATTCCTTACTGATAAAATTCTAAAAACATTCACATATTATCCCTATACTGCATCTCTAGAAACACTAATCTAATCCGAACTTACAACAAAAACAAATATTTCCATTTCAAAACCAAATTCAACTATCTACAACAATGGCATACTAATGCTACTAGGTTGATAAAGCTAGACAAGAAGAATTGAATTTATAAAACTAACACTATTTCTATAAGGGCTGAAAAAAAAATTGAAACAGAGATTATTCCTTAATTTACTTATTTATTTTGACCGTTACTTGATCGAAATATAGATGAAACTTTATTAAGCACGTTTATAAGGCATAATAACGTATATAAAACTTATTTTATTTTATTGATTCAAAACCCATCACTTAAACTAAAGCCATTTATATATAGTTCCCATTAATTAATGACTAATATTACTATAATTATTACTGATGAAGGTTTAAATTAAATTACACTTGGTTTGTTTCACATTTTTTCTATATTTACTCGACTAGTGTCGCTTTTAAGGCATTATCAAAAAGCGAAACTAGTCGAGTAAATATAGAAATATTGTGAAACAAACAAGTATAATTTAAATTAACATATATGTGTAAATTCATATTTTCCCTCATCAACAATTCTAGTTTATATGTAAAAAATATATGTGAATAATTTATAATTCTTTGAAAAGGAAAAGCTTCCTTTTCAAAGAATTATAAATAATTAATATATTTTTATTTAACCCACATTGTCTCAGTAGTTCATGACACTTCAATAGTGAAAGATACCAAAAAGAGTTTTTGTTCGTTGAAAAATACTCCATTATTTTCACATTCGTGTTTGTTCATAAATTCACACTCTAAATGAACAATCATAATGGATTTAATTAACCGTTTTGTGTTAATAAATGATTTGATGGTGTATAAACAATAAAAATTAGCCTTCATTTGGCATCCTACTTTCGTTCTAGTTTTGCAGGTGAAATTATTTAATTCGCACCTAATGATACCTTTATGTATAAGCGGATATAATTAATTCCAGGATAAATTAATCGGGGTGTTTAATTAGTTTAAAAATCAGTTGTAATATAGGTTTACGGAATGATATCTTTCCGGTATAAAAGTTTAATGACAACAATAACTCTAAATAATATTTAACACATTAATATTACCTAAATAAATTCTAGACTAAATTATCAAATCAAAATTATTACCTAACGGCATTAAATTAATATGATTAAAAATACAAGTACCCTTTTTAAAATCACACATTTTACTTTACTAAAATAATAAACAATGTATAGTAATATTACTTCTTTGCACGTTATCATGTATCATATTGTACAGTTCGAAGTCATTAAAAGTATTTAAAGGTTAATGTGATTTATTTGTTTATCGCCTAAATAATTAGTACTAATTATGCTGTAGAGATCAGAATCATTTACCTGAATATATTAAGTTATAAGTTTATTATTAACTTCGGATCCATTAAACATATTAATGTTTATAAGTATGTAAGTTTTTATTACAATTTATTAATGAATGGCCAAATACCAGAAAAAATAATAGAATAATTGATAAGAGAGTTGAATGAACAGCCCAGGTGCTGCCATCTGACAACAAATGTCCTTAAGTTAATTCGACTTTTAATTATTAAAATTAACTTTATTTATAGCTATTTAAATTATTTAACGTGATATGAAAAAGGGTCGTTAACATTTTCGTGCAATTATTTTTTACAACTTTCAACATGGATTATCTCAGCAACAGTGCATCGATAAACTTAATTAATTGTGGTGATGGAGGTCTATCAAAACTACTATATTTCGATGGTATATCGAATTCACTCGTGGCTGTAATTCGCATAGTGATGAGTATCGCGAAGCTCGTTCAAAGTAGGTTGTTGTTCCATTGATACTCTGCGTGAACTGGTATTACAAGATGACCAATCGATTGTGGTGCTTCAAAACAAGTCTATGAATCGTAGCAGGTGAAAAATCATCGATAAGAGCCAAAAGTAAAGAACAGTTGACTATATGGATCTTACAAAAGAAACCAAATCCGATAAAAGTTGCTTGAGTGCGAAGAAAATGGTCTCCTGTGTTTAAAAAAAAAATAAAATCGGAGCTGTGATAGCTATACTATAAATACAATATCGGACGTTCTAATCTAAATGGTAAATGGTAATAATAAGGAAAACCAACTGACAAAGATGCATCATTTAATTCTCTCAAACATCGTTTTAAACAAGAAACATTTTTGGAACCGAACGAATTAGATGTTAGATGTAAGATGCCAAAACTGGCTTATTTAGTAAATCCGATACTTTAAACCATAGGTTTTCAACGTGGGCGAAAACGCCGTCTTGTGGGGGCTTTGAGACTTTTAGAGGGTGTAGTAGAGAACCTAGAGAAAATTAGGCAGCTTTGAGATGGCGTCTAACAATAGCTACTTCAAATTCAGAGAAATGGTAAGTAAAATTAAGATGGGGGCTCTAGAAAAAAATACATATTCTCAAAGTGGGCGATGAGCAAAATAAGGTTGAGAAACTACAATTTAAACAAAATTGCAAGTGTAGTAGTGTTTTATGATACTTTTTTTGAAAAAATGTATGGCTACGCTTTTTCAAAAGACGTTATTATGTGTTTTATTTGGTTTTATGCAGGGTCAAAAATTAAAAATTTTCAACACCTAAATAATACCACTAACACAAAAGTTTACTGCAAACAATATTCTATTGAAAAGTACTTAGCCCTGCGTTAATGTGGCGAGGTGATAAACTCCAGTGTGCATTTTAAGTTATAATTCTTACAACACTGCTATGTTGGATGCATGATTCTGCTTACCTTTCATCAATATACTATACAATGTTTCTATTACCTCACCTAAAACCCGACTGTCGCATCTATAGCTTCAATATGTTGTTGATTGGGATGTGAGACACTCTGGCGCACTGATAACGTTATAAATAGTAAAACATTTATTACGTTACCTTATCTATATTCTAACGTATTTTATTGATGTATTATTCTTACTTAGTTGAAAATTATATGAAGCCATGTCGTATGAGAACGAACAAGCATTATTACAGAAGTATGTGGACAAAGTTATGCGGAAATTGGATGAAGAAGCAGGCACAGCAGATTTTTTTGAAAATTCCTTAGAATTGATAAAGGTGTAGTGAACAATGTAGTGGGAAATAATTATTACACAGATAGTAGCCACAGCTGCAAAGAAGATGAAGTAGATGATCTGACAGGAGACAGCAGCGTCTCAAGTGTAGATGTACTGAATAGATTAACACCTAGAGGTGGGCAGATAAATACAAAAGCAAATTGGTTAAAAACAGTTCCACCAAAGAATGTGCGCACAATGTAGCTGAAAATGTTATAGAGTCAATACATGTCTGTGATCATGATCCTATTCATGCAATAAAGCTATCTAATAATGAAACAAATAACTACTTCGTTTTTCAAGAAGTATCATGCGTGAAGGTTCGGGAGACTATTTTGAAACTTTAAAAAATTAAGTAGAGATATATATGATTTAAACATTGAAATTAATATAACAGCAATTGATATATTATTATTTCAATAACATTTTAATAAATCGATATATACAACTATGTATCTTTCCAATTGCACTAAAAAAAGTCATTTGTGTGCCGATTTTCAAAAATGGCGATAAAAATGAAAAGAATAATTATCGGTCAGTCATACTTCCTCTTGTGTTAAAAATCGCTGAATTGATGAGATAATCAAATTCATAGAGACAAATTTTAAACTCAACGACTCTCAATTTGGCGTCAGGTATGGTTGGTCCACAACTATGACAAAATTATACTGCTATAATTTTAGCCCTACTAGCTGCAGACAATTACTCTCATACTTAGCCAACCACAGACAGTGCGTTTTTTAACAAAAAATCTCTAGTGAGTGGGACATCGTGCATGGCGTGGCTAAAGGGTTAATTCTAGGGCCAATGTTGTTTTTTTGTACATAAATGACCTTCATCAGCCTCAATGATTCTTAATGCAAATGACACCAGCATATCCTTAAAAGGAAGCTCTCCAGAACACGTCAATGTACAATTACAAACTTACAAGGTCTCGTGGTTCATCTGTAATCGACTAATATTAAATAATTATAAAAAAGCGGAAATGATTTTTTAACTAAAAGCCGATGCAGTTTCACAAAGATTATCTACTAAATTTGTATGACTCACAATAGATTCACATTTAACATGGCAGTCTCTCAGACTTGAATTAAAAAGGAAACTGTCAAGGAATTATTTTTTACGAAACTAGTACAGAGCTGTCGGTTCATAAACGATAAGGGGGGAAATACATGTAATCGGTCATAAAAATAGCCTTTTTTGGGATTTTTTTTGGACAAACTAAAACTGATACAACCTCACAGTTTCTGGACTTTATTGGACATACAGCAGACTGTACTTTTAGAAAATTTGAAGTCTTTCCGCGAATTGGTTAGCCTTCTATTCAACCGATTGTGCCGCCATGTTGGAAATACCGACTAAATTGGCGTACACTCTGGAGGCCTGAATAATTATTTTTTTTAAGTTTTTCTTGCACAACCCTTTTTTTAAATGTATTTTATTCTAAATGAACCTCAGAAAGTAGAAACAAACCCAAATATATGATTTCTGCAACTTGCTGAAAAAAAAAGTTCAAAATTTGACTCTTTTTTCGGATTTCGTAGGCCCGTAATAATTATTATTATTTTTTTTTTTTTTTTCTGATTTCGGAGGTTCATTTAGAATAAAATTTTATTAGCTGTTGAGCAGACAGAAATTCAAGTGATTTGAATAAAAATTGAAAAAGTTATCATGTACGCCAATTTCAAAAACATGGTTTCGAGAAAAACGCGTTTAAAGTTTTAAGTTTAGAAAAAGCGTAATTTGTGTAAACTTATAGACATATAGAGTGCCTTCCTCACGTTCATAGAAGTAGTTAAGCTTGGCTCGAGCCTTTTTTCTGGCTGTTCTGGCTTCCTTGCTCCTATTTAGCAATTGCCGCTCCTAACGGATTTATCGCACGTCGTCGTAGTTGTCAACGAAAATCCTAGTATTTTGGCCAATGATACATTCTATCCCTTCCATAATTTTGCAGAAGCCTTTGTATCCTTCGTTGAATGTAATAGCAGTGATATATGCCGCAATTTGAACGATTTTGTAGCCGCAGTTCAAATGCTTCGGTTCCTTCGGTGCTGATTCCCTTTGAACTGTCTTTTTTTGGGTCTACTTGCACGATGACACTCGTCTTTATTACGTTTCGGATACATTGTTCACGGCAACAATCACCGCGACGTTAAAAAAACAAACAACAATTGTTTGTATTTCCATAGACTATAAGATAAAATCGGCTCATGACACGGACGTAGAAACTCTGTTATATGTCCGTGAATACTTTTGCGATCACTTTAATATTTCGTTGGATAAATCTTAAATGTATAAGGAAAGTTTTTATGCAAAAAACAAAAAATCGAAAAAAAAAATTTTTACATGTGTTTCCCCCCTTACTTAATACACGTCTACTATTCGTATGTAAATATTCGTATACTATATGGGATAATAATATCTTCCGCATTCAAAGGCGAGCGGTCCGAATATTAACCAAGCTATCATATAGGTAAGAATGCTGAGAATCTTCTAAAATATGCAAAATTCTCACAGTCTCTTGTATCTTTATAACAGAGTGTCTTATGTATATTAAACGCAACCTTAATGAATTTACTTTTAATAAAATTTAACAGCCATAAAACAATGTCAAAATTAGGTAAGACTGCAGCGGTTCAGGTTATCAAAAAGCAAAACAGGAAATCGTGATTATTGTGTTAAGTTCTTAATATATTATCGATTGAAATCCAGCAATTAGAAATTACGAAATTCAAAAGATTATGCAAGAACTATCTAACCAGTAATGCATTCTACTCCTATCAGGAATATATTAGTAGCTTCACTAACTAGGCTTAATAATTGTAATTTAAATTTATTTATAAATAATAATCTGTTTTAGTAATTTGTCTTATACAATGTTGTTTTAACGATTTTACTTATTTATATATTTATTTATCATATGTTATATTCCATTTTTACATTTTTTAAATTTTAAATTTTAAGTTTTAAATTATATAAATTACACCGTATAGTTGTTTATTCTGTGTATACCGATGTTTTGTTACCTAATTTTTTATTTCTTTATTTTTGTTTATACAACTAAATCTTAAAATGCGATTCAAATATCTAATGACATATCTTATTTTAATTAATATAACAATCTTTTAATATGTTATTTAAGCTAATTTTTACTGTATTCAGTAAAAGCCATGTATGTGATTTACCATGATCTTCCAATATCTTAGTATTTTAAATTATGTAATCTGTATTATCCCATTATTTATTGACTTTTGTAACTCTATTGTTTCTTAGCATCAAGAAACTATTATTATTATTATTATTTACACTTACCAGGATCTAAATAAGCGGCTGCAATAACAAATTTCGTAGTGGAATGTTTGTCGTATTTTACTACTGATGAAATATTACAAATATCAGTACATTATACTAATATATAAACACAAAAACAACAAAGCAGTTACAAAGAACCAACCCGAGCTCGAGGAACATATCAAAGTGAATTAAAAGCGGTTATTTTATATCAAAGTATAAAGTACATATATTGAATCTAGATGACTTGTGGCAAACTGATGGGACTGGGATTTAAATTTTTCGTGTTACGATGAGTCTCCAACGATTTCTATTTCTATTGGTCTATCTTAGATTTAATGTTGTGACTACCCAACATTAAATAGTAGGATGAGATAAATTCACAGCATTAAAAGAATATTTAACAATTGAAGAGTTGCTGCCAGCATTTCGAAGCAGATGCCCTTTCAGGTAAAACCTTCCCAACAAACCGTCGACGTATGGTATCAAAATTATTACATTGGCTTACAGTGAAACATTTTATATGTCTAGTATGGAGGAACATTTGTGTAAACAACCACATAGTCCATATGGACATGATAATACAGCGGCAGAAGAGGTCAAAAGGCTTGTGATTCCGATCGCAGGAATAACCATGGATAAAACATGGGAAAATGTTATATTATTCAGCACAATGCATCATAATAAAAAAAAAGTGGAGAGCCTAATATAATTATAATTCAATGAAATGGCAGAAGATCGTCGTTGACAATATTTTCTACTCTGCTGAATATAACTGGAATAAATTGATGATTTATTGATTTGATTTGATTTATTGATTTTCCTTCACATGTCTACTTAAGAAAAATATTCTAACAATTAATATAAATTTACAAACTATACTTTGAATCATAAATAAATTGTCAAGCACCGATAATAAAAAAAAAACAGTTGACACAAAGACAGTCGACAGTCCTAGCATGCCCATTGATTAAAAAGCAGCCATACGAAGACTTGCACCAAAAACGTGCGACAATTAAAGAAGCAACAGTGCTGTTCTAGTACAATAGTACAATTGTAAAGACTTCCATAAATCGCTTGGAGCATGCATCTTTTTTGTGCAATACGTGTTGTATGGAGGATATAGAAAGTGTGTGAAAGAAAGTAAATGCGATTTTTTCAAAGCAGTAATTTTTTATATACAGGGTGACTGACGAAACACCTTTGGTGCTGTATCTCGCTTATTTTTTATCCGATTTTAATAAATAAAACATCAAATTAAACCATTTTTAAAAGACTTTAATAGGATCTGAACTGTTATTTTTTCTCGCACCCAGTTTTTGACAAAATACGATCAACATTTTTTTTAAATTGCACTGTATATATATTTTTATTGATTCGCAAGGAGAGATTTTTTCTGAATATAAAATTGTAGACAAATTTATCCATACATCAAACTTAAGTCGAGAAATTGAGGATAAAAAAAATAAATAAAAAGTCAAGTATCCATTGTAAACAATATACAGACCCTATTTTAAATGTCAAAAGTGACAGTGACAGCCATTGATACAATACTGCAACGATTTTTAATTATTTCATAATTAAAATGTTGCAATATTTCAAACACTGTACTAGAATTTTGTGCTTCTACAGAAATTGTTTTTCAGTTTTTGAAATCTTGCAACATTTTTATTATGAAATTATTAAAAATCATTGCAGTATTGTACCAATGACTGACACTATCATTTTTGACATTTGGAATAGGCTCTGTATATTGTTTACTATGGGTATTTGATTTTTAATTTTTTTTAATCCTCAATTTCTCGACTTTGGTTTGATGAATGGATAAAATCGTTTACAAATTTAGATTCAGAAAAAAATCTCCTTGCGGATCAGTACAAAATATATATACAGTGCAATTTGAAAAAAAAAGTTAATCGCCTTTTGTCAAAAACTGGATGCAAGAAAAAATATCAGTACAGTTCATATTAAAGTCTTTTAAAAATCATTTAATTTGATGTTTTATTTATTCAAATCGGATAAAAAAATAAGCGAGATACAGCACCAAAGGTTTTTCGTCAGTCACCCTGTATATATAAATAAAATATGTTTATTCAAGTACACATAAGAATAACTTCCATTTTTTACCACCTATTTCTATTATATATTGATTAACTTTTTTGACAATGTTAAATTGACATAAGTAATGTAGCTCCTTAAACGCAAAATAATGTTCTATAAAAATATAGGACATTACTTAGCCTCAAATGCAAAGTAATTTTTTATAGAAATATAGGACATTACTTTTCGTTTGACGAGAGCTTTCATCCCACAATATCTATCTGGCTTCCTAGAACACAGATGCACAACCCTTCCACTAGCCATTCTCTCTTGTAACTGCCAAAAAGTAGGCCTCGAAAGAAGCAAATACACGATCGTCTTCCTAGTAGTCAAAAAAGCCTTTGACCGAGGTCTGCTGTTTAAATGCAGTACCCTCATATTTCCAATCCATTTATTATATCTCCTGGACAGTTTCCTACACAATCGCTTCCTTCAGATCAAATATCTAATTTCTCTCTACAACTCATTTTCTCCCGAGCAAGGTCTACCTCACGGCTCGCCCCATTCTCTCATCCTATATAATCTCCTGGTGCACGACATCTACTATCCCAATCCAAAATACTTGAATAAATCAGCCTCTCCGTTCCTTTGCGCCGATGATATTGCCCCAATTATCCACGCTCCCACTCTCCATAAAGCCTTCAGCACCCTACAGGGCATAATAGATACTATTTAGACCTGGTTTGAAAAATGGCGTATTTCCATCAACCTTAAAAAATCTCCTTCCCTTTCACAGATTTACGGAACCGCTACCTCAATATCCACAAATGGCCATAATATATATCCCTCCGTTACCTGCAAATACCTAGAATAATATTCGATACTAAACTGAGCTTCAAAAACCACTCTACTTCCCTTAAAACAAAAGTCGAGAAAGGTGCGTCACATTTCAGAGGCCTAACCTACAAAATTCAAGGTATAAACGTACAAACAAGCACTGATATATATAATATATATATATATATATATATATATATATATATATATAATAATCTCCCGTCCTTTACTTGACTATTCAGCTATCCTCTTCTACAACCCTCAGCTATTAATATTTCGTAATTTTTAAGTCAGCCTTTAGAGTATTAACTAAAATCCGACATCCCCAAAATCCTCTGCATAACCCATAAAATTAATTGCTGTACTATTCTACAAAGGTAATCCCAATTCAAGAAAGACTATCTTCTCTTGCCCAAAATCCTAAATGCACTATGCATTCCCAGACACAAAAGATACTCCTAAACGTAAATTCCCGTCCATAACACTTTTTAATCATTTTATAATCTCAATTATTAACTAATTTAAAACAAGAACTTTACTTAAGACTGTTAGCAAACATGACCTTCCAAACAATGGTGAAAGTCTCATTTTATTTTGCAGTATCTGTAACAGAAAAATAAAATTAGGAGAAGCAAAAAATACTACACTGGCGCAAATCTTTCTTTGCGGATATTGTAAACTAAGTATCAATAATTTTCTCTTAGAATTAAATGTAAAAAATTTTTAATAAAGTAATTGAATTTATGTAGTCTTTAACATTTTTAGAACAAAATTTATCATATGTTGAATGAAACAAAAATACTAATAACAAACTTTCTATTCCTCATGGCCTAAGTTTATCAGTTTTAAATGATTTTTCCAACAAACTGTAGTGTACAACCTGAAAACAATAAATCACCGGTCGTAGAAAAGTGTATTAAATTAACTATGATTCTCTAAAACGCATACAAATATATAACTACTTTATATTGCATAGTTACAATTACCGTTTATAAGACGTTTCGCTGTATCTAGAATGTAAACGATTTTTAAAATGTAATAGAATTTTGTAAACGAACATTTCAATAAATAGAAGTTAATACAATTATCTTTAGTAATTTAAAAATACGGCAGTTGTCGCAAATCTTCAACAATCAATCACTTATTGAAACAAATACTTATGTCTAATATACGACAGATATGAAAGTATACAAAAGTAGCTATCATTACTAGTTTTAATGTATCCTGTGAAATAAATTGCAAAATGTTATTTTTCGTTCTTTATTAAAAAAAAGTCTCTTGTACTATGGCACAAAATATGTATTACTAAAGTAAAATAAATAACAAGGGCCATCAATTGCAACGTAGGCCAAAAAATACTTTTTATACTTGAAGAATTATTATTAGTTATGTTAATATCCAATTATTAAATTCAAAAATTACTGCAATTTTGGATGGTGTCCCTCGAAAGTGGTTAAAATTAAGCTTTTGAAATATTGATTTTACTATTTTTTTTAACTCAGAAATTAAGAGAATACACATGTTGAATTTCTAGTATTATTTTATAAAGGCTAAAATTAAAGATGGCTCATATGAAAGAAAAATCTCTTTGTAATTAAGCAATCTATTTTTTTTAATTCTTTTCTCATTTAAGCATTTTGTTATTAAACAAGAAAATTAAAAAAATATATAAAAACGTTTCAGTGTATAACATTATTGACACCTTATTCTTAATTTTTTACCTCTAATTTTATGTGCATTCTAATGCCTTTAAAACATTGCGTGTGACAATGCAAATTATTGAGCGAACTAATTATTCTACATATAAATATAATGCAATTGCATAACAATTCCACATGGAATGCAGAAAGCAGATGATCATTAAAAGCGCATCCTAGATTGTTACCCATTGTATTATACCAACAAACTGTTAACAATTTCACAAGAAAATCTTGTATAACGAAATAGTCATAATAAATTGAATTGAGCAATGTAATTCCCGACATTAAAGCGATATATTTACTAATTACATAAAACATCTGTTATATTCTGTCAGGAAGGTGTATTCGTTTACATTGTATTTATGTAACTTTCATGAGATATTAGGATTTTAATATTCAATATTCGAAAGTACGTGTAAATAAAGAACTAAATTATTAAAACAATTTTAATCTAAAATTTTATGTTGCCAAAAGCATTTAAAACTTAGACCTACTAGATAGTCTAAGTGTTATCTACAAAAAATCAAAATTTTTGTAATATCGGACCAACTCTTGTGAATATAATTTTTAATAACGCGCAGCGTTATAAATCATCGTCTCGCATGGAAATAAGTTGGTTATACAATTTCACGAAAAGCTTATTATTTAATAATAAACGTGTATGTCTAGAATGCATTCAAACATATTTTAGTTTACGTCTTCCTGCACGACTCATACTTCCTTTTAATTAATATAAATAATGACCAGTTAGAAGAGTATTACCTAAACGGTATGGTATATTTTCTAAATAAATTTCTGTTTAGAGAAGTAAAATAATTAACTTTTTATTGCAGAAAACACGTATTGTTTTTAATACTAGGATATAGGAAGATTTTTTTTTAAACAGACCATGGATACTGGCACGTAGGAAATATATTGAACTTATATGGCATACCGGTTTAATCGATTTAAAACTCTCTTAATTAAAGTTTACATGTAATGAAAAAAAATACTAATGCTGAAAGTAAAAATTATATTATTGTGTAATACTGATACAAAAGTAGACATGATTTTGTAATTTAAATTTATTAAAATTAATAAATCTGAAAATAAATAAGTATTATATTTACGTAAAAGCAAATAAGTATAGAAAGGAAATATGAAATTACATCAGGATTGAAACATTGAAGAAAAAAGTAAAGTAAAACGAACCTAGTCAATTTTTAATCAACTATTATTAACATAATTTTTAACAAGTGATTAACGAAAAATAAATACAGGATATGAAGAGAAATTTATTGTAAAAGTAAAAACAGAAATATATAGGCTCTGAAAGGAAGGGGATAGAAAGATAAATAATAAAATTATTAATAATTAGAAAAAACACGAAAATATTTCGTAAAATCTACAACAAATGAGTCTTATTAAGACTACAAAAACAAACCACTTTTGAAACAACTACTTCTCTAGCTAGTCTTAATAAGACTCATTTGTTGTAGATTTTACGAAATATTTTCGTGTTTTTTCTAATTATTAGTTAATTTTCTACAACGTAAAGGACTTATATATTTTATTATTAATAAAATTATTAAATAATATGTCGTATATTTGGTGAAGCTTTTAAATAATTTTTTACTTTTTATTAAAGGACTTAATTAAATAACTAAAATGGTTTTATATTTTAATCAATTTGTAAAAATTGATTTTGCAGACAATTCACTGATCACTAGTTGAAAGAATTGATTTAATGTACGAAATTAATTTTAACAAATGCAAATCTCCTTAAGATCTGAAATTTATTTTTCACTCATCCGTTACTTGAGTTTTTATTTAAATTAGAAAAAAATATTTCACTAAGACATGAAATTTAAATTACTAATATTATTATAATATTTTTTATACCATTTTATGTACATGTCTAGATAAATATGTACCTTTACGTAAAGCTTCAATAAACAATTTTGTAGCTGGTTAACATCAGAAATCATAAATAAAATCAAGAATAAAAATTTTCATCGTAATAAAACTAGAGAGACTTACAACAACTTTAAAATGAATAGTAAGAAAAACACGAAAACATTTCGTAACTTTAAAATTACTCGAACCCATTATAAACATTTAATATCAACAGGGTTTAAGAACTACTTCGATTTAGTCTCTTCTAATGTTTCTACAGATCCGAAAAATTTTAATCACATATTTACAACAAAAAGAAAACAACTAGAATTCCCGGTGTTATGTACTTTAATGGATTGGAATCAATTGTCAATGCATTTGCAGACATTTTGAAAATACTTATACCAGAAGTAAAGGTTTTAATGATATTAAAGAGATCCACAGTAATTTACCAACTATTAACATAACATCTTTTAGCTCTGATGATATTCTTAATGCCATAAATAGATTGAGTAGTTCCATGTCTTGTGGTATCGATGGTATTCCGAATTTCTTAATAAAAGTTTTTGCCACCTTGAATCTATGAAAACAAATTTTAATCTCATTCAAGAAAACTCGAAGTTCTTCTCAATTTGAAAATACAAAAAATGCTCTCCAGTATTCATATCAGGTAATCCTAGCGTCATTACCGAATACAGGCCTATTGGCTTATTGCCTAATTTTGCAAATGTTTTTGAGATGATATTCTACGATTTCATTTATTCAAATGTCAAAAACTGTATCTCTCTACATCAGCATTGTTTTATGAAAAAAAAGATCCACAATAAGAAAGGTCATGTCTGGAGCTATTCCTTTACCTATTCTTTGTTAATGATCTAAGTACTTCCTTAGATTATCGCCACCAAAAACCACCAAACCTGGACGATAAAGCGAAGGGCTGTAACCCATTTAAGGCAAGAGACCTGGCAAGATCGCCAATACGCCAGAGGACAATGTCACTTTCAGAGATGGACAGGAGGCACGAGGAGGCGAACCCTTTCGCCAGAAGACAATCTCTGGCTCGCACGCCGCTTATGGAAGGCAAAACACTGGCGCCTACAACAAAAAACAAAAGGAAAGCCATGGAATCCCCCTAACAACCAGTACCAGACTGGCTGGAAAACAGGACGGAAAGACAGGTAAACAGAATAGCCACAGAGAAGTACTGGGAAGAACTTATAGGCTTTATAAATGATGTGAAAAATAAAAACGTTCATGTACAAGTCAAAGAGTTGACTAAAAAAATCTACAGACTTACTAAATTTGACTGGAGATTAGAAGAAGACGACATCAAAAGCTTCGAGCAACACATAAGACAAACCAAAACAGAAGTTCTAGAACTAAGAGAAGAGGTGAAGGATCTAAAAGGCCACATAAGCAAACTGACACAAGAAAATAGGAAAACCACCGACAAGGAAACAAAGAATACAGGCTGAAAAACGAATGAGCAGGATACAGACAAGAAGACACAAGACCTGAAAAAACTAATCCAACCCGAAAAAACTTTAAAGAGGTAGCAGGACTGAAATGGAAACTCGAAAACTACACCCATACTGAACTTATCAGGGGATCAGTCACAAGGGCGGGAAAAAGCTATGACACTCTCAGAGTCATAGATAGGCAGTACAAAATAGTAGGAAGAAGCAAGAAAAAAGAAAATGGTCGGGAGAATAAGCCCCAAATCCAGAAGGAATTGGAGGAGCTCAGAGAACAAGGGACCGAACCGGGCGGCATAGTCTATATGATCCACTCGACAAGAACCCCTCAAAACGATGGCTCCTGGTAGAGCAGCCTGCAGTACTGGCTTTACCTTATGCTGAACATGGAAGGAAACCAGGAGGAAAAAACGGGTCAACTTTTCACGGGTCTCAAAAGAGCGAGAGAGATTTTAGAAAACGACCACAGATCACAGTTTACGATTGAACTGCCGGAAATGGACCAGTCCATCGGAAGAAGGATGGTGGAATACATATGGCATGACACAGATATGCAAGTACAAATATACTCGCCCATGCAACAACAGGACAAGGCGTCAGACGAGTTTACCACCCGTAAAAGGGGAGACAAAACAACGAAACGCTAATCATTAAACCAAATGGCAGAGATGGGTATGCGGATATTCTACGCAACATAAAGCAAAATGTCAGCACTGATGGGGTAACAATAAGGGACATACGGAAAACGCAATCAGGCAGCGTCCAACTTAAAGTAAGAGGAAAGGGGAAAAGGGAAATAGCGGCCTTTACGGATACACTCACGCAGGGGATAAAAGAAGTAGCTCAGGTTACCCTGAGGGAAGAAAAAACGCACCTTCAGGTTACTGGACTTGGACGAAACGGTACAGGAGGAGGATATTCGTGCCGCACTAAGGGATACGCCTAGCGGACAAGGCAAACATGCAGGGAAAGAAATATGGCTTTATCACAGTTAGTGCGGAGGAAGGCAGACTCCTAGAAAACATGAACACGGTAGGGCAAAATTGGCACCGCTGGAGAATAAGAGAGGTGAGAAACCCCCCAAAGTGCAAAAAGTGCCGAAGAGTGGGCCATGAAGCAGCGAACTGCCCAAAAGGAAACTCAAATGGAGCCTGCTACAGATGCGACGAGCAGGGACATATCGCCAAAGATTGTCCAAACGATCCCAGATGCTACCTCTGCCAGGAGGAGGGGCATAGAGCTAAGAAGACAGCTCTATCAGGAGAAGAATAGCCATAGCATGCAGCAAATCCCTAAGGAAAAGAAACACTCGCAATAAGCGTAGGGCGACGTACTGGTGGTCGGAGGAAATCGTCACAGAGAATGCACAAGGGCAAGGAGGCTGATTACACGGGCCAACCACACCTCGGACGAGTATAAAAAGAGAACTACCCTCTGCCACTACAAAGAAATGAAGACAACCCTCAAGAAGAGGATAAAACAGGCCAAAACCAAATGTTGGCAAACGGTATGCCAAGAAATAGACGCAGACCCGTGGGGAAAGGGCTATAAAATAGTAATGAGGAAAATACGTAATCTCTCGCCCATCTCAATCCCAGACGGAAAACAGCTGGAAATTGTGAAGTCCCTCTTTCCTACGCACGAAATCAGCCAAAGAACAAGGGTGATAACTACAGACGACATCACACCATGTACGCTGGAGGAGATCATGAAGGCGGGCAACAAGCTGCGTAAAAAGAAAGCCACTGGATCAAGCGGAGTTCCACCAGAAGTCATTAAATGGTTGGCAACCGAACACCCAGAGACATTCAAGGATACCTTCCAGCAGCTACTTAGTAAAGGTGACTTCCCAAATAACTGGAAGAAGGGAAAACTTATACTCATCCCTAAAAAGAGTGGATACAGACCCATCTGTCTACTGGACTCGACGGCAAAGCTCTTTAAGCAAATAATAGTTGGCCGACTAGAGGAGATACAACACAATCAAATCAGCAATCACTAATACGGCTTCAGAAAAGGGAAGTCGACAACGGATGCGGTCAGCAAGGTCGTTGAGATCGCCAACAAGGAGATAGGCCATCCCAAGAACAACTTCGTGGTTCTGATAACTTTGGACGTGCGGAATGCCTTTAACTCCGCCCCGTGGAAAGGTATTGTAGAAGAGCTACAAAAAAGAAATATGCCACAATTCTTGATCAACATAGTGAGTAGTTACCTTCACGACAGGCACATCCAAGTAGGATTCACAGAAAGCCTGCAACTTACGTGTGGTGTCCCGCAAGGATCAGTCCTAGGGCCGATCCTATGGAACATCTACTTCGACGGTGTCTTTGGAGTGGAAGTACCCGAAGGCATACATCTGGTCGGCTACGCAGATGACCTAGCGGTAGTGGCCTGAGAGAATGATGAGGAGGGGTTAGCACTCAACTTTAAACACGCCATTCATAATGTAACAACCTGGGTGAAGGGGAAAGGCCTGCAAATAGCGCCTTAAAAAACAGAAATGGTAATCTTCGCGGGCAGGAGAACGCTCCGCAACATAACGGTTAGGCTAGGGGACACAGAAGTAAAGAGTCAGAAAGCGATAAAATACCTTGGAGTAACCCTGGGACACAATATCGGCATGGCGGATCATATCAAATAGGCAGCAGAGAAGGCAGAAAAAGTAGCGACCGCACTAAACAGGCTGATGCCAAATCTCAGAGGACCCAAAGAAGACAGACGGCGAATCGTATACAGTACCTGCACATCAATACTACTCTATGCCGCACCTATATGGGGCACATGAGTAGTAACTGAGAGGTATAGGAAAATCTTGGAGAGTGTCCAAAGGAAGGCAGCATTCAGAATCGCCTGCGCTTACAGAACAACCTCGACCAGGGCGATCCAGGTAATAGCTCTACTATACCAATCCACTTACTCGTTAAGAAAAGGGTAAGCAAATATAACAGCACAGCAAAGGGGAAAAAATGACACCCGTGAGGAGACATTAAAAACATGGCAGCAAGAATGGTCCAATGAGAGGGAAAAAGGCCAATGAACCAAAAATCTAATTCCCAACCTCATACCATGGGTTACTCGTGGACACGGCAGCGTAGGATACTATCTAACGCAACTACTAACCGGCCATGGATGCTTCAATGAATACCTGTACAGGTTTAAACTAAGGGAGAATGGATACTGCACCTACTGCGATGAGACTGCCGATACCCCAGAGCATACTATCTTCAGATGCAATAAGTGGGAGAGCACGCGGGAAGAGATGACTCAGGCAACAGGAGGCACAATAACACCGGGCAACCTCATAGATAAAATGCTGGCGTCAGAGGACCACTGGAACTCCATTAGTACGGGTGTCACCAAGATCCTGAGCGAAAAAGAGCGGGATGAATGGGAAATCCAAAAAGCAAACAGATCGATAACAACTAGGGCCTGAAAACACCGAAGGTTTGGGCGTACCCATCCTGATGTAATGCCGAAAGGACTTTCTGGGATGGGCTACAAAACGCCAAGTGGAAGGGGGTTTAGTGGATGAGAGCTCCACACTCAGACTGGTAGAGCTTCCCCTATACCACAATAAAAAAAGATTATCACCACCTGTTGTTTGTTACAAATGAAACTCTCTGTTGCGTGGTTCATACGAGACTAACTTACTTTACTGATACTAGTATGTTACAGAGGGCGCCACTATGAATATTTTTAAATATAATTTCAACACCATGAAATATAGTGCTTTCATAAATATTCATATCTTACATATTCCTATGTTGTAAATAAATTTTGCCTCACATAAGCCTTTGGTCAATAAATCTGCAGGCATATTTGATGTGGGCATATATACAATTTTAATGCTACCATTATTAACAGTATCTCGAATAAAATGACGCTTAACGTCTATATGCTTAGATCTAGCATGAAACACAGGATTCACAGACAACTTCTGCGCACGTTGATTATCGTTATGCAACACTTTTGTATCATTAACATTGGTTAACTCGCACAATAAATTCTTTAAATATGTACCTTCTATGGCTGCTTCAGTAAGAGCCATGTACTCCGCTGGAAAGCGCAATTGTATTCTGCTTTCTACTTTGCCACGATATAGCTGCATTTGCTAAATTAAAGACGTAACCGGTGTATGATCTCATATATTGTTTGTCATTTGCCCAATCCGCATCTGTAAAGCCTTGGACTTCTGATCCTGTCCGTCCGTATCTTAAACCATGACATCTAGTACCCTTCAAATATCTTAAAATTCTTCTTTGTGCATTTCCAGTGCGATTCATCATAACAAGCATTAAATTGGCTCAAATAGCTTACGCTTTATGAAATATCTGGTCGTGTAAGCACACTTAAATACATTAAACTACCTATTAGTTGTTGGTAAAGAAAATCTTCATTACATTTTGTATTGCTGGGTTTCAATTGCAATTTCGATTCCATAGGGGTCTTAACTGGTTTACAATCAACCATTTTAAACTTTTTCAGCAATGGATTCACATAGGTTTCTTGATCTATAGTTATTGTCCCTTCCTTCCAATTTCTTTCTATTCTCATCCCTAAACATTGTATTGCTTCTCCTAAATCGTTTAGTTTCAATTTGGAGCCTAAATCTTGTTTTAGGAACTCTAGTTCCGATAAGTCTTTTGAAAAAATGAATGATTTCTTCATTTTTTTCGTATAGGGCTATTATTGTTAGCTTGTTTTCTTTGCCTTTCATATATATATACACGGTTCCAACTTTGATCTTTCGTAACCTATCTTATTAAGTACACTTTCAACTTTCTTATTCCAAGACCGAGAAGATTGTTTCAAACCATATATAGCCTTTTTTCATCTACTGCGAAACCTTCTGACTGCTCCATATATACTATTTCATCTAGGTCACCATTCAAAACAGCTGTAGTTAAGTCAAGATGTGTTATGGTCAAATCCAATTTGACTGCTAAAGCCATTAACATTCCCAAAGTTAAATGCCTCACAACAGGTGCGATAGTCTTTGAGTGAAGCCTCTCGCTACGAGTTTCGCTCCATAACAAACTTGGTTTTCACTATCGCACTTGGTTTTGAAAACCCACTTGCAACTGACTACTTTGCATCCTTGCAGCAATGCTGTAAGATCCCATGCTTCATTTTACTTGAAACTTTCCATTTCTTCTTGCATCGCTCTCTTCCACTGAGCGGCATCTGGACTGGAACAGGCTTCTTCAACTGTTAACGGATCTGAGGGTATAGAATCTCCATCGCAGCATATGTATGTCACAAAATCTTCAAACACCTTGCGTTTCGGATGTCGATTGGATTTTCTAATTGGTTCTTGTTCCTATAAAGAATCAATGTTATTCATACTGCTACTTGATTCTTCTTCAGCTTCATAACTTGTATCTCTCACTGATTCTGCTACTGTTTCTTCGTCAGAACTTATTTCCCCCACTGATTCTGCTATTTCTGCATTTTCTTCAGAACTTATATTCTCCACTTTCTCCACTATTTCAGCTTCCTTGCTGTCCTTCACCAGCACTTGGTTTTCTGTAATATTTTCCATTACTACTACATTTCTACTTCTGGTTACAATGTTTCTGTTGGCATCGTACAATCTGTATCCTTTTGTTGTTTCACTGTATCCTACTAATATCATTTATATGGACTTCTTTTCCCATTTGGTTCGTCTTTCTCTTGGAATATGAACCATTACAGGGCTCCCAAAGATTCTGAAATCACCTACATCTGATTTGTGACTATGCCAAACTTCATAAGGAGTTTTCTTCTAAACCTGATACCATTGATCTGTTTCACAAGTAAACCGCTGTATGTACAGACTGAGGGGTGTAGGGGTTTGTTTTCTGATGTATGATACCATTTCTTTTGAGTAATTTTTCCATTTCATTATTGCAAAACTCACCACCATTGTTTGATCTTATTTTCTTTATTCTGCAGTGTTTCTGGTTTTCCACCATTCATTAGAACTCTTTAAATTTGTTGATAACTTCATCCTGTGTCTTCGGAAATTATACAAATGTCATACGACTATTCTCATCATCAAACAACACAAAATACCTGGAACCTCCCAAGGACGTAAATTGCATTGGACCGCACACATCACTGTGAATAACTTCCAAGGTTCTGTCTGCCCTTGTTCCTTTGTGTTTGAAAGGCAGTCTCGTCTGTTTGCCTTTACAGCAAACTACACACTGTTTTTTTCTGACTTTCTTTATATTGAATTCCCTTAACCACTCTACCTTGCAACCTTTTAAGATCTGCATAATTGATATGTCTATATCTGCGATGCCACAATTCACTTGTGACTACTGCTGTTCTCAGCAGACTGCTTTCACACTTAGTCGGACTTTCAATATTTTACTTATAAATTAATTTTTAATTAAATCCGCTGTTGCAACCAATTCACTATTTTGATTAAATATTTTGCAACCATCTGCTTCAAACTGCACACTGTTACTATTCTTGATTAGTTGACTAACCAACAGTAAGTTTGTCTTTAGCTCTGGTACACACATTGCACGTTGAATTGTCACTCTATGTTTGTCTTTTCCAACCGCTGTTGTAATATTAACTAGTCCTGTACATTCAACTGGAATTTTACTTCTATTTGCTACCATAATTTCACTCAGTTCAACTTCCGTTGACACATTACGAAGCCAGTTTCTGTTTGCAGTTAAATGAACACTCGCGCCTGAGTCTACATACCAATAATTTTTATTAAACGATCCACTTAAAAATACCGCACTGAACGCATTCTTCTTTTTATTATTATTATTACAGTTTCTACGTCCGTTTGGTCACTTGTTTTTAAAGTGATCCATCTGTTTACATCGGAAACATTTTACATCTTTGACATTTACAGCTGATTCACGGATACTGCCATCTGCCGTGCTACACCCATACTTGTACTTCATTCCCGCACTTCTGGCGCTGGCGAATGCACTGACTGTCTTACCGACTTTCATTTCCATGTCCAGCAACTTTGTTTATATACTGTCAGCCATTGCAATTCCTGAATGTTCGATCGCCATGATCATCGGCGAATATCTTTCAGGCAATACGACTAATAATAGAGATCCTACCCACTCATCATCTATTTGAAATCCTGTTCCTTTCAATTTCTGCGCTGTGTCAACCATTTGATTTACGTACGACTCCATTGAATTATAATTCTCCAGTCTTATTGAAATAAGAGCTCGCAGTAATCCAATTTTCCTTGTAAAACCCGAGTCGTCAAATAGATTTTTCAGTTTATTACAAACTTCTTTCGTGGACTTTGTCTCTTTTATGTGAACAAGTAACGGCGTCTCAATCATTAGGATTAGTTTAGCTCTCGCCAGCTTGTCCTTTCCCACATCTGTTTCCGAGCCATCAATGCACTTGTTTAAACCTTCCAGTATTAAAAAGTTCTCCGCCGCAAAGGCCCAATCATTGTAATTATCACGACCCCGCAACTTCTGAATGTTCGCTAAGTAACTTGCCATTTTTCATTATCAACTTTTCACGCACTATGCGAGCCTAGGCCCATAACCTGTTACAAACAAACTCTCTGTTGAGTGGTTCACACGAGACTAACTTACTTTATTCATACTAGTATATTACAGAGGGCGCCACTATGAATATTTTTAAATATAACGATTTTCGATAAATGGTCTTAATACAGTATTAGACTGCTGCCGTATCAATAAATTATTTCTTAATGTGAGTAAGTGTATAATAGTTATCTTCTCGCGGACAATACGCTTCTATTTTCCTACCACATTATGTATCAAGTTTTGGAGAGATGTTCTATCTCTAAAGATTTAGGAATAATTTTCGATTGATAATTTACTTTTAAGGAAAATATTCTATCCATTTCTTCTAAATCCGGTTGAGCACTTGGCTTTATTATCCGTAATACGAAATTATTTACAAATCAAAGGGCTTTGATTTTTCTATACGTCTCATTTGTTCTTGAAAATGAGGCAATTATTTGGGATCAATTTTACCAAATCATATCCAATCAGTAGAAAAATCCAGCGAAAATTTTACAAATCAGTCATAAGTACTTCTGAGTAGATTTAACGGTGTGCCATTTGTCATATGCAGACATGTCCAGGGGCAAACATTTCTATATAAAATCATTCACAACTTAATTTATTGTCCAGGACTAAGAGTTAATTTAAACTTTTATGTTCCTAGGTTGTCCATAAGAAATTATCATTGTTTCGATACGATACAACGATAAAGGTATATTGTCTAAACGTTGCACTAGATCCCAAATGGTTGGATAACCACCGACATTGACGGGATATGTCAACAGCGACAATTATAACAATAATAATAATGTACATACTAAATATTGTTCCTCGACAACAACAGCCACGGACCGGTTTCGATCGCTGTTGTTGACGGGGAACAATATTCTCCTTGTTTCTATTCTTTACCAGCAAATTCCAATATTTTAGAAAAAGTCTCCTATAAACAGAATAAGCAAATTTCACAACGGAATTGCAGCTTGAGTTAATTTAAAACACTTTTGTCTTTAACTTGTAATATGGTATATGATCACTATAATTTTGTTTAATAGTTTCGTGTGTGCATGTAATTATGCTTGTATATACATGACAATCATAGTTTTTTTTTAAATTTAAGTATTTAGTTTTAGTTTAGTAAATATCCTGTTTTTATTCTTCACTGTATGTTAATTTATAATTGGGCTTTGCCTATTGGGCAATAAATATTATTATTATTATTATTATATTGAAAATTCTATTACACACCAAAAAAAAAAAACAATAAAAACCAATTATTGAGACTTATTGAAAAAAAAATTAATGAGCCAGATGGTTAGACATTTCGTGAAACATTTATTAATAACGTAAAACTTTCTTACAAATTTAAAATAATGACGTGGATAATATTAAACTAGTGTATAAAAGAAAATATGGTACGACAGAATTATTATTATTAATATTATTAGAAATAAATTGGCAATTATCCTATCAACTGAAAATTAAACCATTTCAAATTAACAATCAAAAACTATTTAGCACATCTATCTTACAATTTTCCTAATATAGTTCGATAATGCGCTGTTATGGATATGATTCTACCTCCGTTCTTCTGAAGTTACGTTTAAGTAGTCGAATCTCAAAATATTAATGAACAGTGTACATAGTTTAAGATGAAATCACCTTTATGGCCCTTTCCGATCTCATCTGTTTCCAATTAATAATTTATATCTTTGTTCGTTGTACGTGACTATTTTACAATTCTGCGTTATTGCAATATCTACAATATTCTAGTTATAGTTTTAGGGATAATGCATCTGAATTCCTGTGCATGCCAATAAAGAACAACATTAATATTTTTTACACATAGATAGACATATTTATAAAAATTCCACCGATTTTGCTTTAGCAAGTAATTCTTTCGTTGTGCGCAGTAAAATTTGCTTCTGGTTTGACAAAGTTTTACTTAATTAATTGATTATATACTTTTGTTTATTCTAGATTTGAGGTAAATAGGATCCAATTCTTGCATCACTTACATTGATATTCACTATGTTTTTTATCTGGTAATAATTAACTTTCTATTGGCATACTTATAAGTACATTATTTAATGTATGATATTCTTCAATCCACCGAAACATTTAATTTTCTCCGGTTAAGGAAATTAATGGTTTAGCAATGTTGTAAAATCCCTGTGGATAATTAAGTGCATAATCTAAGAAAATTATTAATTTACTGTAAATTTCCTGGATTTACTATAATCTTTTGCACATTTTAATGTGATGATATAGTAGTTCATCATTAAAAAAGATGGCATTTTCTTGTACTAAACTGTAACCCGAAATCTTCTAATTAGCAAGCCTCTCTTCCAAGTTTTTCATGCGTTTATGAACGAAGCAATTTAAATTAAATAACATATAACACTGAATTACAGTAATCCTGTTCCTAAAGTAAATAGTGTTTTGTTTTGTCTTGTTCTATGAAAGCTACATCCACTTGAAGAAATCACATTATTTATGTATTAAGCGTATTTAATTATAAGTATCTATTTTAGTCACATTAGTAAGTTGATAATTAACACACAAATGGGGTAGAGAATGCGCACTTCACGACAATCGCACAGAACTGCCCCTGGTGAACCCTGGTAACCTGATTAAAACCACCAACCCATATGGCGAGTGGGTGATATTCTAACAACGTCACCTCAAAATGACACAATGTTAAGAAATCTGGAAATCTGAGGCCAAGCCTCGGAAACTAGACGGAAATTACGTTGACGGTCCCAGCAAATGGAATAAGGAAGGAACTGGAAAAGTTCATAACCGTGAATATTGGTGGCAAAAAATTTAAAAGGCCAGGGCTACAGCTTCAACGAAATTTCTTTTTGATAGCAGTACAATCGGCGAGGTCCATGGGCTACTAAATACTTCTATTCAACTCTCGATATCCTATACCTTTTCTTCTTTGTTAACATTAGCAATCTTCTCCTTATCTGTCTAAATGATTAAGCCTTTTCGGTATCATTTTATAATAAAAAAACATTAGTCCGTTCTTTTTGTCCTATGTTAAATACAACCCGGTAATTTATTATTAACTCCATTAATTTATTAAGTTATATTTGGTTGGATTTAGATAATAAGTTAAAGATATTTTTTCTAACTCTCTGTGATTTTTTAAAATTATTTGTTGTGGTCTTTTTAATATCCAAACACCTTTCATTAAATGCAGAAACCTAAACACTATCAATATTCATTTATACAACTAAGTTACATTACTGTCCTTCGAAATAGTCGCCTCCCATAACTATGTATCGCTGAGATCTGCTATACATGTTCTAGAAACTTTTCAAGAAGGCTTCTTTTAGGATAGAGTTCAAAAGACTCGTCACGTTAAGTTAGATGATAGAAATGTCGTCAAATCTCTTTCCTTTCAAAGCGAGTTGGAGTTGTGACTATAAGAAGAAGTCTGGAAGATTGAGATCTGGCGAAAATGATGGATGTTCAACTTGCACCACCCCATTTTCTGCAAGGAACTATTTGACGATATTGGCTGTATGAAAGTGAGCATTGTCGTGAACAAAAAAGTATTAACCTTGTTGTGCACACTGCGGTCGTACCCTGCGTAGACGTTTCATGAAACGGATCAAAATTTCAATGTACATTGCAGTATTGGAATCAAAGACATTTTGCAATATTCCTGAACGAAATGTACAAAGCTTTTGAACTTCATCCCAAAAGAAGCCTTGTTGAAAGTTTTCCAGAACATGTATGCCAGATCTCAGTTATGGAAGGTGGCTATTTCAAATGACAATAATGTAACTTTCCTTAATATTGCATCTACGTTAATTTTACAGAACTATTGCCTAAACTTTATTGTCAGAGGTTGTATATTTATTTATGTATTTATTTATTAGTGCTTTATCAGTCATGCTTTATAAATATAATCCGAAAAACATAAAACAGTATATAGGTTTTATAATTAAAATTGCCATTATCAAGAATATTTATTTTGATTCTTGATAATGGCAATAAGCTGACTAGTCGAAAATTAAAAAAATATTTGTGAAACAAACCAAGTGATTTTAATTATAAAACCTATTTATTAACATAATGTTTCACCAAGTGATTAATGAGAAACAAGTATATGATACATAAAACAGTAAACAAAACTATACAAATAATTTCGTCAGTAAGCTGAAAGGCGGAGTTCACTCTTGAAGAATGTTCTTCCACACTAACCTATCGGCCCTCTCCTTCACTGTGTCATTATGGATGAACTGATAGGTCCTCTACTATAATTTGGTATTTAAATGATGTGTTTCTTAAGGCGATTGTAGATTTGATTTCACCTTAAATGGTATAACCATTTCGTTGGTCGATAAAATTTCAGGTCAATTAATCTAGTAATATATATTTTTATTGATAGATTCATACACAAAAAGAGTATCTGCATAGTTTGACAAGTTTGATATTTTTCAGTAAACAGTTATCACCTAAAAATAATGCAAATTTTAATGAGATTTTTCTCTGCAGTTTAATCTGTAAAGTACGTTTAAGGTGTGTTTGATTTCACGTTTTTGCAAAGACACACTGTCTACACAGTTTATATTTAGTGTGCTAATTGAAAAAAGTAAGCTATAAATAGACAATTTGTTTATTTTTTATTAAACTATACATTTTGTGAATTTATTTCTTAAGATCAATATCGTTTTAATGTAATCCTTCGTTCTTCTTCTTTTAATTGAGCCAGAAAAATTAATCTGCCGAGTGGCCCATAAAGTCACAAAGGAGTTTGAACATTCCATAACTTGTTTAATAATGAACTTTCCTCTTCCTAATTTTTCAGAAATTGCACTCGGTAAGTGTGAAAATTTACCATAAAAAATTAGAGCACGTTATAACGCACCACAATTGTTCAGTTTTACTTTGAAAACCAACATACACTTGTAAGAACGCAGCGAGCATATCGTCGTCATTTTAATGTTAGAGATGCACCCTCGGAGGCAATGGATCTTTTTGAGCAACAAGGTTTGGTAGGTGACATTATACGTACCGGGAGACTACGAACAGCTAGGATAGAAGAAAATGCGGATCTTCTGAGAAGCAGTATCGAAGAATATACAGAAACATCGACTCGGAGGCGAGCTACTCAATCTAATATCCGTCGAAACTCACTACAGCAGATTTTACACGGTTCATCCGTACAAGACTTATCGGGTTCATGAATCAAAACCTGCAGATTATCCACGACGGCTAAACTAGGACCTCAAACTTCAACAATTGGCAAGAGAAAAACAACTTTATAGATCGTCTGAATATGTCCGACAAAGCTTATTTCCACCTAAGTGGAATGATTAATACGCAAAACTATAGATTCTGGGCCACTGAAAACCCTACAGTGGTATCCCAGCATAAATTACACACTGTTAAATGTACAGTTTGGTGTGAAGTAACATCACGAGACAGATCGGACCGTTTTTATCAAAATGACAATGGTAAAGCAGTGATCCTAAATGGAGAACGATATAGGGTAATTCTTCAGAGTCCTGCAGTGGAATGTGGTTAGCGCTACCTACCTTACATCTGGAGACATATTGGAAGGTGTAAAGGCTGTTTTTGGCAAGCTAATAATATCGAGAAGATGTGTAACCGCCGCGATTTCCGGACCTCGCGGGACCTGATTTTTTTATGGGAATACTTGAAGGAAAAAGTTTTCGAAAAGAAACCTCGGACCTTTCCACAACTCGAGGGAAATATTCCTGGCAAAAATAAGGCAGCCAGAGACGGTAATAACTGCAATGAACCATGTCGTCGAAAGAACTCATTTGTGCGAAGTGGAAGACATTTTAAAAGATGTTATATTCTCCGCTTAGTATAAAAAACTCCAAGATGTGTTCTTACTTTTATGCTATTAATTAATTAAAAAAATTAAAACGAAATGTTTAGTGACTGATTAAAACTCTTCCGCGACTTTTGGGCCATCCTGTATTACCGTAAACTTTGGTTTTGGGCAACCCCATAGGAGAAAGTCTATAGGGGTTAAATCAAGTCTGCGTGAAGGGCAATTTATGTCATCACTTCTTGAGATCAATTTGCTAGAAAAAATTACACACAGAGATGTGTTGGACGCATGTAACATTGCTTCGTCCTGCTTGGACCATGTTTTTTGGTAATAGCGACCAACGTCTAAAACCGAGGAATCTCCACATAATTCTCTGAATTAACTGTAACAGCACCTATTCTTTCATTTTCAAAAAAGTAATGGCAGATAATACCTCGGGCCAATATCCATACAGTTATTGTAAGCGAATGTAGAAGAATCTGATGTTTGCATTTTTCATATAATACATCCACTTTAATAACGGTTGGTCTACTTATTTATATTGCGTAGTATGATACAAATAAGTTTCATCCGAAAACAAGATGTTAGTAAACGTTGCTTGGTTTATGGTATCAAACATTTAACTGGCACCCTGAGGCTTCACTTAGTAGACCAATTGAATTTTACTTTAGATTTTTGTACATAAAACGCAGTAATGGCGACCTAAGCACATTTAAAGTGCTTGCGCATTTCCAAATTGAAATATTCGGATATTCGCGAACAAAATGGTTTATACGATTAACATTCTCGACTTCCTGATGACTTTCTTGATAATCTTGGTGGACTAGTTTTTTTTTTTTCAATGTTGTACTGGTCTCTTCAAATTTCTTCATCAATTTTCGAATGAGAGGCATGTTTGGTGCCTCATTTAAGTGGCGAAAACCTCGAATATTGCACAATTTTATAAGCAATGAAGTCGCCGATTCATATTTCTATGAACTCACAAAGAACAGTCTGCTCTCTACCGATTGGCCTACCCTTCACTCCCCTAAGATTAATTGCGTTCGCGCATAAAAGTGAACAAATATATATTTCATTTTAGGATAATATCTGTAAAATACTCATTGTTTTCCCATTGATAAAGTTAAAGTAATTTTCTACATTCTGCACATGCGCACGTGCTATAAACTCGATTATCTAGGATAAATATCATGAAAAGTTTCCTGGAATAGTCTAAATCTTTCTCTAATAACTTTTCGTTTTTTATTTGTTTTCATATAAAATAACACGGTAAGTAATATAGTACATAAGTTCAATTTAAAAGTAAAAAGGAAGATAAATGTTAGCACTGTATATCTAAATAGATGTATGTATATGCAACGTTTTGATCATAGCAGAAATAAAAGAAATGCTACTTTAAAGGTCTTGTAAGAAATCATAGGGGAAAATAAAAGTAATGAAAGAGGACGAAACAGTTATTCCAGTATATGATTTATCTTTATTAAAAGGGGAATCACTCATTCGTATTAAGATCATATAACATTTAAATCTTACGCCTTAAATAAGCATATAATTTCTAAAATTAATAAAATTAACTCAATGTATCATTTTGTAGATATATTTTATATACTTATCATAATAAGAGGGCGATTTATTAATAAGAATTATAATAGAAAGAATATATTATCTAAAAACACGTCTATTTTTTAAATAGCATAGTAGATAAAATATTTATATAACATTAATCACTAGTCAATAAATATTCATAATACATATTTTACATATCACGATCCAAAGAATTTACTTCTTCTACGACAAGTTTAATTTATGTCAACTTAATCATTAACGAGATTAATATAAACCTGCCATTTAAATTTGCAATTAGCAGGATTACCATTTGGCATATACGTCTAATTTTAATTAAATTAAATTATTCATTTTACTTTCTCGCATTAGAGAAATTTTGAGAATAATCTATCTGCAATAGAACCAAAAAAACACCTATCATGAACAAATTTAATGTCTTAATATGTAATTCCAATATTAGTAAGAAAAAAAGGCTATACGAATAGGTCGATTGATGTAAATAATATATAATTAAGGAACTGTATTAATACCTCCACCGTGACCGAGAAGAAGAAGAACGCTCATCAGGCGGTACGTCACACGCTCTTCGACATTCTGGCGAAGGAAGGGATGTCTATAAAACAATCTCTAGCCATCGTAAAGACTCAGTGTGGATTTGTCTTTTTAGTGAAAATGGTGCTGATTGCCATGGATAGGATGCGACTTGCATTACTGGTACGTAATTTTTATTTATCTCAAAGGCGTGTTATCAAATGGTGAAAGCGCATCATTTATACGGAGGATATTGGGGATTGCGCGGAAACTTTCTGAATTTGGCACAGAAAATTACCTTAAAACATATATTAATATGCTAAGAATACATTGTATATAAAAATTGCAAATTAATTTTTTAACATTTATAATTGAACTGGTATTATAAATGGTTAATTGTTACTTTTATCAAAAATTTTATGGAATATTAATTTTTTAAATAAATATTATATTATGATTACTTCAGAGAGGGTAGTTACGTATATTATAATAAATAATTTATACGAGGAAATACTAATTAAAAAAGTATAAAAATAATTATAAAGAAAGATATGTTTGATAATTACAAGCTGAAGTTGTCGAAACTATTGTAACAAGTGTTATTAAAGAAATAATACCAAAAAGGTAATTGTTTTATGTTATTAAGATATAAAAATTTACGTTATATTTATTTCACAAACAAACACCAGGCGCTATTTTATTAGTTTATAATTATTCATAAGTAATTAATTGTTTTGTTTTTATAATGTAATAATAAAAATATTTTTAATTAAATTAACAATATTTTAAATACTATAATACGTATCTCTTTATCACAATAGATGTAAAAGTAAACAAAATAAAACATTTCATTAAATATTAAAGTATAGATACTATTTAATTTTATTAAAGAGAACAATAGCAAGAACATTGAAAATGTTTATTTAAAATTGAATAAATAAAATGTTATACTATTTATATGATAATTAAGAAATTATTTATTTGAAATTTTTATTATGAATATAAATGATAAAATCAAATATTTGCCATACATAGATTCTGCTTTTAAACCAAAATATTATAATGTGTTTATGTAAATATATTTTTACAAATAAAATACTTTTTACTTTATATGTATAACTGATACTTTATTTAGTGCCTATAGTTTCGGCAATTTCAAACTAGAAGTCTCAGTTATACAAACAAAGTTAAAAAGTGTTTTATTTGTGAATTATGATGTATAACGCAGTAGAAGCCTCCAGTGTTAACAGTATAATATTTTAAACTTTGAAAAAAAGAATTAATTAATTCATTCATTACTATTTAAGTGAGTAATAAATCTATTTATTCTTTATTATACCATAACCAGTTTTAACACTATTGAGAATATATAAAAAATATATTTGTACTGTGGGTTAGCAAACTGGTCTTTTGAATATAATACAAACGAATGGGCCTGATACTGTTTCTTATACAACTAGTACTAATTTATTTGTATTAGAAATTAGGAATATATAATGTAGATCGATCATTTCTATCAATCATTAATTTATTAATAAAGTAAAGTTTATGTTTGTCTCACAATTATTAATTGCTTTAATTAATTTAATTTAGTTTATTAAATTAGGCTTTGTAAATAAAAAATGATATGGTAATGATTAGAAATTATATTAGATGAAAGTTTTATTAATATATTTTTTGTATTATCACAAAACATATTTTTTCTACAGAGCAAGTCATACGGTATTTGCTAACTTTTAGCTTCAAGTCAAACTTTTTTACTCGACTTATTTAAATATTTTAACTGTTAAAAATAACCCGTCTTTTTATTTTTTTACTTGTGTTTTTGTACTGAAAACTGTTTAATTTAAAATATCAATAATCCGATTTTATTACAGTAATTGTTTAATATTAAAGTTTTTGCAGAATAAAAAATTCCATACATTTTTTTTAATAGTAGTAGTATATACATTTTTATTGACAAATATATACAATAAAATTTAACATTTAAATAGTAAATAACACAGGCCTACATTTTTTTCATGAAAAAGTGTTTCAAGTTTAATAGGTGTCCTATAGTAAATGTGGTATGCTGATCGCGAATCTGTGCTTAGTTTTTTCCAGCACGTCAGGTTTTCAGGAAAAGTGTGAAATTTTTCATAGAAACCGCCAAAATATTGAGAAAATATTTATTAAAACTATATTTAATAGAAAATAACACTGCAAAATTGAGTTGTTCATTAAAAGAACAATGCAGTAAGTTTTCTTTTTGTGGATTTTGGCAAGCGAGTCCCTCTTCAAGGTCCAGCAGTAATTAGCCATCATTCTAATATCCCATCTTCCTTGGTAACGTCTCTTCATCTCTTTTATGTCTTGATGGAACCCTTTCCGGTAAAGGGTAAACGTGGGAATTCAGAAAATAAAGTTTGACGCTCATCTTGCATCCCAGTTTTTAATAATTTTCAAACAGGTTGGCTACAATTTCTTTGTAGTTTGGAGACAAGGAAACCATCTATGACTTCTACGAAAGAACTCCATGGTTCAGATTCTGGAACAATCTGTCCGATTTTAAGGTTCGAATTTCAGGGCCAACAAAAATTTCATCTTTAAGTTTAGCTTCAGAAAGTGGAGGAAATTTGTCGCATAGGTATTTAAAGCAATCACCTTGTTTATTTAAAGCTTTGGCAAACTGCTTCAATAATCCTAACTTTATGTGAATGGGAGGCAAAAGAACTAATTTTGGGTCAACTAATGTATCACACAGCACATTTTTGTTCCGGTACAAGTCTGTCTCTTTCTCTGAGTGGCCATTCTAAATTTCGTGCTCGACTGTCCCACTCTCACAAAAAACATGGATTCTTTGTGAATTCAGACTGCTGACCCAAAAGCTTGGATAATATTTTGAGGTCTTCACAGAGTGAAATAAAATAAACATAATATTATACTAAAACATTTTATATCGATGTATCAAGTATTTTAAAGAAATAATTTTAATGCAATTTGGGAAATATCCTAAACGTAACTTCTTTGCTCTAGTACAAAATATCTCATAAGATTTTTTTAAACCAAATTCATATTCAGAATCAACGTACTCGTATTAGCTAAGGACACTTATCAATTTCAAAACACCAAAAATCATGTCGGCCTGTGTAATTGATGAGGTATTTGTTAATCTGTCAAAAAGCTATCGACCAGAGGTCTTTCTGCCTTGATTTGTCAAGTCATGTGGCGTCAGTATTTAATGAGTAGATGCATGAAATGATGAAATGAAATCAAAAATGGTAGAATGTGGGTTTTTTAATTTAGGGATTATATTTTAAAGTATAGAGATAATATGTGAAAGTTGAAAGGATTTTTGGATAATGTTTCTTATAGGAATCAAACGCGTTTTTGGATGGGAATAACTAAGGTAGTATCATAAATGAGCTGATTAGAAGGATTATGTAAAGGATTGAGAGGATGGCGGTGTTTTGTTAGGGTACGATGGGATGCTCGCTCGCTAACTTGAATATTACGTGAGTTTGGATAGGTGAGATTGGAATAGAGGACACAACCATAGCCCAGTAATGAGCGACAAATCATTTTATATTTTTTTACTGCAGTTTTAGTAGTAATACCATTATTTTTATACGTTAAGCATATAAAATGTTTTGTCCTGGTGATAATTTTGTTTTTCATTGCAGCAGTGTGTTTTTTAAGTATTTAACGGAAATTGAGGGGTGGTTATTTTAATATTCAAAGGATTTCTTTGAATATTAGTATATAATAACGTAGGCAATATTTTTTTAACATTAAAAAATTAAACAATAATAATAATAAGAGAATATTATAATCTAGGAATTTTCCCTATTTCCGAACGTAACTATTTTTACCAAATACTAATATATTACTTGTAAAAAATAATAGACATTTATGAACTTTTTTTTATTTTTTAGTAAAAAGTCTTTGAATATCCAGTAGTTTTTAAATTTACTCCTCTTGTATATTTGTTGTGCTAATTGAAAAATTTGAAAAAAAGAGAAAGTATGTTTCTAAAAAGTTTTATTTTGGCCTGGGATGCGAGTCCATATGAACTGGTATGTTTAAAAAGTGACTAATATATAATCATATAGCAACACTTTCAAGATACGGTAGGTCTAGATCTAAAACTATTTTTGTCCAAGGTTAGTGCACTAATTGAAAGAAACAAATTTTTAGTTTATTTTATACACTTTAAACAAATGACGACCTAGTTCTAGAGAGGGGATCTTAACATAACATTTGTTTTCGGTACAAGTAATTGAAACATTTTTTCTTCTCTAGTGTTACTAGGGACAAACTAATTCAATTGTTATAGAAAATTAGAAGAGTAAATTTTATAATTTAGTATTTTAAACAATAATGTTACCAACTGAAGAATTTTCTAAGAATTACATGTCGAAAAGTTTTTAAAATTATTGAATTTATAGTTAAAGTTAGGATACTGCCCAAATAAAAATATAGATATTTGTTGTAAATAACCAAGATTTTCAAAATATGTGTTTATTTTCACTACAATTGTTGAAGAAACAATAAATTTAGAAACAATTGTAGTGAAAATAAACACACATTTTGAAAATCTTAGTTATTTACAAGTTTAATATAAAAATGAATATGGATTTTCAACACCTCAACGCCTTATCTATCAACCAACTAGATTCTAACATCTTACACTTTGATACGTTTAGTGAAATGTAATTATCGTTACATCATTCAACCACCAGATCAAGAGAAATCTAATTTTAAACAATTATGATGATCTATCAGTAAGTTAAATATGAAATAAATTACAAAGACTAGGTGAAAAACCAAAAAACTTAAGTTTATTTAGAAGTTTACCATGATCAAATGCTTTTGATAAATCAGTGTAATTAACACCGACATGAGTCCGTTTATCTATATTATTACAAAAGAACTGTGGTTGTAGTAACAAATTAGATATGGTTGATTTAGGATCTAAAACCATGTTGTTTTGAAAAAAAAAATTATTATTAACATGATTTATGAACATGCAAATGCTTATTTCAAAAAGTATTGCAAATTATAGCAACGAATCCATAATTAGGCACCATTTTCTTACAACCTGATTTGTAAATAGGTACCTCACCTGCGGTCTTCCAGAAGGATGAAATTTTGGATTCAGTTAGGAATAAGTTAAAAATATGCATTAGAGAAGTAGCTAAACTACATCATACAATCTTTAAGAATGGATGCCGGAACATCATCGGGACCAGTACTTAATTTATTGCTTAGTTTATTAAGAGCGTTAATAAGCGGTGATCTTATTTAAGTTAAGATTAAATGTTAAAATAATGTTCAGGATTATTAAAACTATCAACCACTCTCAAAATTCGGTTTAGATGACCCAGAATATGATTTTAATACGTCTCTAAAGCATTTACCACATCAACCAGTAACTATAGTATATTTCCTCATATATCATAAAGGAAAGAATTTATGATTCTTTACATCTAGTGTTAACAAAATCCCAAAATTTTCTTAGATTCTTCCCTTAACTGTTCGTCACTATTTTTTGAATAAAGCTTAAAATTATCTTCAGCTAATAAATTTACCTCACGGCGGATATTTATATATTTTGTTTTAAAAAACTTTTTTGTTGGGCTTATCAGAAAACCAAATCGGATGTTTACACTGGCCCCGAATAAGGAACAGAATATTGTCATTGAAAACTTGAAATATTGTAGTACAAAATAATCCACATATATCATCAAGGACATCAGACCAATCAAATACTGTGAATGAATCGAATATATTTAGGAAATTTGCTTTTTGAAAATTAAAATTTCAATTCGATGTTTCATTAAAAAAAAAGGGTTTGTGGGTTTTGTTTGTTTAGAGTTACAAGTAAAATTATACTTAACTTAAGTTAAGGATGCTGTTTATCTTGAAGGACAAGTGGATTTTTGCAGTAGCATACCTTGCAATGAATCGTACTAAAAATTTAAATCGAGTATACGATTCTATTTATTTTTATTAAAATTAATTCGGTCGAGACCCCATAAATTGAATGGTGTTGTGTAAGCAAGTAGAGGAGGGATTTATTATGGGATTATTATTCATTTAAAGTCGCCGACTACAACTGTATTATTAATATGAATTTTTGAGTTATGTTAAGTTTACAATTTAGTTAAGTAAGCACATTTATAGTTCTTAGTTCACTATTGACACCAGTTAAGTATTGATAATGAACACATAGTGTTTGAAATGTAAATTTAGTGACTAAATAAAATAGTAAAGTAAAAAATATAACTGTTTTTATTTAATTGTATAACTATCAATCAAGAATTGCCAATTTCTCAAAATGCTGGTAAATATTTAAAGCTATTTAAAATTCATAGGTGGACAGAAGTGAACATTAATAATAAGAAATGTATCATTATAACAACTACTTTTACATTAATAATACAATTGGATTTGTAGATAATACTTGACGGTTAATCCTCCACCAAATATCTTCTTAGATTAAATGTAATTCCGATTACTACGAAAATCATTATAATTATCGATATGATAAAATCATAATGGTGCCATTTATTGTCTAAACGTTGCACTAGATCCCAAATGGTTGGATAACCCCCGACATTGAAGGGATGTATCAACAGCGACAATTATAACAATGCATTATAATTATTATCAAACAGTTCATGACTGGAGACATTTTCATTAAGCCATGTTTCAGTGAGTGCAATTATTGAAAAGTCACTAACAACCCTATTTTGATAAATATTAGTCCTACTACATTTTGAAATTAGACCTTTAATAGAAAATGTGGATAATACTATTTTTAAAAATTATTATAAATCGCATAGCGCTTGCTTGATAGAGTATTAGAAACGACGAGTCCTGTGATATACCATTTGACTGCTGGATTGGAGGGGGTAGCAATTGAGATGATACTGGTACTTCAACACCATGACTTTCAAGATGCTGTTTCCGAATATGATCTGATACTTTTTGAGCTACCCTCTTGATGGAACCAGATATGTAATTTTGGCGAAGAAAAACACTTGTTATGTTCCATATTGTTACTTTTATTTTCAGTTTCCATTCCTCGATCATCGAGTATGATCGAAACACGTGTCAGAAAACTGAAAATAAAAGTAACAATATGGAACATAACAAGTGTTTTTCTTCACCAAAATTCTTCTTAATTACTAATTAAATCAATAATTAAATACAATTAGGTCGTCCTTAATTAATGCATATCAATTGTCTTTTTTTTTATTGTAAGTTGTGTTTTTTGATATAGGCAACAGCCGTTCTTATCGTACTAAATCCTTATTCAAAACTCCATCTCTAAATAGATAGAAAATAAGCCTAAATTAAGGGAAATAAAAATTATAAAGAGAACACAGAAAAGAGAGACTCTCAAATATGGCTTATTCCGTCCAAATTGTTTATATATTTTGTATTATATTTTTGTATAATCATATGAATTTTGTTAAGAAGAAATCTAAAGTAGAATAAATAAATGTATTTTGTTTATTTCTTTTTTATGATATTGTATTAAGTTTTCTCAAGGATGAAGAATGTATGTTTTAGTTTCGTATCGTAAGATGCTGTTTTGGGCACTGTAATTGTTAATATCATCTATTGTCTGTTACTGTCTTTTCTTTAATATTTGGTGGTACTCTATCAAATATTGTATTAAGTTCAATGAATGCTTAGTAAGATTATCTCTTCTTTAGTTTTGTATGATCTATCATTTTCTTTATTTCATTTATAATTTCTAATACCATTAATTTATAGGAAAATTATTTTTAGTTTAATTTAATGATTGATGTAAAAATTTTAATTCTAGTGAAAGAAAAAATCAACGTTGATTGTAGAGGCTTTCACTTTGTGTTGCATATTTTAAAATACTTATTAGTATTAGTTTGATAATGACCAGCTAAATTATGTCGATACTATAGTTACTAAAAATAATAAATTGTGTGATATAAACAAAGTTTATATTATTTTATTTAAAGTTAAAAACCATAGTGTTTTATAAATGATAATCATAGTACCAATGCTTAGGAAATACAAGGTAGCATAAAGCATAAGGAAATAATACCTAAATAAGTTAATTTTATGATTAATTATGCTACCTTATTAAAATATTGGTGCTTTGATTTCTATTTTTTACATTTGGGTGGTTCAGCGCATTTGTAAATATATTTACCATTACTGTCATGTCTTGACATCATCGCTGTTGTGATTTTACCGGATCTAACCGATTTTCTTATTTTCGCGATTGCATCTATTCCTTTTTCATTTTAATAGCTTCTTTCTTGTCCTGGCTGGCTATATACTATTCAAATTTTAAGCCTATTATTTACTACGACATTTCCATATTATTATTAATTATTTAAATCTCGATTCCTTGTCTCCAACTGCGCTACGCTGATGAGATACAAAAAGATCGAAACCAGTCTGTGCTGTTATTGATGAATCTAGAATTTCCGAAAAATATTATTTGTGACTGCATAACTTTCCTCCTTTCTCTTAATATTTAGTTACCATTCTCTTTTATTGTTTATAGCAATGTATGACGTTCACTGTTCATTAGATTATTCAGCACAATTTCTAGTTGGTTATGCTTTTTTCTAAATAATAAAATGTATTAAACTCCTTTAGATCGTTGTACTAAATTAACTAATAAATTAAAACTACGAGATCATTTCGTAAATCTACAACAGATTTACGAAATGTTTTCGTTCCCCTGCCTAAAATAATTTTATTTGCTAAACAGAAAATATCTAATTTGATATTTTAACACAGGAATGTAAATATTACCGGCAGCCAATAAATTATGTGGAATTGTTCATGTTGTTCATATCATAATATTAAAGGTACTAAATTTGAAAATATTTGCAATAATTGAAAATGTATCCATATATTCGGGTAAAAATATGCTTAGAGATTTATCATTACGTTATTTATAAGCAATTTATTGGGTTGTGTCTTAAGTCATTTCGAATTTTTACTGTAATAATCTAAGGCGATTTTTATAGAAAGGTATAATTTTATTCAGTTATGTATCGACCATTTGTTTTTTCGATAACCTGTTGCCACCTTTCATTATGACTTTTGACCTTTCTCGGTAAAAAACAAATGAAACAAGTGCTGTTTTACGCCATTGTCTACCATTCAAAGAGTTTTTAAGGATCGAAACAAATAGTAGTCTGGCGGCGTTTGGTAAGTATAGTGGATAGTTCATCAAGCCTATGTTTGCTCCAACAACTTCTGGCGGGTCAATAAAGTTGTGTATGGTCTCGCATTGTCATCAAACACAGCATCCTTACCATTTGTTAATTTTAGCTGATAAATATTTGATGAATATTTGCTTTATAAGTGGTTGCAGCTTGTTCACCGAGCTAGCATCATTATCTTTTTTGCACTATGTTATCGTAAACTATTCATTTCTTATCGCCAGCCATTTATGCGATTTGTTAAATTAATTTCTTTGAGTTCATGAGTAACCCAAAAACTGAGTTTACTAATGTTTGATATTTTTGCAACTTCTCGAGTGATGTATCAGCAATTTTCTTCGATTAATGTCTTTATTTTATCGGTTTTGGCTTCAACTGGCCTTCTTGAACATGGCGCATGTTTGACATTGAAATTACAGGAACGGAATGTGGAAAACTAATTCTTGCACTGGCGATCTCCTAATCAATCTTTGCCATACATAACACACACCGTTTTATTTATTATATTTAAAGTGGCATGAAACTTTCATTACTATTCTGTTGAATATTTAATCTATATTATAAACACAATTATACAGGGTTCGGATAAAGTATGGAACCAATTAAATATCTTTAATACAAATCAGAAGGTATTGCATGTATGTACAATGTGATATTATGCATCTGATGTACTTGTTTCTATTAATAATATATTTCCGTTTCAACCAGAAATACCCTCAAATTTTTAAATTTGTATATAGCCCAGATGTATCAGTTTTATGGAAACTACTTTATTTGTTTGTATTGGCATTATATGTATTTTTATAATTGTCTGAACAATATTATCTCTCAAAGTTATTTTAAAATTATTTGTGTTATACTTAATATATAAATTTTAGTTTTTGCTTACTCTATAGAAAAAAAAATTGAAATTTCACTCATAAATTTTAAATAATTATGGTAATTTTATTGAAATAAAAACATTACCTTATTATTTTTTATCCTTATAACAAATTAGCATGCTTTCGATTACGTCTAAAAATTTCTACTGAATTCAATAACAAGGTAGTTAATTATTAAATAGTCAATTAATGCCTATCAAAATTGTACTTTGAAAAACAAATTTTACATATTTACATTTAACACCTGACAAATGTGGGATTTTACGCATTGAATAGCAATAAAATTGAATGAGTGGACATAAAACCATTTTTATATGGATTTCTAATTGGACTTTTCGTAGATTTCTATGGTTCATCTCCATTTAAACGATCACACGTTTATTCTACGAAATTCGGTAACAATTCGTGAAAGTTGGTTTTTTTAGAGCATCTGTTCACCACACAATACAGACGATTAATGGAGGAGAGAAATTTATTGGCTTACTTTCTTATTATTAAATTAATAATTTAATTAATAGTCACCAAAATATGTTTTTATTGTATTTTTTTTAAATAATTTGTATAGTGTATATTTACCTTTAAATGGTAATAGTATAAAATTGCACAATAATTTCTTAATTATTTGTAGCTAAATTTAAGAAGTTAGAAACATATATTCTAAATTATTTTTATATCTATATATACAATAATCTTTATTCGGACACATTAACAGTACATAATAACATTTAACATAAATATAAATAAATGGTGTTAGTCCGTCTGGGTTATAGACCTGAGTTCTTTAAGCCCTTTTTATATCTATATTTACATGAATTAATAATGTTTTTAAACTAAATACAAATAGAGCATTTACAAATTGCGTATAGTAACAAAATTATAAACTGCAGTAATAAATGATATTCATATTCATTGTGTTTCAACAAGGTTTCAACAAGTACTTAACTTTTTATTTGAATATTAGAGTACGTGAAGAGAACAGTTAATTAAAAGTTAAATATGCTTTTCTTCACTGTTCGAAATGTACATATAGAATTTGAAATAAATACAGTGATGAAATCGTTATTTAACTCCTTGTTTTCCAGAAATATTTGTTGAAAATATACATAAAATATATATAACATTGAATTAAAAACGTATTTTTTTTGTAAATTTACTATTTTATTTTATGTTATGCAAATTATATTTAATTATGTTGTCCTGTAATTGGAATTTGTATTCTGTTGGGCAAATAAACATTTTAATTAATATTATTCAGAAGAACTGAAACAGTTTGCATGTATTATTCCTGCCAGTGAGTACACTGAATTGTTAATCCAACTTGTTTTCTTTAAAAGTATCCTTAAATTTGATCAACAAATAAAAAGACAATTTATAAGCCATCCTGCAAATAAACTTAATTTAAAATAAAAATGTTATGAAAAAGTTTGGTATATTCGTAATTTAAAACATATTTTTGAACTTTAAAATGATGATGAAAGAAGAAAAATTATGTAAGAGAATTATGAAAGATATGGACCGAAAACCACTAAAATAAATTTACTTAAATAGTTAGAACCAGAAAAAGGAATTATATTATTTAAATAAATGATTATACTGAAAAATGGTGGAGGCGCCAAAGCATGACGGAAATTTATAAGTTCTCGCCGGTTCAAAGATATTGCTCATAATTTAATTTTCTAATCAATATATTCTCCGACGTTAACATACGTAAATCTATTGTTTAATAAATACACAACTAAAATATTGACTATACAATTACAAATCTGCAATACATTTTTCAACATTTGTAATACAATATAATTAAATTTTTATTCTCTATTCTGTAACTTTCCTTAACCTTAAGAGTATTATAATATAAGATTTAAAAAATCTCAGTAACATAATTAGCAACAACTCTATAAAAACAAATCTTCCATTACAGTTTTATGAACACAGTTGCTTTAATTTCATGTTATTTATTATGTCATTGACACCATTTCACGTGATCATGTTAAATGCCGTAATAACTTTTTTCCAACCAATTACTGTAGCATTTTGCAAGAAAATCTTGTCATTAAAGTAATGCAATCACTCGCCCGTACATCTTTACATTTGGCGGTGACTTTAAACGCGCATTGAATTCGCATTCAATAGAGAGCCATCACTTTCCGTGACCTTTAATATCAGTAGGAGAAAACTAGATTGAACAAATCTGTTTCCGCGGCATTAAACAACAATTCGTGTTTAAATGTCAGACAAGGAATTGCGGAAAGATTATTTTTGCTAGAGATAAATGAATACAGCAGTAAAACAAAAATAATAAAGTAAACGTTAAGTCATGAACTCATTAATGTGCATAGGATTATACATTAGGATAATAAATAATAAATACTGTTTTATTCTTCAATTGATTCGAAATCGTTGTTGTGCACTATGGATTTTGTAATATTCTTAACTAAATTAATTTTTCTCTTGCTGTTGATATAATTTGGCAATTATAATTTTAACTTCATACTTATATTTACAGAACCATTTTGTAATGCTTTAAAAGACCTATTCAAATCAAATGACAGTTCTTTTAATTTCAAGAAGGCTATCATAGTGCATTAATATGAATTGTTTCTTGTTTTTTATAACATCTTAACTTCTTTATCTCAGTTAAAGAAATCTCATTAGCTGAGATGAATACTATTTATTTAAATATCTAATTGTGGTTTAATGTAATTTCCACATCACTATTTAACTGATTTGTATAAATATGTTAGATTTGGTAATTTAAAAACACTTTATGTTTAATAATGACTAGCTGTTAATCATTAATATTTATTTTATTATTAAGGCCAATTATATATAAACATTTTAGATTTTTAAGTTAAAAATATATAATTCTATTATATATGAGCACTTTCAATCCACATAATAAATTTTGCATTCCTACGATAACACCCAAACCGGACTTAATAACCATAAAAAATCAAATCAGTTTAGTAACACTAATAATAGTAATAATAAATTAAATTTATGTGTGTAAAGTGATACATTTATGTAAATAATATTTAATATATTTGCACATTTGCATAATTTTTCAATCGTAAAATTTTAAATTTCGCAATGAAATTTTATTCCCATTTATCAATCGAACAACTTGCACGATTTCACTTAACATTTTAATTCCGTCGGGCGTTTCTCCATTTCTACTTTCGAGGGTGATGATTGACATTTTTATAAAAAGAGCAAATGGGCAAATCGTGACTGATCGATTGAAGTTGCGAATTAAATTTTAATCACGTTTTTGGCTTATATTATAAATATTTTTGAATGTACTTTTTAATTTGAAATAGATTTCATCGGTTATTAATTTTATAAAATCATTTGACGATGAATATTTATTTTGTAAAATTTTCATAATACATTCATAGGAAATAATTGTTTAGTGTTCTAATCAATAAATAGGCAAAATAATGTATTCTATTTTTTAGACATAGTATTAAGAAATTTAAATTGATGATTGTTGAATAAAATATAATTGACCTTATGATCTACCTTTTTGACTCTAAGCACTTTCTAGGCAAAATGTGATTAAACAATAAAAAACAGTCAAGTAGAACATTTACCTAAAGTAATACATTTAAATATGATTTATAGCGTTTTTAACGAAATTTATAATAAATGTTTAATCGAACCAGCATAAGTTAATTTATTTGTCTATTTATTTTTTACTTTACAATTAACTGTTAACATTAGATATCAAATTTTTTGATATACATTAATTATTACAAAAATATCTAACATAAGGCTTTTTAGTGGAGTTCACCATGTGTTCTTTCACTCATACCCCTTCTTCGACTTCATATGATGGAATTCTCTATCAGCAAAATACTTATACCATATAGGCAATATTTTGGCCATTACTGGCAAATTTACGTCCATTTTACCTGAAGATATTTTAACTAACAATATTTGAAAACTACTGGCATTAAATATTAGAAAAAGAACAATCATCATAAACAAACAAGATTGTGATACCTCGCTGGTAGCACCACCCATTAAATGGCTCGCTTTCAATCATTTTTCATATGTTTTTACTTAGAAGTGGATACAATTTCACAAAAGAGCGCACTTGTTGACCAGTACTAGTAGCATTTATGAGAGTTCCTTCTTTTTATGGATGAACGTCAACTACTTGAGCGAGGCGCTATTGTAATTGGGGAAAGTTATCCTCCTTGATGGATACCAAACGATTTTTTTGAAGGTGGGTCCTTGTAGCTGCCATTTCCCGTGCTGATGAATCTTTTGGGACCTTCTTTTTCATATATGTTACCACATTTTCTAGAGCAGCTGCCATCTGGAAAGCCCCGTTTCCCAAATTTCTTTATAGTTTTCAAATTAGAAAATGTTTAGGCGTCAGAGCTCTAAATTCACTGGGAACCTCTGACAAGGGACATAATGGTCGCGAATTGAGGACCGCTTCGATTTTCTAGAGCAAGATGTGAAACTCCTCGAAAATCAAGAGTTCGAGATCCCTATTTAATTAAACAAAGCCCGCAGTTGTCGATACCAGTTCTCAAAAGTGGTCAAAGTTGTTGTATCCTATACTATGTCACCGCAGCCATTTGTCGAGCTTTAGGATGAAGTTTGGACGCGTGCATTTAACACATGAATACATGCCACGTGTTTCGCTTCGGTCATCTATCGTCCAGTATTAAAACCTTCCAGCTTCTAAGTGTATTGTATTCATGTGTGTAACTGTGCTTTCTGAACACTCTTGATTATCAGTCTTGTTATCCGATGTTTCACTGGTAAGACAAGCTTGACAGCTTAGATTTATGGGAAGATCAACATTTTAAGCATTCTTCTGCTATTGTTTATAATTCGTATTACGTACGTTAAAACTCAGACAGATTTCTCGTAAGATTAGTACTCAAGAGTGAAGTTTAAATCCAAATTCACTGTCACAAGTTTGCACTTCACTTCTAACAATTCATCCTAATGCAGGAAATTACATTCGAAAATGTCTTTTACAATAAAAGCGGTTTCGTTTCACCATAATTCGCTATTCTTTAAAAATGCACCATACCAGGGCTGATCACGAGAGTTGGTTTGTCGTTGAATTTTACCATTGCGGTTGACTATAAAAATTTTGAATCTTCTTGAGTCCAATTAAATCCAGGATAATGCGATTGTTTATTGAGTGTAAATGTATTGACTGGATAATTATATTCAGAGACATGCCCACGCGTATTAATATTTCAGCCAATAGCACCGAGGAAGTTCGAGTCTAGGTACACTTATCGCTTTTGCTGGCGCTACACGAGATTTTGCGCATAACAAACTGCTTTAAATTTTAGTTATGCCTTTAACTGATACGAGTTTTCATATTCAATCTACACTACACATTTCGATAAAATAACATTCGAGGGACTTTATGCTGTACTAATAACAGTCAAAGAGTTGTTTGTTGCATTCGACGTTTTATTTAAATGTGGTGATAAGTGTACAATTTGTACTGCAAGTCTTTCGGGACTTTCAACAAGGCGTTGGCGACCAAGGGTCCCTTGACAATCTGTACAAATCTTTAAATACCGTAATGATAAAGTCGGAGAGTTTCGATATAGACGATGATGGTCTTATAGACAACATCGGCATTGCCGATTAGACATATGACAACTGGATCATGTCATGCCCAAGTGCTTATTGTGGAAGACTTTGGTTAGCAGCTCTTTACGCTATGTCGGTAGTGGGTGCGAAAATGGGAAAAGAGGAGGATTTAAATAAATACAAGGCCATTCTAGGCAAAAGCAAGAAATTGTTCGAGAGGAAACTGTAGAATGGGAAATATTACAATTTAGACATGTCCGAAAACCAACGCCCCTCCATCATGGAAGACCAAATGTGCGGCCATTGGTATTTAAGGTCGCGCGGATGTACTTACGAGGTATTGCCAAAACAAAATGTTACAACTGCGCTGGAAACAATCTACAATAATAATGTTCTCTTGTTTAATGAAGGAAATCTAGGAGCTATGAACGGCATGACGATAATCGATACGTTTAGCTTGCAAAGTGAAGAAGGGTGGTTCGGAGTTACGTCAGCTTTGGTGTCTTTAATGATATTCGAAGGTATGTCTGAAAAGGCTTAGAAAGCAATGGAAGGTACTGTACAAAATCATGACGGAACATTTAGGCCTATCGTTTCAGTATCCAGAGGTGCTGTATGCTGAAAAATGTTACCCATCCGTTGGCTACATGAGGCCACTGTCCATATGGTCCATACTGTTGGCGTACCAAAATATTTACCAGACGCATTGATGGAAGGTTTTTTTAGTCACATTAACACATCCTAGTTTTATCTATTTAAAACACTTTTATTGTATTTATAAACACCATGTTATAAAAAAGCGAATAGTACCCCCCATTTTACATTCATGACAGCTTTTTGCTTTAAAATTATTAGCCATACAGTTTTCACACAAACAACTCTGTTTTGCTTTGTTTCATTTTTCTGCTATACTAAGAGTTCGTAAAATTCATGACATTGGTATATCATGTGTAGTCGTTCGCACATAACTTTTCTTTTTTTTTCATGACGAAAGTTTTCGAAGCTTTCGTAGACATTATATCACTGCTAACGTTTTGGCAACTTTTTATCGCTTCCAGTTGTTTACATTCATCCTCTTATGTTAAAATATGGTCACATGTGCTTCCTTTCCATTCCTTCTGCAAATTGGAATTACGTTTCTCCGTCACCAATTCGATCATCATTTCACCACAGTGGCTAGTTAGCCGTATTAGCGATTTTAGTCAAGGTTGACTACGACCTTCTTGATTAGCTGTCGGAATTCAAGAGCCCGATCAAAATGAACATTTAATAGTAAAACATATCATGCAGGAAGTTAGTGCTAATAAAAAAGGGCAATTCCGACAGCTAATCAAGAGCTTGACTAAAATCGCTAATACGGCTAACTAACCACATATGAACATATGAGAGTTTCATGGTTTTCAGAATTAATATTGCTCAACCCTTTAATGCCGACTGTGGGTAGTGAAATCTATGGATGTTTTTTTACTTCAGTGAAATTATAAATTCCGATCTAACTTTCTTATGTTCCTATGAAGGTCGGAATTTCTATAACTGGAAGACTCACTTGTGGGTCTGGACGCTGGAAATGCTAATGATATATTTTTCTTCAGGATTTATTTTACTTTTCCAATGAGTTTATAATAGGCTGTTATAAAATCACGTTGTTCGTTGGAGATGTCGATTTCCAGATCGAATAGCTAGTTAAAAGAATCCAACTGGGCTTTGACTTTCTCGATTTCACCTGGAGTTGGAATTTCATTCACAGAGATTTGAAAACAGTGGATGCAGAGAGATTTCTCCACTGTAAATTTTCACTAGGGCCATAGCTGTTCTCATTTGTACATACACGCTTAAACTTAAAGTAATTTGTATAATTGAAATTTCGGACGAGGAACGAATAAGATCATCGAGTTTTTGCGACTGTAAATTATTGAATATACAAGAGTAAGAAGGCTTTAAGATTATGTTATATCGTCTTCTTTTAATAACTTATTCGTTGTTAAGACAATATAGAAAAGAACGTATGAATTTCTTTAGAAACACTAGAGTATTGAATTGCTTATTAGTTTTGATATTATTTTCCAAATAAAAGAATCTCATCAAGCTAAGAATATCTAGAATTTCTATAAATGGCATATGTCGCGAATAATTATTTAAATATTCTAAAAATTTGGAAGAGCGTCTTAAGAACAACTTAATCTGCGTAAATTATAAAAGATTGTTCACTAAAAAATTTATTGGTTATAAACTAAACGGTTAATGATTTAAGCCATTTTAAAATTAATAAATATTAAAGTAGTACATTATCTTCTTAAAATAATCTGCTGATAATCATCCAAGCCATAATAATAAGGGCAAACATATAGTAATATTTTCTTTGGCCTGGTTATACACGTAAACTATGTGCCGAATGAAGTTATTATCAAAACACTTGTGTGTGAGTATTTAAAGTACTTTAGGTCAAAGATAATAGAAACCTTAATTTCATTCAAGAAATATATTGATGCTACAAAGACTTATTTTTACACCTAATTCTTAAAGCTACTCAAAAACAAGTTTCCACGTCTTAGACCTAAGTTGAACGAAAGGAATAAGTTATTGAGTTTCTAAATTCACTAAATTACTCATTGTAAGCTAATGAAATGAGCGCAATTCAAGAGGGACCGTCTTCCTTATAACTGATTAGATTGCTCATTGGATGCTATTAAAAATGCATTTGAACGAAGTATTTTTGTTTGAGTATAGAAAATTTTTATTGTTACCTTCAAAGTCAATATGCAAACTGTAATATAGGATTACGAATAATATCTTGATAAGTTGTTCCAAACTTTTAGAATCCAACTTATAATAATAATAATAATAATAAAAATAATAATAACAATCGTAGAAATATATTTTTTTTAAGTTACGTGAAGATTATTGTGATTGTAATTAAAGTATTATCACTTTCTTCACAAATTGTTTTTAATTAACAATATTGTAAACATTCTCTTTGTAAACCATAACTTAAAAAAAAAATTAATTAATCATAATAATTAAGTCACCCAATTTTTTTGACTTTTGTATTTAATGTATTTTTTCCAATGTCATTTTAACTATTGATAAAGAACACTTCGTGTTTCGAAATGTACGAAGAATGTGAAGTAAGGAATAAACTGTGTGTTATTTTTATTTACAAAACACTTCACGTAAACTCGAACCAACAATAGTGACTTTAATTACAATAATAAACCTCTTTATTTGCTAAAAAAATAATATATAATAAATACAATTTGTTTATAAAATAAATATAAATAAATAAGATACATAAGATAACATAGAACTAGTCAGTTTTGAAAGTAGTTACTTTTTGAAAGAGTATACCGGTAGTAACGTAAAATTCTTTACGCGAAATTAACTTATTCAATAAATATACTGGCGATTGGTTGACAAGCAGTTTCTGCATGAACATAAGAAATTGAAGTTTCCACTGATTATTTACCGTGAACCACTAAAGCTCTCGTAATTTGTAGCTTATATGGTCATACTTTCGTAAATCGTAAATAAATCTACAACAATAATTTTGAACTAACTTAATACGATTTTTATCTGTATATGTATATATACTTAGATAAATTATCTGTCGAGTTCAAAAATCGATAATAAATAAACCAACAGTGATGAATTGTTGGACACCTGATGTAATAACGCCTGCCTTGAATATCCTTCTATTTATTCTGATAAACTGACAACGACTAACAAAATAGGACTTAAAAAAATTTAATGATACCTCATTAAATCCAAGATATTAAACTTTGGCTAACAGCAATTAATTATTTACTGATTCAAAGGCTTTAGTAAAATCTAACAGAACTAAAATAATTTAACGTTTTTTTTAATTTCTCTAACAATGGTATTTGTCACGTTTAGCAATATTGTTGAAGTACCATTATTAGATCTAAAATCAGACTGATGGCCAGGAAACAAATTATTTAGTCTTAAACATTTAAGAATCTGTGAGTGAATTGCATTTTCTAATAGTGTCTATTGTATTTATATATTATAAAAATTTTGCATCAAATTTGAAAATATCAGTAATTAATAATAAGACATACAACTAATAGTTTACTTAGGTTTAGATAAAATAATATTATCTGGCAACTAAATATAACAAAATAACTGTCTAGTTAAACTTGTCTGGGGTGCAAATATGTAAATGGCATAGCTAGATTACTGGAGTTTTCAGATTATTATAGTGGCATAGTATTATTTCTCACTAAATCATAACTGAATATTTTAGATGGTGCAAACATCGAATTTACCACAGAAGCATTTAGAACATCATCGTTTAAGCGGCACTATTATGTATTTTGTTTATGTATGTGCAAAAATTATGACAAACACAAATTTATTATGTCCAAACCTCAGTTTCAAAATCTAAAAATTATGATACGCATTTGCTTAAAAGGTCACAAAATTAATCTATATTTAAGTACTCAGCCATACAAAGGAATAATGTCCAGCAGAGGATTAGAACCAACAAGACTTACCATGATCTGTTACATTTTAAAAGCTATGTATATAAATCCCTTTAGCTACATATAAAAAGTAGACAGTTTTGACCCTTCTAAAGTGAGTTATACTAATCCGACGCATCTTTTCGCTGGTAATATCGCATGTACATATCACTCCACTTATTACAAAGGACTACTAGATGGATTTTTGTGAGTTATGTGAAGGTAAACTTGATTAATTAAAAAGCACTAAAAACCTTTCTTCACAATCAATGTTTTAATACAGTATTAAAACATTGATAATGGTCACTTTGTGTCCGTAATATATATCTGTGAATTTAAATAAAATTGTGAAGAAAGGTTTTTAGTGCTTTTTAATTAATGACTACTAGATTAATGCAGATTTAATGCCAGATACTGCATATTTGTCATGCTGACATAAACTGCTAAAAAAATCCTTATAAGAAGTGAACAAAAACACGATATAAAAGATAGTATAAAAGTTTCCGAGTGGGATAAGGATACCTGATCTCCCAACATCATGGTCTGAAATGGGTTTGAGCGGAAGAACATGATTTGTAATTATTAACTCCGTACTAGTTTTGTTTAAAATTTCAAGTATGTATTTTGTAATTATTTTTTTAACATGATAAAAGTAATCACGATTTAATTTAATGCTTTATTTAGTAAACTATTTTTATATTATATTTAAGGTAATTAAAAGCAAACGTGGCTGTGGCTATTCCAATGTATTTTAGAAAAATTAGATTTGTAGTTTAACGTTATAAAATAGTTAAATTCAATTTTAGAAATAGTGCTGAGCATAAAAATAGCAAGAAAAGATAATTAACTACAATTGGAATAACACAAAAGTGTTTGAAAGACCTTGGTGAATGCCTAAATTTAGAATTTAAATCGGAATTTGGTATTTTATAATGTTGAGTAAAGATTAGTTCGGTTAATACAAAAAAAATGTATGATAAACTTATTAAAGCTATTTTAATTGAAGTAAATAGTATAAAACAGAACATATTGGTCTCAATCAACATTTACTAGATAATATATAAGAATGAAAGAAGCCAACTTTGTAAAATTTCAGAATGTGACCTAGTGAAAGAAACTATTTTAAGATGCAACCATTTTAAAGACACGAACTGCTTCTAAGAAATTTAATATCTGTTATAGTATTTACGTGAAATATTTTTTATATTTAGTCATAATTAGGCTATTGTTAGAAGTTTAAAATTTCCGAACCTTTATCCATTTATCAAAACTAATGCAGGGTTCTAAGTAGCTACCTATCAAAAGTAATTATCTTATTATAAGTTGTGTATTATTGCATACAAATTAAGAAATCAGACTTTGACAAACTAGTTAAGACGAAATCTTGTTGATGTCATCTTCTTCTTCTTAGGGTACCATGTCCGTTTAACGGTCGTTGGTTAACATCATGTTGGCTACCATGTTAAGAATAATAGTATAGCCGCTGCTCGGTACGACTGTATTGTAGTTTTCTCGTATTTCCTTAAGTTTTTCAACCAGGAAGTTCTTCTTGTACCCGGTTCACGTTTACCTTCGATTTTTCCTTCTATAATTAATAGTTTATATTTTCCGTATGTCGCACTACGTGGCCAAAATATCCAAGCTTTCTTCTCTAAATGGTTTTTACTATTTCTAGTTCTCTGTTCATTATATCGAAAACTCAGTTGTTAGTGACTCTATCCACCCAGCTGATTCTCAATTAACGCAATACTGGTAAGACATAACAGCGAACCATTTTCATCCTTAGTTTTAATGGTAGATCGCGGCTGCATAATACAATTTTGAATTTAATAAAGGATGCCCTGGCTTTCAGACCTTTATTTCGGCCGATTGGTCCTATTGGTCATTGATAATACTTCCGAGATAAAATAGTTTATTAGTCTTCACAAGCCTTGTACCATTGATTATGATGACATTGTTTATAATGTTGGTTCGCTTACTTATAACCATATACTTAGTCTTATTTATGTTAGTATGAGTGTATCATCAAGGTACCTGATGTAGTCGATGTTTCTCTAATTCCTAGTTAATTTAGAAAGTTAAACTGGTTCTCGCTGTTTTTTTCTTCTATTTTCCCATATACCCTTTTAAATATGACACTCAGGAACACCACAATATATGATTCAGCAAACTAATAGATCTAAAGTTACTTCATTTCGTTGCTTAATTTTGTTTTGGTGTCATAATAAATGTAGAGTTAAGCCAATCTGTTGCTATGGTTCCAGTATCATATATCTTATTGAAAAGATTTGTCAATTATCTATGCCATTATCACCTAATAACGCTACTCAGTTGCTTTTCCATCTTTTGCTCGGTGGATAGCGTCACTTACTTCTTCTCGACTGATCACGGGACTCATAATTGCATTTATTGGATTGTAATCAGATCTGTTGTCCTCAAATAATTCTGAGATATATTTTATCCATCTATTAAGTTGTTGTGTGGTATCTATTATTATGTTGCCGTTATGGTGTTCTAATTTACCTGTCATTTGTGTTCTTTTTATACCGTTCACTTCTTTTCATTTTTTGTGTAAATGGAATAGGTCATGATTTTTGTCGTATTGTTCTGTTTCTACGCATTCTTTTATGTGCCAACTAACTTTTGCTTTTCTTATTTCTCTTCTGATTTCAATGTTGACCCTTCTATATTCTACGTCACTTTTATTTCTGTACTTCCGTCTTCCGACCATAAGATTAAGAATATTTTCGGTCATCCAATTCTGTTTCTTTTCATTTCTTCTTCCTATTAAGTTGTTACTTTGTCCATCCAACAGCGTATCTTTGAATATACTCTATGTTTGTTGTATATTGTTCTGATCTTGTTATTCTTTTCACATTTCTTTTCTAGAAGGCTTGTTGTTTTGTGTCTAATATTACTATCATTCAGTTTCTGTTTATCTACCCGTACTGTTCTGTTTATAGTTTTCTTAATACTGTTTAAAATCCTCGTAGAATTTTTCTATTTGATCATCGTAATAATCTCCGGTTGGAGCATATACCTGCACTAAGTTTACATTTACAGTATTATTTGCTAATTGTATCATTATTATCCTGTCTGAATATTGAACAACCTTACTCACAGCTTGTGTTATATCTTGTGATACAATTATTGCCACACCATTTTAGTGTTTTGAGCTGTCGTTCCCTGAGTTGAATATAGTATAGTCATCAATTGTTGTTCTACCAGAGTTAGGCTACCTCATCTCGCTTATTCCAAATACGATAATCTGCAATCTCTTCATTTCTCTAACCGTGTTGTGTACTTTGTCGGCTTGATACATACTTGTTACATTTCAAGTTACAATTTTCCTCATTTCGGTTATTTTACATTTGATTTTAGCTGACCGGGAGATTATTCGCACCCCTGTCCCATTTAAGGTACGCCCGTACTCGGGGCCATTGAATTCAATAATCATGATATATTATCTTGAAAATTTGTTTAATCACCTTGGTAGTTTCCCGTTGCTTTCCAAGGTGAGAGAAGATATTGAGGAAGGAACTGTTTTTGGTGTAGATTTGAGTTTTAGGTTAGGACATACATTCTCCCACACTAGGAATAGGAGATGCGTATGGCTCGCGTGAGCAGGGGCGCTTCCCTGAAGTAGATCTACCCTTATCGGGACCATAGAAGGTATCTACCCGCTACCATTTCATAGCATCTCATAGGAACTATAATAGCATTACAAGTCATTACATGAAAAGAACGGAATCTAGCCTGAAGCTCAGAAAATGTGCAGTGCTAATTGCATTATGGGTTTGATGGCAAGGAACAAGGCTTCTATTAGACCTTATCATAATTCATAAATATAAATTAATATTTCTTAAAACTTCCCCTAAATTACAAGCTGTTTAAAGCTTATGGAAGGACAGGAAAAAATAAAACAATAATATTCAGTCTTATCACCTTATATATTCATCCAGGTATATCACTATAAAATCAAATTAATCTTAGTAATATGATAATAAACAGAATTAATTTATTTGGACAATTATATGTTCTCTATTTATTATTTTCTATCAAAGTCTAATTATATGCACACCTAGATATAATTATCAAACCTATCAAAGATCGTTAAAAATGAACAAGATCATAGATAATATCGGCATCGCCATTCTAACGATTGAGGTGGATAAATTAGAGACTCTGAGAGACCCTTGTTATTTTAAATGTAGCTTTATCTATCTTTATCATGTTTATAGTTATATAATTAAAATTCCAAAATATTGTAGATTTATAAATTCTTTTTAATTATCTATCTATCAATCATTTTAAAATTGACGAATAATGATATGTAAGAGCAGTTCTTATAAGAAGAATTATTTAAACAGCAGTAAAATATAGTATTGTTATAAAATCTTAAAAAATCATGCAATATATGTATTTAGTTAAGAAGTATAAAATTAAAATTTTAGATCATTTTAATTACCATATAAAATCTGTTTTAATCTCAAGTTACGATTTGATTAAGACCCCATATTAGTAAAACTGCGGAACATAACTGTTTCAAAACGACAGCAAAATCATTTGTCATTTACAAAACAAAAAGATTATTAAAAATCAATAAGAACAAGAAAAAATGGGCCAATATCATTAATATTGGTATATTAATAATAATAATATTATAATTAATTAACGCTTATATTTTAATATGTTTCTATATATTTCCCTTCGGAAAGTTCTCTTTTGTGAAAGGATAATTTGAATCATTATGATCGTAGTACACTGTTTAATTAAATATTTTTTGTTGATATTCATAAGGCACAAAACCACTTCACCGTTTACAAAGCTATCATCATTCAGGTTTTCTTAAATGCACATATTGCAAAATCTCACTTTCATTCTGACATTGATTTCTTGACCCACATTGAGCAACTCAGACACCGTGGACCTCTTCGAAACAATGACATTGTAGACACAAATTACTGTTGCAACCAATTTCGAAAATAATCCTTTCCCTCCGATCAGTGTAAAAGCAAACAGTCGCCTACAGAGCGCGGTCGGAAATCAGAAGATGCACATTAGACATTACACACGAGTAAAAGTATTAAGCAACGATTTCCACGTTAGATAATTAATGGCGGGCATGTGTCTCTATATTCTTCTCGTCAAACCGGTGACATGCTAATCGTAAATGGTGTCTCGCCAAATGTGGCCGGTGACATGGATTTCTATTTGAAGAGTGAAAATTGTCTCGCGGAACAGACATTAACGCCAGTTAATTGAGTCGACTTCAAGGCGCCATAACCTTGGGTGGTTATGAAATTGAAACAATTTTTGCACAGGATATAGTTGTCAATTAAGATGAATTAATTTCGGATGTAATTATTTAGGCCTAATTTGGCATAAAGAAAAGAATATTCAGTATACTGTATTATCTTATTGTATAGTATTTAATTTGCTGAATTGTAGCTTTTCTAATAACAATACCTACGGATATGTTTCAACAAAATAGTATAATGTGTTGTCAAGAATACTTTTGCTGGTGAGTTAAAAACTATTTTTAGAAAAAGTTAAGAAAAATAAATATTTCTGCACCTGTCTAAATCAAAATTATTTTACTTTTAATAGCAAATATTACCTACAGAAAGATGCCCTGGCTATGGATTCACCGTGATCTTTAACACTGCAAGAAGTATTGGGATTGGACATTTTAGGAAATAAGGAAATGTTTTTGTTATGACAAAATCTGTTGTTGTTCCATAAAACGGTAATGCTGTGCGTAAATTGATATTGCAAGATCATAATGTGACATATCGTGAAATTGAGGCATCCTTGGGTATTAGTGGGACCAGCGTACATTCAAAATTGCATGAACATTTGGCTGTCAAAAAAATGTGTTTGCGATGGATTTCACGTGATTTAAAATTTGCTCAAAAGGGCTTGTGTTGATTGTTTAAAAGAAAATCTATAGAAATAAGATTGTGAAACTTCAAAACATGTCTATTGGATCGTAACAATCATGAATGAATCCTAGATATATGCGTATGAGCCCGAAAGTAAACAGTAGTAAACTGTATGGATCTTTCAAGAGTTGTCGCAAGAAGTTCTTTGATGCTAATGTTCTTTAAAAAAAAAACTGTATAAAAGACAACTATTAGTGTAATATAATATGGTCACTTCTGATGGACGTGAATATGAACTCGATAACAAAATAAAGGAATAAAACTTTTACGTTGAACTTCATTTTATCAACTACCTCATTGAGGTAAAAAATTCACTTAAATTATTGATAATAGATAGGTTGTATCCAAACTATACATTTATTATTTTGTAGGACGATTTTCGATACCTGAAAAGCACTTGCAAAAATATATTGATCTTTATGGAGAATATTTTGAATAACAATAAAACGATAAACGAAATATAGGAGGCAACTCACCCAATCACCAATTCAGTAAACAAGGATGCCTAAGGAAAGGAGCTAAATATTATCAAATTGTATACTACAAATAACAGATAACAATTCACTTCACTAAATTCTAAAAAAAAACACGGTCTTCAATCAATGAAACGTTATTTATAAAATAAAAGAAATGAAACTTCTCCAGATTTGAATCATCACGGAGCCACCAATTACACATGACAAAAAGCATTAAGACTAATTGAAACACACTAAATAATTTATTATCTGAGATAGTTTTAGATAATTAAAAAATCTATAGAAAATAAAAATAAAATCATTTAACTAATATACACTTTTTATTCTTCTAAAACTTTCTCTTACGTATTCGTTTCTTATTAATTAACTTATTTTATTTATACTTCATTTCATTTTACTATAAATAATTAATTAGCATTCTAAAAATATTTATTCGCTTTTTTCTAGCTAATAATAATCAGCACGTTCCAGCATAATTAAATGATATTAAACATCTTATTTACATTCAATAGATAAATCAATGCGTCCCATTATACATTTCACGGATTAACCTGCTGCATACCTTCTATTACTTTTTTTAAAGGCGGAATGTTCCGGATTCAAATAACTACCCAATGTTAATCGTAAAACAGCACCATCTGACGCACTTTCACTTGATGTCCGTCCGCTGTTTACTTTCTTTCGCGTTGAGAGTACCGTTTTGAACTCACGACCTCTTATATCAGCGCGGAATCGAACTGTTCCGTAAATCATTCTCGTGAATTCGATTGGCATCACGTTATGTAAAACATTAATGAGTTAATAATACATTTAGTAGGAATAATTAAATGTAATACGATCTTTAGGCGGTTTTTTTTTGTTTCCTAATTTTTAATGATTACTTTATATTATGTAAGAGTTCTTCATTTAAGCAGTTACTATTAGATAGGTAATACTGATATGCGAGTAAGCGAGGAATTTAATACATAATAAATATATAATCTATTTGTCGGATAATGCTTTGAAATATTTATAATACTATACTAAAGAGCCCTGCAGCAAAAACAATGAAGGTACTATCAGTATACTATATCATTATGTGCAATTTTATAGAGTCAAAATAATTATAGTTATAACAATAAAATTTGCAGTTTAAGTGGTTAATTACAGACTATTTTATATAAAGATTAATTAAAGTAATGTAAAGTTTATTAAGAATTTTAATTTGTAATAGTTTCCAGCTCATTATCATTTTATTATCTAATATAAAATTAAAAGAGACAATCACTCATATTAAATTTTTTTAAACTACTATCATTTTTGTATATCCAAATCTAAGTCTAATTAATATAGAAAATATTTTTTTTCGCTTCTTATTTAAAAATTGGGTGAGATTAACAACTTATTTCCGGAACTTTATCAGACGATAAAAAAACAGTACTTTGTTAATACCATACAAGAAATGTGTTCAGTGACTATAGTTTCATACACACATATCACTTTAAGAATGACATATAGTCGAAACTAGTCGGAAAATTTTTTTAAAAATACAAGTGAAACAAAACCAACCATTTTAATTAACAATCTAATTCGAATCATTTCGTAGTTCTTTAATAGATTATTCAGATAAACATATGCAAGTGGAAATTTCAAGCTTAGTAAGTCTTTTCTTTTATATAAAAGTGAAGTTGAACTTTCAACTTTTATAAGCCTTATAAATCAATTATTAGTAATTCTTTTATTATTTTTTTAATTAATAATGTTGTTGGCTTTGTGAAAGATTTTTATTGAAAATTATTGTAGTTATAACTATAATTTTCTCTACATTGTGTATCTGGTAAAATTCTCAATGCTCTTAATTTGTTTGTTACAAAAATGCTATTTGATTTGTCTGGATCACCTATTTTGTGATATTAAAGGCAGAACAAAAGGAACTGACACTTAAAAATATACTTAAATATGAAACGAACCATTTTTGTATTTTGCGCACATCTACTTGTATCTTAGAAGTTATGAAAACATGCTTTTCTATGCTGAAATTTAGAATCATACAAAATATATGATATTATTTTCCCATATATAAAAAACGGATATATACTAGCCTCAAGTTTCAAACCTAGGAAGTTGATTTTTATTGTTGTTTTATTGTATTAACTTTACAGATAAAGCAGAAAAATATATTTTTGCTTTAAGTGAGTAAAGGAGTTAAATAGAATATTCCATTTGTATTTAAAAAATACAATAAGATTAATTTTATCATTTGGCCAATTTCATTATATTGTTTAGTTCATTACAAGATACAGGGTCTATTATGAAAGTAATGTGCATGACTTTATTATAACACGACTATCCGTTGCGGCGGGGTAGTACATGTCAGGAAACGTGATAAAGGGTCTGCCCTTCCAATGCAACCGGCCGCCAGATTGCAGTCTGAGTGGAAATACGTGCCTCCGCGTGAACAGCGATACGAAATCTATTTTTTTGTGCGGCTTGGAAAAATGCAACCAAAACTTTTTAGATGCTGCAAGAGGCCTATAGGCTTATTGCATTTCAATCAACTTCTAGGTTAGTATATTATCAATTTGTTTATCAATATAATACTGGGCAAAAGAAAACTTTAGAAATCTAAACTCGTACTCAATCATATTTTGAATTGCTTTGGTTATTTTGGCAAAGTAACAATCTCTTGAAAGTTTAGTTAGATGTATGTTAGAATTATTATAATAATCAACCTTATAGAGAACTGTAAAATAAGAAGACCTACTTTAAATATAGTTTATTGACTATTATTCTATACTTTCGACCTTGAAAATACATACAATGTGTATAAGGCAAATAAAGTCAAATAAATTCATTATTTCGGTGACTGCGCATATTTATAGAAAATCCCGAAACACGTTAAATTTTAATTACAAATTGACATTCTTCAAAGTAAACATGTCATCTCTACCTTCAATACCTTTTGGGTGACAGTTACAATCCCAAATTTTGTAAATATGAAGTATGGGCTTATATATTGTTTGAAGGTCTCCTCATTTTCTATTCAAAAATGGTATCGTTTTCAATTTTATTGCAAAAATTAACATTAAAATAATAATATCATCTGATTGCCGAAATTCGCACCAAAACACTCAATATTTATTTAATTAATTGCTCACTTACACGCAATAATGTTCATAATGTAAAAAAAGAAAAATATACAAATGCCAATGCAGTAGATGTTCAAAATGCTCACCGTGAACATCTTGGCCAAATCGGCCTGATCACGTAAATCAGCCACAATTTAAGGCCATGTCAAAAAAGCTGATTTTTGCCACGTCCTTTTTGCTTCTTATTTCCGCTTCTTCTCGGCCTAATCAAGTCAGTCAGAATTTAAGGTGATGTCAAAAACACCGATTTTATGTGCTTGTGGCCACGTTTTGACATCTTGGATGTCGTACTAAGTTTTAAACGGACCTACTTATACTTATAACTTTATTTAACATATCAGTTATAACCGATTTATAAGCGTGATGCATTCTTTTAAGATATCCAAATCACGTGGTATAGTTTTGTATATAATATTCTTCAGATATCCCTATAAAAAGGTGTAAAATCAGGTGATCTTCCTGGCAATTCTATCAATTCTCGCCACCCTATTCAAAAATTTGGAAATGTTAAGTTGAGGTACTGGCGGACATTGATTGTGCTCCATATTGCTGCAACTATATCGTATTGGCTGGAAATTGGATTTCCTGAATCAGTATATAAATTTGCCAAGGTTGGCACGACATCATTTTGAAGTTGTACTTAATAATTATCGCCAGTCAATTTCGCTCAACGAAAAAGGGACTAATGATATGGCTTCCAACAATCCCTGTCCAAACATTAACCTCATGTTCTTCTTTCAACCAGTGAGAATTTACCGTTGACCAGTTGCGACAATTTTGAGGATTGGCATAACCATTAAGGAAAAAAGTGCACTCATCAGAAAAATTTAAAGATGGTGGTTAACAGTGCGGACGCGAAAGTAAATACACTTGATGGTAATACGGCGTGAACTGTAATGTACAATTGCATCAAAGCATTAAGTATATGAAAAGCATTATACAAGTGGACGGTGATACAATAATTTGCTGTAAAGATGAGAAAGAAGATCCGGATGACGTAGAAAATGAATGGTGACGAATTATAATCATCATTTAGCAGTGGTGAGACTATCATAAATAATAAAGCAAAATTAGAAATAAAATATCAAAAGTGTCTTCTCAAATCTTAAGAGTTATCAATTTATCTAATAATATTACATGCTTATAAGAGCATATAAAAATATTCAACCAATAAATCTGAAGATAAAAACATAGAAAATGCTCGGTTAGAAGAAATAAATAAGATAAATAAACACACGATAACACTATTACCCATATTTACAAATGATAGGACTAAGACAATAGTGTATAAACCTGCCAACATAATTGAACGAGACATTTCTGGTAAAAATAAAGATCAGGATGAAATTGTATATAAAGCACAGAAAAAACTGGTTTCACATTGGAAAATACAGAAGTGACTACAACGAAGAGAAATTAAAAACATTCTTGGAGCCAAAATTGGAATGTACCAATTTTTCAATTGAATCTACTGAGCGTATCGACCGTGCCACAAACCAAAGATACAAAAAGTTTAAAAGTCGATGTACCAGAGGTAAAAAATGATATTTTAATAGACACTAATCGATGGACAGAAGGGATTCGAGTTTTTTTCGAAAACAAAATCTCAGATATTAATCGGTCAATATCAGAAAAAGAACATGCAATAACCAATGAATGTCACCAGAATAATAATTACCAATTAAAAGTAATACACAAAAATATTAGAAGTATAATTAATAAAACGGACGAAATAACCTCGGCAGTGCAAACATATGAAGCCAATATTATATGCTTCACAGAAATTTGGTGTAATAAAAATAATCTAAATATTATAGATTTTACAAGAATAAAACCGCATCGAGATCACGGAGAATGTATGATTTTTGTTGAAAAGTTACTTCAGAATAAAAAATATAAAACAACTCAATATTAAAAATGAATTTGAAAATGCGGGATTCACAATAAATATAAATAAAGTAAAAATTGCTGTTATCTGCATATACCGGCCATCATTAGGCAATTTACTATATTATTTAAATATTTTATTGATGAGGCTCTTGCATGTTGAAACTCCATATTATCACTTAATTTAAAACCAACCATCATGAAATCGAATGCCCAAAAGTTAGCAATCGATGCAGAAATAACCCTTATTCGAACAAACAACAACACCTTGGAAAATAAATGCCAACTAAAATTACGCATCATAAGAAACATTCAAGCGAAAAAACAAAATCACGAAATCAAAGTGGCGAAGAATATCCAGAAGAAAACCAAATTATATTTACAAAAGCTGATAAGGGTAAATCAGTTTTCGCTAATTCCGCCCAAGAGTATAATGACAAGGTTTGTAATTTTCTTGAATCAAACAATTTTAAAACCTTAAAAAATGACCCCATATTAAAATTCCAAAAACAATTAAAATCAATATTGACCACAAATAACGCCCTATTTAATAAGCTACAAAAAAGCCACCTAATAACGATGAATCCGAGACCACCAAAATTGTACGTACAAATTAAACTTCACAAAAATACCCACTTAATAATCACCGTTGTATCTTATCTCGCTGCACCTTGCAGAAAAATATCAAAATCATTAATAAAAATTATTTTAGAGTTTACCAACTTCAACTCAAAATACGCCATTAAAAACTCCACCGAACTAATAAACAAAATTTCAAATATTAGAACTGCTCATTAATATATTTAGACGTATCGTATCGTATCGTACCGCCAAGGGTAATCGATATAATAAAAGAGATGCTTACCGCTAATAGTACTAATCCGATTATTACATCCGAAATTCTCTTATTCTTGGAGGTATGCTTAACACAAAATTTAATGATCGGTTTTACCAACAAACCGAAGGATTAGCAATGGGTAATCCGCTAAGCCCTCTTCTCGCCGAAATCTTTATATCAAAAATTGAATCAATAATAGTTTATTCAAAAATTGTCTATATTGGCATAGATATGTAGATAATATTTTAGTCTGCTTCACAGGCACTAATAGACAACTACAATCTTTCTTAAATTACATAAATACAATACACAGTAAAATTAAAGTCACACTAGATGTTGAAACAAATAATTCATTGACTATGGAGGCTTCTACTTCGTTATACATTTTAATTACAAATTAAACACAATAATTACTTTGTTTTGTATAACAGTTATACTGTGAAACTGTGAAACAAATAACGCAATTAATTTCCTAGACCTAACGATTACCCGAATAGGCAATAAACATGAATTCAATATATTCCGTAAATCCACACAGACCGATACAACGATACATATGCAATCATTTCATCTAAAATCCCACAAATTCGCCTCCTTTAATTCCATGCTGCACCGTCTTATTAACACCCCCATATCAAAAACTAATTCTAATATTGAACTAAACCGAAATTACAAAATCGCTGAAAACAATGGCTTCCCAATCTCCTCTATCAAAAACCTGCTGCACAAAAAAACAACAACAACACATTATTTCACTAATATTGCCCCAACCTCTAAATAAACCTCAGAATCCTTATGCATATATAGTTTACTTAGGAAAATCATCAGAAGATATTGCGAAAATCCTAAAAAACCTTAATATTACCACATCCTTTACAACTAATAACAGCCTATCAAAGTTTATAAATAATTCAAAAAATAAAACAAATAAAAATAATGATCAGGGGTGGAGATTGTCCAAAAGTGTACGTTGGTCAAACTGGCATACATTTCGAGCAACGAATAAAAGAACATAAAAATTGTTTCATTCAACAACTCACCTTTATTAAACATTGAATAACAACAATAATACAATTATTATTGCATATATATAGTATCTTATCTTGTGTGGCGAAACAATTGTTGTAGAGCAATGAAACGATTTTTTGACAGCTTGCATTACATTTAAATGTCTAAATGAATTAATTGTAATTATAAATAAAACCCATTCACTCACAATACTGTGCAGGCATTTTAACATCAATAACAAAGAACATACCACAAAGAAAATGTTAACAGATATATTCACAAATTAGTAAATAAATTAAGCCAACTAAGTAGGATTCAGTTATCTGAAGGGAGTGTCTAAATGGATTATATGATTTCTACAATTCCCAGTGAAAAATGATCATATTTCAATGATAACCTACTCCTATCAGATCATCATACCCAGATATTCAATGATATAATAATATTAATAAAACCACTGAAAACTCTAACCCATAGGTTAAATTAAAGCACTACTTAAAAACAACAAATTGAGAATTTATTTAAACAAAAAATATGGATACAGCATAAAAGTAATAGAGAAATTCATTATAAAATAGATCAATTATAATGAATTTCTCTATTACTTCTATATCTCATATCCAATAAAAAAACAAACCTATAAGAAAAGGAAATGCAATTGGATAACTGAAGCAATATAAGAGTCTAGACATAATTTTAAAAAATCATTTAATTTGATTATCAAAAACAAATCTGTAAATATGAAGCTCAAATATAAAAATTTAAAAAAAAATCACAATAACTCGTACAAGTAACAAGATGAAGTACTATAACAATATTATGCCGATACATACATCTAAAATAGTACGACATTTGAAAATAGAGGAACTACAGGGCCAAACGAAGATGAAAACAAAGACTGAAAATATCAAAGATGCAAAGGGAAACACTACAAGTAATAAAGCTGAAGTTTCACATATATTTGCAGAATACTTTTCCACTATTATTAACAAAATAGTATATAGACGGCTACAGACAAATGCACCACCGCGCAACTAAAAGTACAATTAATGTTTCTTACACCAGCTTCGAAAACTGAAATATATGATGTCATATTGCAACATAAAGACAAGACGAAATATCAGCTAATGAAATAATTTCAACTGGTGTTTTATTATCACTAAAAAAACGGTTATGAGGATACCACTATAGAAAAAAGTGCCAGAAAATGACATAAATAATTATTGCCCTATAACGCTTCTCAGCATATTCTCAAAAATATTTGAAAGTATATTGGTACTTAAATTAAATACATACATACATTTGCGGAAACAGAGGGGGTACAACTGATAGAACAAATCACTAAGAATGGATTCGGGAATGTGTATTGCGGGCCTGTTTTATGATTTTTCAAGTGCCTTTCAAGTTGACACAAAATTTGTTATAAATAAATTATCTTGTTTGGGAATACGTGGTAGTAGAATATTTATTGAATCAATGAATGTGTATCCGAATTGCGTAATTTTACAAGTGGTGTTGTGCAGGGATCGACCTTAAGACCATTTCTGTTTACGCTATAGATTAATGATTCAAGAAAATATATTAGTACAGGGTCAAATTTGCAGATGAGACTGCAGCAGTGGCAACAGCCAGAACCCAAGAAGAGTTATCGATCAAAATTAATAAAATAAACGAAGATATAACTTACTTTTACAACAAAAGTAAAATATTGCTTAATTCTAACAAAAGAAAAACTCTAAAATTCTATAATAACGCAGTTAATGAAATAACGAAATTCAAACGACACTTATCATACACATGACAATTACTGTCATATAGTTTATTAAGGCGTTTTAAACAAATTAACATTGCTATGGTCACTTTTTATTAGATTTTTCTATAATAAAAAATTAATTGATTAATTATTATTAAAACTAGTCTTTGGTAGCGAATTTCTGTCAGATGATTTAACTTTTTTAAAGTAAATTTTTGCAATAAAATTGAATAGAGAATGATACCTTTCAAACGATATATCACAAGTCCATACATCCAATTTGGAAAATTGGGGGTTGTAGTTATCGCCCAAGGGGGGTTGAAGGTAGGAATTTTAATATAACGTTTTTCAGGATTTTCTATAAATATGTACAATAACCGAAATAATGAATTCATTCCATTTGGCTTTTCCAGATTGTATCTCTGATATCGATACTGTTAACGTATAGTTTGTTTTGGGGTTTTGAGCACGAATGCCACAAAAAAGGCCGAATTATAAACTCAAAAGCAGTGATAAAGGGCGCTTATAATACGTATTTCACGTATTTTGTATTTCAGCTTCATATTCCTCCTCCGCCAGTGTATTAAGATACCCAATCTTTCTTTCCTACCAAAAAATCCTTAAGTTACTATCAATTTGTTAACTTACTAGTACTAGTAAAAATAATGGACAACCCTTTAGTATTCCTTTTTAGGTGTTTACAAATATATGTATAGATGGGCCTATTACTTTAAAGAGATAAGCATTTAATTTTATCTTAGGGGTGGATGGCAATGGTCAGAATTCACAAATAGAAGAGCAACATTATTACTGTGAAGTATATTTTGAACACCTAACCAGATTATTTGAAAGATAAAACAACATTTTTTTGTATGAATAATAATCCGTTTTATCTATTTTGTAATTTTGATTATCAATTTAGAGTGTAAAATTTATATAATTTCCTTATTAAGCTAAAAATCTAATTTTTATACATTTTTGTTCAAAATAATCAAGGCAAAAAATTTAATAAATATTATGTCGAAACACTATTCAGTTTGTCTTCTAAATGTTTGATAAATAAAGTGGATTTTAATTTTGTCCCATTTAGTTTTCTTATATTCATTTAAAATTAAATAGATTTTACCGAATACGCCTATTTTATAAATTTAAGATTTTAAAATATTTTAATAGCTTTTGTAATATAAATTAAATTTATTATATGTATTTTGTATTTTACACCATTAGAACAGCGACTTTTTAAATTTTAAAAGTGATTCTTTAAGGGAATTTTGTGTAAGAAATGAAAAGGAATTGGTTTTAAGGAATTTAATTATAATTAATTGACAAAATTTAATAATAATGTATGTAACTACTGCAGGTACGTGTCTCGACAATGCAGGTTTAATATATACTCGATTTTAGTCATTTTCATTATAATTAAATCACTGTAAATAAAATTTCCTTTTCATTTTTTAACTTTACAACTAGATAGATTAGACTTTAAGCAGTTTAAAGCCAACTAAGTCTTATAAATATGTCCATTGTTATTCTATAACTATAATATATATAAATAAATCTCACGGTATTCCTGTATCTATGAATTATGGTGCAATAAATGCTTCAACAAATTCTGATATTTCCAACCTATTTGCTACATATTTTTCAACGGTATATAGGCCTGCCACCATCATTAATTCTCATTTAAAACCAAATGACTCAGTGAATTTAAATACTTTATGTATTACACCAGAGAGTATTTCAAGTACCTTATCTTCAATGAAATCCAATAGTAGCGCTGGTCCTGATAAGATTCCTACAATATTTTTACAATGCTGCTGTGATAGCCTCACATATCCATTGCACTATATTTTCTCGTTGTCGCTTAACACAGGTGTATTTCCCGATTCTTGGAAAGAATCTTATGTGGTGCCCATACACAAATCCGGATCTAAGCATAATGTAGAAAACTACAGGCCTATATCTATACTTTCACAATTACCCAAATTATTTGAAAAGCTATTATACAACCAATTGTTTTCCAGTTTTAAGAATATCATCTCAGAATATCAACACGGCTTTTATGCAACCAGGTCTACTCAAACAAATTTATTCTTATATGCAGACTTTATTTCTAAAGCCCTAGAAGAAAGTACTGAAGTTCACTCTATTTACATGGACTTCAGTAAGGCGTTCGATAGTGTCAACCATTCGATTCTCATACATAAATTAAAATCTTATGGAGTTAGTGGCCCTCTTTTGAAATGGTTTTCTTCTTACCTGACAGACAGAAAACAATATGTTAAAATTAAATCCAATATATCTGAACCTTATGCAGCCTCATCTGGGGTACCACAGGGCTCTCACATCGGACCTTTGTTGTTCTCCATATTTATTACTGACCTTTCCGATATTTTAAAGTGCCCTCATCTACTTTTCGCGGATGATCTCAAGTTGTACTATAAAGTTAAGACCGCCACTGATTGCCAGCAAATACAGGAGGATATCAATGCAGTACATGACTGGTGTTTGTTGAACGACATGCAATTAAATATAAGTAAATGCCAATTCATTTCATTCTCCAGAAGTAAGAATCCTGTTACTTTCCAGTACATATTAGATAGGCACTTCCTTGAGAGAGTGACATCGGTACGTGATCTAGGTGTTATATTCGATTCTAAATTGTCATTTAATTTGCATATTGATCACGTTATCGATACGGCAAATAAAGCCTTAGGCTTCATAAAACGTTGCTCTACTGACATGAGTAATGTACGCGCACTAATCGTTCTTTATAATTCACTTGTAAGATCACACTTAGAATACTGTCGGTTTATATGGTCTCCTTCATATTCTATACATATAAAAAGATTGGAATCAGTGCAGAATAAGTTCTTTAAATTTATGTTGTATAAATTAAATCGTATTGGTATTCATTTACCGTTGGAGCAAATTGGTTTATATCTCGGTCTACCTTCCCTCAAACATCGCAGCAGAATGATGGAATTGTGTTTTTTATTTAAAATTTTAAATAATTTAATTGATTCCAATCAAGTACTTAATCTTATTGACTTCCATGTACCTTTAAAAACAGTACGAAATACACAATTGTTGCATAATGTATTCTGTAGGACTACGCATGGCTCGCATAGCGCCCTTTCACGGATGGTACGGTCATGTAATGAAATTTATAATAACATTGATTTTATTGGTGTATCATACAATTCGTTTAGGCTTCAGGTCGAAAAACTGTTACTTAACCCTAATTACGCTTAGTTAATTTTTAGTTATAGTGTTTCAATATTATGTATGCTTTTATATTATCTCAAATTGTAGCGTTTATATTTATTAATGTATTTGTGTTTATATTTGTAAAATCCTGTTAAATGGCTTGTCCGTTAATTACAATAAATAAATAAATAAATAAATAAATAAATAATTGATGAATCTAGAAATCTATATAACTAAATATTCGTGTCCTAAAATGAACTCAAAATTTAAATTAAATAAAATACATAATAATTTATATAAATTAGTAATTTATTTATAATTTATCACTTTAAATTTGTTTCCATTTCATTTTAAAACTTTTTAACATAAATTAAAATTCTTATAATTTGACAGAAATAAGTATATTCAAACTAGTATTGCATTGGTATTTACACTATTTATAAAATGCAAATTACTTTATCGTCGTATTTTCAATTATTGTTTAATTTACTGCAAAGACCGAAAAAATTCAATATATTTTATTATCAATTTTCTTTAGTTCTTTTATTAATTTATTTTACTAGATTAAATAATTTTAATCATTTCAGTACATTAAAAGTCCTTCAATAATAATGACATCTTTGACCAGCATGATATGTTATTCAAATAAACCTTGATTAATCTTCTTATAATCAATTTTCTGAAGAACATTTGATGCCTAAAATGTTTTGCTTTATAAGGTAAACATGAATAAACAATCTTTTAAAAATCAAAGTAAAACCACTTATATAATTTTCTAAAGTTAGTATTGCTTAGACTCGCAACAATTATTTTGCCACACTGTGACTTCTTCAGGAAAAACAATTGTTGTCAAACTAAACAATTTTCAAGAATCTAAAAAACTTTCAACATTTATAGAATAAAGATGAATTTTCAGCTTTAAGAGCTTGTTATGCCTTTCGTGCAAATTCCTTATTGTTAGTATAATTTATAAAAATAAATGCGTCGTACATTTTCTTTTGAAGATTAGAATTTAGTTTATTTACGGATTATCCTTTTGACAATACATATAAAACATATTTAATATAGCGTACAAATACAAAATATTAATCCTGCCAATTGCGCCAATTTCATATTTATAATAATATTTTTATATATCCCATCTAATAAAACTGGTACATTTAACATATATGTATAAAGTAAAATCATTTGGAATTAATTAAAAATTCAATTATAACATATAACAGAAAAAGTAATGATAAATTACTAAAATGTTCCTTAACATTATCAGGTCAATAACATATCTTGTTAGACCAAATATTTTTTGATTCAGGTAGTAGTAAAGCACCCTAATTACAAACCAGTATATAACTATTATACAGAGCGAGTATCAAACTTAATATAATTAATAAATATCGTTAAATCATAGAAAGTTTATTTTTTGAAAATATGCTCGGATAGGTCGATTAGTATTTTAAATTGCGCTCTTTTTGATGTAATAAAATTTTATACAGCGTATCCCAAATATGAGATATGACGTCATCGACTATTTTTTTTTATTACTATTCTTAAAGAGTATGTGTGCCAAATTTAAAATTTTTATTTCCCGACATTTACAAGATATTTAACAAACATTATGAAATTTTAAAAATGAATTCAACTTAATAGTCTTGCTTCAATAAATGCTCAAAATGTCCATTTTCTAACTGACAATACCCTAAACGGAACTAAAACTCGTTTAGAGCATTTTTAATTACTTCGGGGGAAATTAGCCTACACTACTATCTTATTCGTTCTTTCAAAACTTTCAACTGGTCCTCTTCTGCCAATCCATCTTCGTGGAAATACATTATTCAGGCACTCACGGACATGCCTTGAAAAATAGGACTGCGTACTGTCCTGTTCAAATCAGATCTTTCAATTCGGGATGTCGGCTTCTACAGGGCAAGGAAACAAAATATCCAAACTCGGAATTAGCTCTTCCTCCAAGAATTCTAAATATGCCGCTCCATTTAGATTGTTTGTGAAGTAAATTGGTCCTATAACTCGATCACCAACAATCCGTGATTGAGTGTGGCCTTCCAGCATCCAGTATGTATTTTTGTCTGCCCCATAACGGAAATTTTGACGATTTACCTTACAATTTAACATAAACGTTTTTTCGCAAAACTGGAGTCTTCTATCCGGATCATCTTCGGTAAGTTCCTAGAGGATTATCATTTTATAAGGATGAAATTTTTACTTGGTTGGTAAATGAGGATACTTCTCTCTAAATAAATAAATAACTTCATTTTGTGTTCTTGTTATGTCTCCATAGCCAATCATCATTAAAATTTCATTGGTTTCAGTCAAGTACAACATGTTGGTCTAATTTTTCGACAAACGGTGAACAGTCAACATAACAGTGGAACGACTAATACTCTCCTCGCTCAAACATTCCTCGAATGCACTCACTTGTTTTTATAACTAAACGTCAAAATGATAAACATTAGTTCGACAAAAAATGATAAAAACACCTTTTGGCATTGCACTTTTAAAATGCATAAAAATTGAATTAAGTTGACTTAGATTTATTCATTCCTAAAATTAGATGTTTGTTATTGAAATTTGGCACACATATGTAACTAGATATACTATTTAAGAATAATGATAAAAAAATAGAGTTGGCTTAAAAAAAATAGTCGATAACGTTTACATAAAAAAAGAGTGCAATTTAAAATAGTAATCGACCCATCCGAGCATACTTTCAAAAACTTAAATTTCTATGATTTGCCGAAAGTATTCCAAGTTAGAGACTCGCCCTGTATGCGAAGAATAAGTAATATACAAGTTCCTAGTTCGGATGATTACCTCTAGCCTTTAACAAATAAGTTCAGAATTCTTAAGAATTTTAAAATCTAATAAAATATTTGGTAAATTTACAACTAGATAGATTAGGATTTAAGAATTTTAGAACTAACAAAGGCTTATAATCATATCCAATGTTATTTTCTCAATCACACTACATTTAATACATTTAGAAATCTATATAACTGAAAATTGGTGTCCTAAAATTAACGCAAAAGTTAAATTAAATAAAACAATTTTGTATTTAAACTGTAACATTAGATTAAATTGTTAAATAGTCGAATAGGGTTAATTATAAAATAATCTATTGAGTAAATAGCCTTCACTGCTATACTTGCACATACACACTTTTTAGTCAAATTTTTATTACTATTTTTGCATAGATGGGGACAGAATTTCGTTGACGCAGTTTCCTCTCTCAATGCACGCGTGGTCACGGTCCTATTATCAAACACCAAATATAACGAAAAATATAAAAAGATGATCTAGGAGGCCAATTCGTATCACCAAACGAGACAGTATACGATTAAGGTATATCTCATGCAGTATTTGAATTATTTCACGGAATGTGTGTCACCGTCCTGTTAAAATCAAATGTCGTTTACATCAATCTCATCCAAAATCATGTAGCGATATCAAGCACCAATAATATTTACTGCTTGACCACCTATATTTTTGGAACAATTATAGTACAATGATGTTTCCAACCAAAATCCGTACAAAACAGGTTAAGGATGTCATGTTTTTCGAAACATGAGACCTCCAAACGTCAAAAGTAGCAACTTCAGCGATAATCAAAGCTATTAAGATAAAATATTCATGCATCGCGGAAAAGACTTTGTTAAAATAATCGGCAACAACTTGTTTATATCCAATAATCCATTAAACAAGGCTTCTTCGCCGTGCGTGGTTTTAGGCTATCAGTTTTGCTGGCAATTGAACGATATAAGCATGGAGGAGCAGACATTTGCTGAATATGCACTGTAGAGAACTATTTGAAATTTATAATTCTTATCCATAACGTCGAATTGATATTTCTGGACGTCAACAACACTAATATATTAAATCTTTTTTTCTTGAATAACTTTTTCACTTATCTCTCGGTGAAACATTGTGATAATAATCTTGATAATGATGTAAGAAGCAAAACTAGTTAAGTAAATATAAAAATCAGTGAATCAATTTTTTTACCTAACTCATATATTATATTTTATATAGACATTGGAAAAGCTTTGACGACAAGTGTGTTTCGCAAGATCAATTGATACTGTCCCCATGATTTTTTCAATTACTCTCTTCACAGATAATAATAATATAAATTACCACTCCGGATATTTTTACGAAATTTTCAAACTTTTATTATTTCTAAAATATTGTTCAACAATCAAAACATGTTACTACTGGCATTTTTATTTTGGCGTTTTAAAAGAAAGTTTAAGAATCATATGTAATTGTCACTTTATGATCGAAGTGTATATGAACATTATTTGTAAAAAAAGTTAGTATTTTATTCCAGGTTTATTAATTATATGTGCATTTATCATCATATATACTATCCAGCTTTAATAAGTAACGGTTTTATTAAGTAATTGCGTGTTATTAGCTCTTGATCAAGTAGTGACTTCCTGATTAATGCATGATATGTATTTTAAGAGCATAATTATATAATTTCTATTTGATTTATAATTCACTAGTCAAGTATAATATATAATTATATTTACTGTAACCTGTTAAATAAAAATAAACACGTTGTAATGTCCCATCGAACACAATACCTTTCAAATCTCTACCTAGTTGTGGTTATGTAGAATTTCTTTTATAGTACCAATGATTGAAATAATTCTCAAATATTAACGTTTAATTTTAGGTTGAGTAGATGATGGTTAATTGATTATCAATTTATTTAGAATTAAATACTAACTACACAGAAATACATAGGATGTTAGATTTCTCTTCCATCAACAATGAACTATAAAACAAATCTATCTATAATAGTTATTGATAGCGTTAACAATTTTAACTTCCTTGTGAAACATAGAACAGGAAACAACAATAAAAAATATCGCTATTTACACCAATCAATTCTATTCATTTGTTAAATCGAAAGGAAAGTTTTTTTATTACATCCAGTGAACATGCGGTACACTCTAGATTTCATGAACAATTTGAAAGTACCATTAAAAATTATTCACTTACGCCGCATCAGGTCACTTTCTTCGTTTAAAATGTTTAGCTCTTCCGAAATCTGAATTACATTAAATTCGTGTGAAAGAGGAACAAACGTGTCTCAGGATTTTTTTTGGGAAACTAATTGTGAGATAATTATGTCCGCTTTGGTACGCCCAGTGGTTTTGCAGATAAAATAAAAATTTCTCTATGTTTACATTTCGCTTACATTTGATCAATATGAGATTAATACATTTTTTGTATTTATTTGTTTGCTATATATATTATATTTTTAGCAAATATAGATTTTTATTTATGTGTTCACCTTAATTTTTTTTTAAAGCTGTTTACATAAAAACGAGTTTGTATATAACATGATTTTTCTTACTTAGTTTCTTACAACTTAAAGAATTGATTATTTTTATAGTTTCGAATTCATACCATTCATACAAAAGTATTTTGTATCATTCAATATTTGTCAAGATATTCACCAGAGAAGTAGTTGTTTCAATAATTTGTGTTGTAGGCTTAGTACGACTCATTGTTGTAGATGTACGACATGTTTTCGTGTTTTTCTAATTACTGCAACAGTATTTGTTTGAAACTTATATCATCTCATTAACCTGCCTTTCTTACATTATGGAATTTGTAACAATTTAACACGTCAGCCATGTCTTTTCTAATTTATGTGCATGGAAATAAATTATTAATGATATAATATTACTTATGATAGTATTTTTTTGTTAATGTAATCTGGACACTATTAATCTTTTATATAATATGAATAAATTAACAATAAAACCCAAAATATCTTCAGATATAACATTCCATAAATCACGAATAATGTTATTAACATATGTCATCAATAATGTTATAGTAAAGGAAATAAAAATATTAACAGAGAAAACTTTTCATTATGGATATGACATTTATAGCTTCCTAAGGCGATTTTAATTATCATACTTGGTAATTAAAACTTTGCACTAGAATAGTAAAATTATATTTAATTTAATTAAGTGGTTAATTCATTTAATTACTTCTCTTAGGATTAATAGATGTGAGAAGGGTTGATTTAATTTAATATATTTTGTTCTATTTTATTGTACTATACTCCAAATAATCGTTTGATCGTGGGCTATCATCTTATATAATAGCTCAATATATTAAAGGAATGAGCTTATAGCGAAATAAGTAGTACAAACTACCACAGACCATATTAAGGTAAGATTTGATTTGTCTCAGCAGTTATATTTTATAGTTAATTTTGTAATTCCTTTGAGAATGGTCGTCATTGACTGAAACACGTGTCAAGAAACTGAATATTTCAATATGAAACCAAACTAGTGTCTTATTTCAAAATCAGAAAATGGTGATGTGGCCATCATAGTACTTTCCCTATATTTTACTCGAAAACTATGAGGTTTACGCAAAAAGGCTATTCTTATTGATTTGTTCACTTTTGAATTTTCTATAATTATTTGTAATACAAGTTTCATGTAACTCTAATAGTTTATTAGCAATTGGCAAAAAATGTCAAAATTTTCAATTTTTCTTATTTTTCTCAAAAGTTAAGAAATTTATGAAAACTATGTTTTAATAAAACTTGTTCAGCTTTTTATTCCCTTTAACTTTTGTTTGAATCGTTTTTTAAAATTCCTTATATTTAGAGAAATATCACGAAAAAACAAAAAAACGCCTCGAGTAAACATCCACTTCCGGTCTATGAATATTAACCAAAAGCTTTTCAGTTCCAGTTTTGAACGATAAAACCTTAAGTTTACAGTTTTATCTCCATCGGATCAACAGTTTTTGAGATACAGCACCCACGGACAGACAGACAGACAGACAGACAGACAGACAGACAGACAGACAGACAGACAGACACACACACAGACACAAAAATTTTTTTTCCAAAAATTAGTGTAATGGACTCAGGGGACCTCAAAACGGATATTTCCGCAAAAAAAATTTTTCAAAAAAAAATCACGATCACAATACTTCCCCTATATACTTCGTATATAGGGAAAGTAATAATATGTTATATTTTCAATATACATTATCTGCGTTTTGTTTTCATGAAACTTTAAGCTATGTTTATTGTCTAATTGTGTTCTTATAAACTAGGCACTGTTTTAATTTACAGTTATTAATCTTACAAAAAATGCTACACTTACAGTTGCCTGTTAAATATTGATTTATTTCTGTTTGGATATTTGAGTACGTGAAGAGTAGAGTAATAATTTCTAGTAGTTAAACATATATATAATAGTGTATAATAAAAACAGTGAAGAAAATTATATATTTAATTATTATTGATTTATTTACTGACAATTATTGTTGGATATGCAATTGACATTACTTATTCAGTGATGTATCGTTGTTATTCAGATGATTTATTTATTGTACATCAGATACGTGATTTGTCCTGATACTTATAGAAACCACCTATTTTAGATTGATTTTATCAGGTTACATTCTATTCCTTAATAGGAATTTATCAACGGATAAATGTTATATGTTATTGGAGACATGGTCACAAACCTTGCTGAGGTTAAAAGAAAATGCAATTATATGCCACCCTTATCAAATCTATTATTGATTTCTTTAACAATACCAATGACTGAATACAAATTATCTTGATTTTATAGAGGTATATTAAGGTAAAATTAAATTATTATTAATTAATATATTAGTTTTTTAATAGATTAAGGATGATTTAAATTATTTTCAGAATACAAAGCATTTCACATATAGTAGGCCAGTTGCCATAGACCTTTGACTTCAAATTACCCCTTAAAATAAAAATCTAATAGTATTAAATTATGCAATTTAGGGAGATAATTTTATCTCACTTATGAGAAGATCTACGGCCTAAAATATATCAGGCAGTAATTGAATAATGATAAATCATGGTAAATGTTTTATTTAGTGCCTATGTTATGGATTACCACGTAGTAACGGTCGCAATCATCATCAGGAGTAAAGAATTGTTTCACGTAATGGAATGTGGCACCATCTTATTAATACAAAATTTTGTTCAAATTAATGTTATAAAATTTAGGTAAGAAACTTGACTAGCTTCATTTTTGAAAATATAAATATATATAGTTCAATGATACCTCCACCCCAAAATTAAATTTTGACATCATACATAAATGGGTCCTCTAAAAAAACCACCAATCTATTAAATTGAAAATATGCATCATATTTTATATGCAATATTTTCATCCACTATTTGATATTCAATAATTGTTTTAGATAACTTTTTTCGCCATTCATGGTTATAAGGCTTCAGTTCTAAAGAAAAAGCGAAGATTTTCAGTAAATAGACAGTGTGGAGAGCTGATTGAAATTTGCAATTCCTATGCACGCTTTCATTTACCTAAAAGATACAAATGTCTAATGATTAGATATAATGGATTTTCGTTGGTTTTAATTATTGGTAATCATTTTTGCTAGTACTCACATAAAGGTTTTGTTTAGGTAACTTTTTTTTTAACGTAATTATAGGAAATGTTTCTCTCGAAGATATGGAAATAAATTGTTGTACGACTTATTTTACAGGTAAAATAATTCTAATAATGACACAGTGTAACAAAATGCTAAAAATATACGCCTATCTGCACGGTCGAGATTGAAATTAAAACATTTTATGGGAAGCACATTGTGCATGTGTGTTGAAACATCTAAAAAATGTAATATCCTGATTTTTAACCAGTTCCCACTGAAACAAACAGCATTAACATTTGCTTTATTAGTTATTATTAGTAGTAGTATTTATTTGTGCAAATAACCATAATTCATAGTTTACACAAGTCCAAGAAGTAAATAAAATATGTATTATTATGCCAAAGTAAAGAAAACTAACATATACATGTATAAATTGAAAATTAGTAGAATAAATTATTATTACAACTAATAACATAATTACTAAAAACATTATTTATAATATAGAAACAATACAATGATAAAATATAATATTTTTATAGATAAAGCAGACTTAAATAACTAGGACTACACAACGAGTTTAAAACCTATTTTATTGTTTCAAATTAATTTGTTTTGTAGTCGTAGAAAGACTCACTGTTGTAGATTCAATGTTTTCGTGTTTTTTTTTAAATTTATTAATTAGTAATAACTTTATACTACACATATTAAAAATTACATCAGAAACAGGCAACTATGCATTACACAGTAATATTGCAAGTTGAAAACATCAAAATTGTAGAAATCTTTAAATATTAAGATCCTCTTTAACAAAAATAATTTCATAGAAATTAGTACCAGCTTGACTCCGTGATAATCGAATATTTTGTTGATACAGATTATCTCGCTGCATCGTATTATAAGTTTGTAAGTCATCATGCAACATATAACTGTGCATGTTCTTTGTAACAAATAAGAGGCATTCTAAAATTTATATAGATGCTAGTGTTAGTATTTTTAATTTCACAAAATATTGTTTACAATCGTCCTGGTAATATAATCGGTGACGACGTTGAATGCCAACAGACTATGATACCATAAGATAGGTGAGCATGTAATAACGAGAAATGTGCTATACGAATCATAGTTGGTGATAGATTATTTTTAAGGTTTCGAGCAAGAAATATTGATTGGTATACCTTTATGGCAATCCAGTCCTCTTCTTCTGTTCATAATAAACGAGAGATTATTAATACCCAAAACCTTGACATAGGTAGAGTCAGTATTAATCTTTACTTTGCTCAAGGTGAATATTTTTGTGACTGTTTTTTCTCCATTTAAATTATTGCTGCGAAACCAAACAGAAGCTTGTATCCTTACCTTACGTAATGAGTGTGGTATCGTTCGCAAACTTAATCTCTCTGCAGTCATCAATGCAATTTGAAAAGTCAATAATATAAATGAGGAAAATAAGTGGTTCAAGAATTGAGTCTTGTGGAACACCGCAATAAATAGACAATGGCTCTGGAAAAAAAACACCTGCTTTCTATTCGTCAAATAACTATGCAAAAGCTTTTGACTGGTTACAAGAAAATTGTAAACTTGTAGTGCTCATCAAAATGGTGTGAGGAACACAATAAAAAGCCTTGCTAAGATCTATGAAACATGCTATTGCAGTACGCCCGGCTTCGAAGATTCAATAAATTCAATTACTAGATCCATAATTGAATCGGCTGTTGATAATCCTTGACGAAAACCACACTGATTTTTAGAAAACAGATAACTCTTAACAAAGTAATCAACTATTAGCAAAGACATTGTAATTTCTAGCAAAATAAGACTATGACCAATTATTCATATTATCTTTTTCCCCTTTTAATGAATGAAAATCACTTTGGCTAATCTTAATTCATAGGAAAATATACTGAAGGTTAAAACAATATTAATTAGATCTATCAACGTGTACATTAAAACATCAGCAACTTAATTAAACTCATATTTAACTCATAAATATTAAAACTTTTATTTGTATGATGTTTAAAACAGATATATACAAGACATTTTTAAAACTAAAACTACTTTTATCGCACTTTATTCAATTTAATTTTGTTTGCAATTGAAGTAAAAAATTAATTATAATCATTTGCTAGTATGTTGCATGTGGAGTTAGTGTCCTTATTACATGGTCTCTTTTCATTGATCAAGTTCCACAATGCATTTGGAACATTTGGTGATGAGCGGATAGCAATGTTATTTTTACAAATCCTAGCAGACTTAAAAGAATTTTTATAGTGTAATGACAATTTTTTAGAGTTTAATTAGTTCAGGTGAAGAGTCCCTCTGCAAATTTCCTTAATTACGGGAAGAGTTTCTCTCATTTGTTTAATTTCCTCGGTGAACCACCATTTATTAATTATACTAATACTATTATTAACCGTTATTTTCTGTAGAAATGCTGTTTCAATGTATTTGTTCACTACATAGATAAAATTTCTACACATGGCACTATTACAAAACAATCATGATACCAGTTCTCATGATATAACAAATTATAAAGCATTTGAATATCCCTAGATGTAATTGGTCTAATGAGATGATATTATTTATTTAAAGGGGTAATTTGAGTATTTTACCTAACCTGTAAATTTTATGGCGACGCGCAGGCTCGCCAAGCCTTTTGTGGATCCGTTCTTCATCCGTGGTCTTTTCTACCTAGTTTGTTTTATTTAAGTCAACACGAAGGACCGTGTATTGTGAAACGTGTATACTTTGTTTATTCCTCTCTTTTTTCCTTACTGTACCTATGTATTATTTTATTCCTTTTGTTTGAGCATAATTGCTATGTATTGCTATAAATGCAGAGGCGTCGTTCAATCTGGCGTTTCTTGTTCGCCATCAAACTCACAACTACTTCAGTCAACACTAGGGGCTCACGCCCTAATATTTAGCAACTACCATCTTTAACTATTGTTAATTTAAACAATCCATCGCAGTCTTCATCTTCAGTTGTATCGCAATTAAGCAATAATACTGATATCAATCAAATCAGCGTTATTCATGTTAATAATAATAAAGTAAATGCAAAGTGCAACGTAGGCTCGAAGGAACGTGGAATCAGCATCAAAACCCCCTTAGCAATAATAATCCGAAGAAACAGCCCATGTCCACTGGACTGCAGCCACTGCGTGGTACAGGGGGCAACGTGGGATTAGTTTGAGGTAATAAACGCATTATCTTCCATATTCATAACTGTAACCCATCGACCACTGTAGAAGAAATATCTAGTTTTATTAAGAATAATATCGGTGTTCAAAATTTTACAGGTATTTCTCTGGCAGCTAACACCATGTATTGCTCTTTGAAATACGGCATCATGGAATCGGATATCAAAGTCTTTCTTCATGCTGACAAATGGCCTAAAAGAGTTATCGTCCGCCAGTTTAAAAATCACTCTCGAAAATTTAAATCATTATCATGCGGAGTTGATAATATCAAGATATTAGCAATTGGCACATCAGAAAATCACTAAGCTGTGTGAACACTACTTTTTTAGGGATGGACCAAAAATCCCCGCCAACCAATTCCGTCATTAACAATAATCTGTCAACGGTTGAAACTTTCCTCAGTTAATGAGGCAGTATTCTTATTTAATAATGAGATAATCGTTCTTGGTGAGACTTAGCTGTGCGATGACATATTTGACGCAGAAATTGGTTTTGATAATTACAATATTTACCGTTGTGATCGTGATCCTTCCGTCTGTGGTAAACAGCGTAGTGCTGGATGATATCAAATCACATTTAATCGGCACTGATTATGAATATCGCGATGAACTTATAGTATCTATTCTTGTTAGTCAGCAAAATGTGCTCCTAGAGGTAACTTATATTCCGCCTAATTATCATCTCTCAACATACCAACAACATTGTTCATCCGTGAAAAACTTTGCTGATATTTTACCCGACCATCAAGTTTGGCGACTCTAATCTTCCTAATGTGACATGGCTTACTGGAGATTACGGTGTATATACTAACTCTAGCAACCCGACTTGCAAGTTAATAATATTACTAACAACAATTCGGTACTGCTCGATTTGATATTTTTACAGACAATTTCGGTTGAGAAGTTGAGAGATATTTAGCTGATTATCGTCTTGTGCAAAGTGATATACACCATCCTGCTCTGGAACTAATTATGAACTTCAAAACAAGCACTATGGAAGAGTCTAATTGGAATGCTAAAGTCAAGTATGATTTCAAAAATTCAGATTTTTCAAGTCTTAACAATACTTTTATTAATACACATTGGGATTCCTTGTTTGCTGGCAAACATTTAAATAAACAAGTAAATATCTTTTATAATGTAATATATGACTCAATCAATAGTTTTTTTCCTATGGTCGAAATTAAAAGTATATTCAAAGTACCGTTTTCATAAATGGTTCACCCCCCGAGTTAAAGCAATTAGTGTTTCTGAAAAAAACTTACACTCAATATATAAACAATCTAATTTAGAGTCAGATTATGATGCCTTTAAAACAGCTCGAACTGATTGCAAAAGGCATCTATCGTAGGTGATACTAGTTTCTTCTGGAAACATGTTAAATCTAAAAGTTCACAATATACGCTTCCTAATTCTTTTGAACATAATGATATTATAATTAGTGAGGAAGAAGACATTGTGAATTCATGTGTTTCTTTCTTTGGGTCGGTATATAAAAACTCTAGTCACATAACTGTGTTGGATACGAACAATTCTCACTTAAACTTACATTATGTGCCGAATATTGGTATATCAGCTATTTTGGAAGAACTTTCCCATCTAAAGCCTAACAATTCATACCTTAACAAGTGCACTATATTTTAAGTCATTTTGTTAAATCACTTGTAATGATTTTAATTGTGCTGTTTCTTCTAATTATTGTTATTTTTATTTTTTATTATTAATATGTTATTATTGTAACGTGTTGCTTTTATATTATAATATGTCAACCCTCGTTTTAGTGTATCTCTAAGTTTTTAATATGTATTATTTTCAACACATGGCCTACCGTAAATAAATAAATAAATAGGTATTGATTTTAGTGCGAAGTATGATGCGGAAAAACTGCAAAACTTATTGAGTACAAGATTCCAGTGCAAAGACATTATCTGTGATAAGATAGTTCCAAAATATGAAAATCCAACTTTCAGCAGCTTCAAAGTAGGAGTACCTTTCTCATACAAGGACAAAATCGAAGACCCTGCTTCGTGGGAAAAGGGAATCATGCTTTCAAGATTTAATTTTTTTATAGGCAAGAAAACCCAAATAAAACCAACATAACATACAATGTCGATACAGTTATGCAAAATGAAACCGAATTTAAATTATTTCACTGCAATGTACAATGTCTATTTACTACCCTGAATGAAATAAAGCATATAATTAATGTAAACAATAATCCTAGTGTCATATGTTTATCGGAACACTGGCAGACAAAAGATCAATTGTTAACACTCAATTTAAATCAACAATATAAATTAATATCATACTTCTGCAGATCGAAAAATGAACATGGTGGTGTTGCAATATATTGTAAAACCAATACCAACGCGAGTCAGTTGAGTAATATTAATAAGTTGACTGTCACTAAAAACATAGAATGTACAGGCGTGCAAATTAATTATTTAAGAACTATTATTAATATTGTCTGTATGTACAGACCACCAACAGGTGATGTAAAATTATTTTTTACAACACTCGAAAACATTCTAGAACAATTAACAAGAAGTAACGATCATTTTTTTATAGCAGGAGATTTTAACATAAATACACTAAATCAAACTAATGAATCATTGATTTTTGCAAATATAGTGCGGTCCTATGGCTCAATCTTAACCATATCGGAAGCCACCAGAGTGCACTACAATGGCTCAGTATCATGTCTTGATAACGTTATCACAAATATGTCAGAGAACGATGTTAGATCTAATGTTATAAAAATGTTCACAACAGATCACGATGCTCAGTTAATTTTTACTAAAATTAGATTAAAAAATAATAGGCAGCAAACTAAAAGAGGTAGAATATTCTCTGATAAAGCAATCGCTGAATTCGTAAATGATATTGATGGAGAACAATTTAGTTCTGCATATACCGATTACGATGCCAATATAAAATACAATAATTTTTTCAATACTTTTATGCTTTACATAAATAAGCATTTCCCAATTAAAAATATAAAACAAAATAAAAACAAAAATCAATTAACAACTGCAAAAGATGCTGAAAAATATAAAATAAATATAAAGTTATATGAAACCTTAGCTAATTTTTCACCCGAATACAAAAATAAATTAAAGCATGCTAAATCAGAATATTTAAAATACTTAAAATCAGAACAAATAAAACAATATGAGAGTCAAATCAAAAATTCATCAAATGTATCTAAATCGGCCTGGAACATAATATCCAATATAGTAACAAAGAAGAAAGATTGTGTCAATATATTACCAAACAGTACAAATCCTGAACTTTTAGCAAATAAATTTAATTATTTCTTTAAAGACATTGCCACTAATTTACAAAATAAAAACGCAATTCAGAATCCATTTACTTGCAACATTCCAAGAAATCGAACAAACTTTAAATTTCAGCTCATTTCATCATCCGACATTATAAATGCATTATGTAAAATGGAAAACAAAAAAAGCTGTGGTTTAGATGAGATACCAGTATCATTAATTAAAAAATGTATAGCAAAAATTATTATACCTTTAACACATATTTACAACAATTCAATTCAATCAGGAATCTTTCCGGATCTTTTAAAATATTCAGTAATTACACCCATTTACAAAAAAGGTGACCCCGAATCACTAGAAAACTTTAGGCCTATAAGTGTTCTAAACACCTTTTCAAAAATTTTAGAATCAATAATATCTACACAAATAATAGACTAATACCAATAATCTGTTCAATGAAACCCAACATGGATTCCTTAAAGGAAAAAGTGTAAATACCGCATTATACGATTTACTACATCCAATCTATACAAGTATTGATAGGGGCAGAGTAGCCTGTGGAATTTTTCTGGATTTATCCAGGGCATTTGATACTATTGACTACACCAAATTATTAATAAAACTGGAGAACTATGGTATCCGTGGCCTTGCAAATAAACTTATTGAATCGTATCTACGCCATAGAAAACAAATTGTAAAAATTAAAAATAATGATAGTGGAATCGATGTAAAGTCAAGTGCCCTGGATATTACCATGGGAATTCCACAGGGTAGTATTTTGGGTCCGTTACTTTTTATTATATTCATGAACGATATAAACAACGTCACTGATAAATGTAAATTCATTAGTTACGCAGACGATACAAATATACTGTTATTAGGATCTTCATTTTCAGAGGTAAATGAAAATGGCAATATTGCAATGGAAACCATTATAAGATGGTTTAACAATAACGGTCTACTTTTAAACCAGGATAAAACTAATTGTCTTTATTTTAAATGTAATGCTGGTATATCACCTCAAACCACAATTAACCTACAAAACATTAATTATACCTTTAGTGCCGATACTAAATTTCTGGGGATTATAATTGATGACACCTTGAATTTTAAAAAACATGTTGGGCATGTAGTATCGAAACTTAATAAAGCATGTTACGGACTGAGAATATTAGCACGAAACACTAATATCAATATAACAAAAATGTTTTATTATGCATATTTTTATTCAAATCTAAAATATGGTTTGCTATTTTGGGGAAACAGCACAGATGCTAAATCAATTTTTATAACTCAAAAGCGTGCTTTGAGAATAATTTGCAATTTAAAAAATGATACAAGCTGTAGAGGTGTTTTTAAAAAGGAAAACCTCCTTACTTTCTATGCTATCTACATACTTGAATGCGTAAAATTTGTGTGGAAAAATCGACCATTATTTAATCAATCCCGTTTAGAGAGCACTTATAACACAAGGCATGGTATTGTGTACAACTTCCCAAAACACAAATTAAGCTTTTTTGAGAAGGGGCCGCACTATACGTGTATAAAAATTTATAATAATCTGCCTGTTAGTGTTAAAACTGCACAAAATTATAAAAGTATGAAAAAAATATTATGCGATTTTTTACTGTTGCTTGAACCTTATAGTATGGAAGAATATTTTAGTAGTGTTAGAATGTAACAATGCTTTTGTAGTATGTTTGTTTTTTGTGACCTGTTTTCATGTCTTACAATGTATATATTTTGATGTACAGTTCGTAACGCAATGAAAATAAATGACATTATTATTATTATTATTATTATCATAATCAGAGAAATGAATACTTATGTATTCCACTTGTAAGTAAGATATCCAAATTATAAAAAAATATCCAGGTATGAAGCCCCTCTAGTAGGAAAATTAATAGTCTTTCTAAAACCAAAACTAATATTAAAATACATTAAAATCCTTTAGTTCATTGTAGAAAATTAACTAATAATTTAAAAATACGAAAACCGTTCGTGAATCTACAACAATGAGTCTTACTAACACTACAAACCAAATTACTTGTTGAAACACCTACTTCTCTGGCTAATACCTCGACAGATATTGAATGATACAAAAGTAATTCGGGTGTTACAAATATTATTCAAGTTTATAATCATAGATTGTTGTTTCGGCCCAGTGCCGAAACTAATCGAATATAAAATAAACAATTTAGTGAAACAAACCAAGTGATTTTTTTCAACAACCTATTATTAACATAATGTTTCACCAAGTGAAAAATGAGAATCAAATACAAGATATATTTATAATCATATGCAGACAAGTGTTTTATCTTTCGATCTCTTCAGTACATCTTTATTATATTTGTATTTAAAATCAATTTATAATAAAGACTCATTGTTGTAGATTCACGAAATGTTTTCAAAACTAAAATACTTAAAAAGTCATAGATGGTTACTGTATTATTATTATTATTATTATTAACAAAATTAACATTAAAATCAACACAAATTATTAATTGTTTCTGAGTATATCTATTTAACACAAAACTGCATTTAATTAATTAAGAAATATATTGAAATTTCCGTTCGGAAATCTATAAATAACAAAACACAATTAGGACTAGAAAATGGAGAACTACATATTTCACAATCAATTTCGCGTAAATAATGACTTAGATCTACTATTTTCTAAGCTATTTTTAACTTAGGTTAGAACACCTCCGTGAGTACAACAAATTCGAGAGAAATACGATGCTACTGAAAATCCTTAAATACTCTGCAGTTGAGTTTCTTTGCGGGTTAACCAATGCTCAATAACACATATGGCGCTAAATTGTTTATCTGTACAAAGTGCTTCGTTTCAGATAATGTATTTCTAATCGATTGAATATTTACACAAAACATATTAAAAATTATATGATTATCATTTCCATATGCTTTTGTACTTTCGTGTGTGTTTTTCATGTGACAATTTTTATTGGAATTATTTATTATTTCATATGATCGTGTTTCCCATCTCTCTGAAAATTAGGATTATACAACGGCTTAAACATGCCACCAATTGCCCAGAAATTATTACACAAGACCGTTTTCTTATGTAATACTGGCAATGTATTTTTAAAACCTTTGTATTTTCCATATTTAACTAATTCCAATTTAACTAAGTTCAGTGCAAATTACCTTAACGCTTTGCAATTTTCTGTGTACATAATCCGTTATTTATGTTTTTGTTTTTCCTTATTATTTTACTGATATGTATTTGGAAATATGGAATAGACGCAGTGAAAAAGTATTTCCGCATTCTCGTGGTGCTTAGAGTTTGGCCTTCTCCTTTTGGGCTGCTGGAAACCATCTTCAGTCATAAAATCGACTGACAGGTTTTCGTCTTGCTGCTGTTGAGTTCCAAGAGGTTTGGATGGGATTGCAGCTTCGGTGCTCGTATCCTCACATCCTTGTTTCTTGTCGGAGTTGTTGCGATCTTCGACATTAGTGCGCGATGGGCGAAGATGACTACACTTTTCTTTAAGTTACCGACTTTTTCGAGCAGAAGGCTTTTACTAAACCGTAATTGAAATACTAACCCTCTTAGTAAAACAATATTTACATTTGGGTCCTTGGCTTCTTCGGCTAGTTCTCCATCATTCACATTTAATTCCAAACTACAGCACTCTTTAAATATAGCAATACATCCGTACTGATAGAGGTCATTAGCGGGCACTTTTACATCTGTCTTTATCACGTGACACTACCAAGATAAAACATTAATAATAAAATTTTAATAATGGCCCTAGCTGAGGCATTTTACTGCCTACCAGTTGCATATAAAATACACGCTGTATACTTCTCTAGGAGTGTTAAATTAATACTTTCAAATTAATATAGCTAATTTTTTCTGGATGTCTGAAAACTGCTTCTACTTTATATGCAATTCTTGAAATAGTCTGATAAATCAATAATTCTTCTTACGAGGATCATTCACCCGTTAAATCGATAGCCACGACTTCTTAGAAAAGAAATATTAGGTATTGATTGATTGTTGAGTGTTAAAAATCCATATTCACTATTTAGATAACAAAATAGTTAGATTTTCAAATTGGTTTTATTGGTTCTTCAGGTGAAGAAAATATGTAGTGTTTATAATAAAACAAATTTGAAAACGTAACAGTTTTGTTATTTAAATAGTAAATATTATATAATTCTTCCTCACAGTAGTAATAGTTTCAGAAAATTTCTTTGCATCAACTTATTTTAACAATTTTTACCTACTTTCCATTTATCCATATTTTTTCCAATAGTAGTAACGCTTGGCTCTCGGTCACATTATCCTTTCCCCGCGTTTTGTGTATTTATGTTTGTGTAAATAAGCTTACTACTTTAAAAAATCGCCCCATCACTTTAGAGTGCCATTAATTGTATCCCAATTATGAATAGCATAGGTCACCCTTCCATTTTTGTCTATTTGATTGATGGAGATGTTTTTATTTATTCTATACTTCAATTATATATTCGTTTGGTTTGATTTGTCTTTCTATTTGAAGATGACCGGTGCATTTGTTTAAGAAATTTAAACAAATATTTTACATCACCCAATAAAATGTTTATTATCGAATAATACATAATAATAAAGTATGTTATTATGTAATATATGCATTGTATTTGCTTAACTTAGAAATAAGCTAGATGTTATAACCTGAATCATCATTATCCTCAGACCTTTCTTGGATCTGGAGTGGTAAAATTTGGAAAAAAAATTATGAGTCTAAATAATATTAAAAGGATGTTGATGGATCTGGCCAAACCATTCGATACTGTATAACAGATTTTTTTTATTTAAAAGACTTTACGATACATTAAAAGTTACAGGTGTGCCTCTAATACCGAACTAGTAATAAATTTTAATATTTATCTACTTATATGGTATTCCACAAGGAACTTCCCTTGATACAATTTTATTTTTAGCGTACGCCGATGATAATCCTGTAGCACTTTTTAGGTGATTTGTTGGGACGAGACATATGTCTGAAACAGATTTATACATATTGTATTTTTAGCTGGATTGTTTGAATTGCCTTTTAAGTTTAAATTGAGATAAAATCAAATTTCTGGAAACTTGAGTGTAGATCAACCAATATTAAAATATCTTATCAAAACTATAGTCAACATAGAATAAATTCAGTTATACAGACCAAATATTAAGTATTATATATTAAAATATTACTCTTTTCTGAAATTGTTATTGAAAACAGTTAATCTAATAGGTTTAAATATGCCATTACTTTAAATTGCTAAATCATAAGTAAAAATTATTTATCATTTTTAAAGTAGCTAACATAAATTAAACGGAAGCTATAATTTATTATTAATATGTTATTTTTACCTGTCAAGAATGTCATGTCAAGAAAATGAACGCATTTATTATTACCTGACAGAAAATGCTAATAAAATATTTGTCAAATTTGGTTATATATGAGTCGCTGCTAATATTATAATAGGTTACATTGTGTATAAGTTTTTATTTCTTTTCTTTCTTCTGCTTTAGATACATTTTATATTTTATTAAGTTTATAAACCATATTATGTTGGAAGAACCTATCTGAATGACAATCTTACTTTATTTTTTAATGAATACAATACCTGTATACTTTTGTATGTAATATTAACAAAGTACAGTTTTATATATCGTATGATAAAGTTTGTGATTTAAGATGTATTACAAAGTTATATCTTCAAGCATCCAACATATGAAATTACTTTATTTATAATTTCTTAGCAATCATAATACTTTTGAAACAGGATTGTGCTAACCGTTACTATGTGGTATTTTATTTTCAAATGCAGGATGAAATAAAACAATATTTTCTATGTATATAGTGGTAAAAAAAAACATAAAAAATAGTGTTTTATTTCATCCTACATTTGAATAATATTTTTATTGAAAATTATTACGAATTTTCGTAGTAAAATTAAATATATAAACTGTTTTTAAGTGTTTTTGACGTATAAGATATATAATTTAGAAAAATATTACTATGGTTTGTCAAAGCTTATCTTTTTATTGTATTCGTAAATTTTATTTTCTTTTACTTCAGATTTATTTCCTTTGTAACGCAAAAAAAGATTATATATGCATAAACTATTCCAATTTAATAAAATGTATTAAAGTCCTTACGCCATTATAGAAAATTAAATAATAATTTAAAAATTGTAGTTTTACGAAATGTTTTCGTATTTTGAAATTATTAGTATTCCAATATATTTGTTTATACAACTTTGGACTTCTTTCTTAAAAAATTATAAATACAACAAATCAATTAAAAAAAAAACGTACTTCAAATTTTGGGCGAAAGAGGCACGGGCGGAGTTCACAATAACAAAGTGTTCTTCCACTCTAACCCTTCAATTTCCATGATGCCGAGGGAGCACTTCCGGATTCATTTTTAAATGCTTCGATTGTCAGCATGACAGATATATATATATATATATATATATATATATATATATATATATATATATATATATATATATATATATATATATAGTTTTTAGCCAAAACAGATGAATGCGTTTGATTGTGGCGTTGTTTACTAAAAATCATCACATTATCATAAAATAAATAATTAATTATAAAAATATGATAAAATTTATAATAATAAAATAAGTTTGTAACCGAAATTGCTTTCTAAAATAAGTCAACTTCAATATATGGCTTTTTTATAAAAAGAGGTCATGATTCAATACAGACATCAACTGGATCTACCAAACGAGGTTACCTCGAAAACAATGTCTTTTGGTAAAATACATATTTAATTGCCAAATTATATCGATTGCGTTAAAAATTGTTTTTACTTTCTCTATACCAAATACGGTAAATTATTGTAATTGTAATTTTGTCAACCGAAAAACAAGTTTGAGGTCATTGAGTTAGTCTATCAATTCGATATGTGTTATATTCTGTATACTACGAATTGTTTGATATAAATGAATTTATTTGTTTTTACTAGAAAATCTGCGTAATTTCACGGATCATTACATTCGCGATTAGCGCTTATTCTCGTGGAACTTTTCAAGGTCTCATATTTTAATTAATCGTTAATTCAACAAATCAAATGCTATAATTTTCAATTACTACTTAATAATTAATCATTAAATGTTTATTATTGAAACTATAAGAGATAGAGTAGTGTTTCTTGTTAGGCGGGATGGGGGTTTTTATATTGATTTCAATTAGACACATTGATATACGAATAATGTCAATTTATTACTGACAGTTGAACTTGTGCACATCAAGTATGCGTATGCACACATACGCGATGACATACAAAAATATAGTCGGAAATATATTCGAACATTACATTCCTTCCGACTTTACTAAAGCAACATTTTTACAAAAAGAAATAATTACAAACATTTCTTAGAAATTAACTTGTAATCTCTCAGGCGGTCGACGGCGCCGTTTCGGACGTTGAGGTTCACAACAAACTGAGGTGGATTCGGCAAGAGTTTCCGAGTTATGAATTTTATTGTCATCAGAATTACTTTCAGGATTTACAGTTGCCGTATCCATCCCAATTACACATACATTTTCATCATTTGAATTAGGAATTGAGCTCTCATTTTTAACATTTTCCTTCAAACTTTCACTATCACTAAAATCACTTTCATTTGACAACATTTTATTAACATGACGTTTCCAAAGTAAATCACTATCATCTACCTTAACATAATGAATTACAGCTCCTAATTTTTTCAATAGTACCACTAATCCATTTTGACTTAGCTTGTCGATAATCTTTTACCAACACCCTTTGTCCTATCTGGAAAATCACGTTCCGTTGCCCCTTAAAATTTCAACTATTACGAACTTGGGCGTTAATTAAATTATTTTTTATTTCAACTAAGGTTTTATTTTGACGATAGATATTTTCATTTGGTTTAATAAAATCTAATCTTGTTCGTAATGGACGACCTAACATTATTCGGGCTGGTGTTTCCCCAGTAGAACAGTGTTCCGTATTTCTGTAAGTTAACAAGAATTTATTTATTGAACATTTGAAATTACTAACATTGTTGTTATCTACATTTTTAGCTTCCTTGAGTAAGAATTGTTTAATTGACTTCACACTATTCTCAGCAAACCCATTCGATGGTGCGTGATAGGGCGGTGACGTTAAAAATTTTATTCCGTTCATTTGTAAAAAATATCTAAATTCTTGAGAAACAAATTGTCCATTGTCAGATACCAGCAGTTTTGGAATACCAAACCTAGCAAATGTTTTTCTTGATTTATCTATAGTATTCTGTATGGTAATGCTATGCATTAGAAAAACTTTCATCCATTTTGAATTCTGAAATTACTAATACATGCTTTCCGTGAAAGGACATAAAAAGTTAATGTGAATACGTTCCCAGACTTTATTTGGAATGGGCCATCCCTGTAATGGTACTTTATTTGGTGTAGTCCGAAATTCTTGACAAATTTCACAATTTTTACACATATTTTCTATATCTGCATTTAATGACGGCCACCATATATACATAAGAGCGAGCCAGTGACTTCGTCTTAACTATCCCTTGATGGGTATTGTGTAGTTCTTTTAAAATTATGTTACGCAAAACAACTGGAACAATGATTCTGAATCCCCATAATAATACATCATTATCCATTGTAATTTCATTTTGCCTAACAAAAAATGGTTTTAATTCCGGGTCTGAATTACAGGTTTGCGGCCAACCATCAATTAACAATTGTCTAATCTTAGTAAGAGTCGGATCTTTATTAGATTCATCTTTGATTTGTTCAAAATTCATTGTTATTTCGGAATCGTTTAAATAATTAATATAATATATATTGTTATCGTTTTCCTTATCTGTATTTTCAATTGGCATGCGTGACAAAAAATCTGCATGATTCTTTTTGGAAGTTACATATTTGATATTAAAATTAAATCCGCTAAGAAATAATGCATACCTCTGCAATCTATTTCCTGTTAATACAGGGATTCCCCTTTTTGGGCCAAAAATTGATACAAGTGGCTGATGATCGGTATATAAATTAAATTCTCGACCATATACAAATTGATAAAATTTCTTTACCCCATACACAATAGCAAAAGCCTCTTTTTCAATCTGAGAGTATTTCTTCTCTGCTTCTGATAATGTACGCGATGCAAATGCAATAGGCATTTCAATACCTGTCTTTCAAACTTGAGATAATATAGCTCCAAGGCCAAAATTACCTTTTGAATGAGGTCATAGCCAACTATGGTTCCCATTTAAAAAAAAAAATGAAAGTTTGCGTCATATCTCAGAAAATAATGTCGATAAAAATTTTCTGATTATTTTTTATTAATCTGCATAAAATTATCTAAAACTTAGTATTTTACAGTTTTTTTCCATCTTTTATAATAACCGAGATATATTGATTTTAAAAAATTGACACTTTTTACTTTTTTCAAAATATCTAGTTATCCTTGACTTTTTTGAAAACTTTGAAAGTGGAATTTTATTCGTCTCGTAAATCTACACGTCTTTCCCCATTTAACCGTTTCTCTATTTCTTATAGTTTCCGAGATCTCCATAAAGAACATCGAAAAAAACTAACCCTGTATAACAATTGTATTTTCAATGTTGAATGATTTTTGCAACTATGTTTTATTATAGTGCTTTAAAATATTATTTATTTTATTTACAATCGTATAAAAAGTAGAAGTTTTTTGCAACAATTTTCTGTTAAAAATAGTGTATTTATAGCTCTGGTGAGTGCTTTTTTTAAACTTTTTATGGCACAGAAATGTCAATTTGAATCACGTTTATTTACTTGTTGATAAGTAACGTTTTCGTCAAGGCACTCTGGACTCAATTCATTTGAATGTCTCCCATTTTCTATGATATTTATCTTTCCTTTTTCTCAAAATTTATTTTGAAGTGGTTCATGGTATTTTTCTTGGATTTGTGCTTCCTTTAGTTAATATCTTGTTATCTTCATTTTAACTTTTCTTCGTTTTTACGCCATGTTCATTCTTAGCAAATGGTAGCACTCCCTATTTCAATCAATTTTACTTTAACATTCTCAACCCTGTTTCAAATGTTTTTGCTGATAGGGTAGTAATATATTGGCTGTGTTCTCATCAATTTATTAATATTTTGAGTTTCTACATATATCAGAACTATTATTTCTAGTATCTTCTGTTCCTTTTCCCAAGGTGTCATTTTTTATTAATTTATATTTAAATTATAAGTATAGTTATTGTGCAGATTTTATAATCCAAATTCTCACTATTAAATATTTCAGCGAGCTTTTGTGATATTAAATTTAAAAATACGAAAACATTTCGTGAATCTACAACAGTGAGTCTTACTAAGACTACAAAACAAATTAATTTGAAACAACTACTTCTCTGGCTAGAACCTCAACAGACGTTGCTTTGATAGTTGTACTATTCGTAACACGCAAATTAACTTTGTTTTATTCAACGTCTGTCGAGGTACTAGCCAGAGAAGTAGTTGTTTCAAATTAATTTGTTTTGTAGTCTTAGTAAGACTCACTGTTGTAGATTCACGAAATGTTTTCGTATTTTTAAATTTATTATTTAATTTTCTACAACGACCTAAAGGATTTTAATACATTTTGTGATATTCTTTTAGCGGGAATTTAAAATGCATCAAAGTAAAAGTAAATGGTTTGGATTTGTACATAATACGTTTGTATTTACCATTTGTTCTACGTGTATATTCATAGTATCAATTATAAAGCCTCGTTTTTTTAGGATACCCAATCGGTATTAGTCTGTTATAGTTATTATTGTTTATAATTGCCATCTAACAATGACGCATAGCTATAAAAGTAATTTCCGGCTCAATCAAACCCTTTCATTCGTCTTATGCAATCATTCAGAAGCCTATTACCAAATAGTTTCTACAAATTAACGAGGCCAAATTAAATTCATTAATAACATCCTGCGACAAAACAATCCCTAATATAGACATTAACACCTTTAATGAGTAGCCACGCAGAATACGTGAAGGTCAAGGCAGAATTTCTCTTGTCTTTCATTACAATGCCCCAATAAAAATACACAAATACATTGCATGGAAAATCACAGCGAGTTTCTCCCGTTATTTAAAATATGTGACAAACTGTTTTGTTTAAAATTCACTTCCATTAGAGTTGAGGCATGTCGTTGTGGACTTTCTTTGGAACAAGGAAATAACGAGAGTGTATTTTACGCCGAGATGAGCGAATTACATGGAAATTGCGTAATTTGTAAAAGGGGAAATTTGTGTGTAATGCGAGAATTATCATTGATAAGTTTCAAGTGTTTACGTATAATTACATATGATTATTACAGTGATACAATGCAATAATATAAAATAAGATATATTGAGGTGAAAGTATTAAATATTGCTATTTCGGGATTCAACTAAAATTCAATTATCGACACCTTTATTCCGAAAATTTTAAATATTGGTTCTTGTATAATTTTAATTATTCATGAAATCCTTTCACCCGAAATATATTTCTTTGATTTTATAAATTGATGAATTATTTTAGTTAGAAGAGTTTGGTTAATTTGTTTGTTTAGATATCTAGATATAACACTGAATTATGTAATTTAATCAAAATTAATTAAATTGTTCCGTCAAAACTAATGGATTAATAGTTATTTAAGGTACAAGTGTAAAAAGTGATGCTTTATTGCACGAACTGGCGTTTAAAAACACGAGCGAGGAACGAGCGAGTTTTTTTAAAGCCAGGAGTGCAATAAAGAAACTTTTTACACGTGTGCCTTACAAAATTTTATCTTCGATCGTAAAGGATTTCAAAGAATATATTCTTATGAGTAATATTTTAATGTCATTTCAATAATTCAATTAATAAAAACATATTTCACCCGCAGTGCACTAATGAAAGCGTTACTTAGCAACCAGTAAACAAGTTGCACAAATGTCGGCCGCCATTATTATTTATGGAAAAAATGTTCGCTTTATTGTAATCGCTTCGACTTAAATTAAAATGCAATCTTCAGAGTTCTTAAATCTGCCATTTGGTTTGTATTATATATTTTATTTATAGTTTATTAGTTATTTGTATCAATTAATAAAAAATTAAGTTTTTCGTCGAAATCTATCATCTGTCAAATTTGACAATTCTGTGCAATAAAAACAGTTTGACATTACCGTGCAATAAAAACGCAAAAAAGCACTAGTGCTTTAGAAAGCCACTTTTACAATGAAAAATGATGCAAAAAGGGTCTACTTTCTGTACGATCGTAGATAAAATGTGTTAAAAATAGTTCATGTTATATTTTATTACAAAAAGTCTAAGTTCTCAACAAGTGATTAGACTTAATTTCATAACTAATAGAATATAACGCATAATTAATAAGAATATATCACGTAGTAAAAGATTTAGAGAATGTAAGGTTCCAAAAATCTTGTTTTTATTATACTACAACAATTATTTGGCCAAGCATTGCCTTATACATTCTATATAAGCAATCAAGTAAATTGTAAAACCATATTTGCCATCTACTTGATGAAGGCACTGTGTAAATAAAAACAATTTTTTATAGCCTTACACTCTATCGGTGTTTTACTTAGTGATACCTTGGAGTTCACAGCCTCATCGATTATAGAATATACATGGTTGAAGAATGCACTACAATATAATTTAAACCATAAATAGACTTAAAAAAAAAATATATATATATATATATATATATATATTATGTAATCGTTGAACCGACTTCCTTAAATTTATAGAATTACGAAACAATGTTGACTCCCGATATTCATAAATATATTTTCTATAGACTTCTTTTTTATAATAACTACTTCATAATTCAATTTTTAAATTGCCACCAGCTGCAGTAAAATAACCTGATTTTATTAAAGCTACGTATAATTAATTATAAAAATGATATAAATCTGCTGTCTATATACATATTATGCAAAACTGTTTATATCGTATGCATGGTCATCCAGCATTTTGACATCCTTTCGCAGCGATGGAATACTTTCATTTGAAGTAAATAACTGGTGCGTAATTTTGAAACATGGACAGGTGATGCAGGTATAATTAGTATGTTTAATATTGTGTAATATTTACATATGTAGGAAAAGGTCAATTACTAAAATGTTCAGATTTCGCCATTATGAGCATGAATTCGTTATTTATTAACCAATGATTCAGAATATCGTACCATCATAATTTATTTGTGCGTATATGGAAATCTTAATATTTTAATCGGTAAAATTGAATTGATTGAGTTTCTTCTGGGAAATATTAAAATAATAATTTCAATATACTTATTTTTAACTTTAATGAACGCATTATTTCTTGAGAATTAAAGGAAAATTATTAATAATAGGTGAAGAATTGATAAACACTTGGTTTATTTATCAATTCTTTACCTATTATTTTATAATGTTTCACCAAGAGAGAAAATTATTCAAGAAAATTATTTTATTGTTTGCAAGTTAATGGTTGAAAATTCATTTTAAATGCACTGTTAGATTTTGTAACTCAAACACAAACATTCAAAGAGTATTGTTGCTTTTATTTATCACTGCATTTGTTTCGCCACACTGTGGCTTCTTCAGGCGAAGAATGGTTTATTTTCAAGAATAAAGTATACGTATTTCAAATCAAACCATCTAAACCACCTATTTTATCAATTCCTATTTATCTATTTAGAGTAAATTAGTAGCTTTGCCTCATTAATTTGAATTATTGTTCTGTCAACAATAGCTGCGAACCGGTTTCGATCTATTTTGGATCTCATCAGCGTATTTATTTTATTTTTGTTTTAATACATCTTTCTGGATCTGGATCAGAATCGCTGATGTTATTTTTGTCCAATAATTTATAAAGAAATGTGAAATGGTAATTCGAAGTATGTTACTCTAAATGATTTCGATAAAATTGAGTACCAAGAAAGGGGATTAAAGTTTATAAAATACTGTAAATATCAAGCTTCGTATACGTTATCATATTCCAAAATCTAGTGGCTTTAATTATTATCTCACAAATAAAATTTTCCTTCTCAAAACTCTACAACTTTGAATTCATTTTTATATACAAACTAATCGTGATAACATGAGAATTTTATAAACTTAATTGCGTGTATTAAAATAATTATTTACTAAAAATAATATTCTTAGTTATTTGACTAGGTACTAAAATATTCTCTACCTCCGAAAGAATTGTATATGAACTAAGACAGTTGATGAAATTAATAACAAATTGTTTGTTTATTGACAGTAAATACCATATTACATACATAATATATAATATTAGAAAAATAACAATACAATATATGTACAAATGTATATAAAAATCGCATACAATTATTAAAATTCATATAGTAAACTAAAAATAACATCATAATTAGTAAACATATTTAAAATGTACAATAAAGTGAAATTATTAAATAAAAGTAATAAAACTAATAAAACTAATAAAACTAATAAAACTAATAAAACTAATAAAACTAATAAAACTAATAAAACTAATAAAACTAATAAAACTAATAAAACTAATAAAACTAATAAAACTAATAAAACTAATAAAACTAATAAAACTAATAAAACTAATAATATAACAACGGTAAATCTTTCGATTTTTCCTGATAATTAAACACAATGCATTAAAGGTTCCTAGAAAATAAACAATGTCGCAGTTATTACAATTACATGCCACCCTGGACATAACAAAGTACTTGGCATAGCTCGTACGATTTAAAGGAACATGAAACACGCGTTTAACTGAGGTGGCTCTACTAGAGACATGAATACTAAGCAATTTTGATAGTTTTGGACAGTTCAAAAGTCTATTAAGGATCTGATAGCCAAATGTAATATCAAATAAACGCCTTCAGATCTCCAACCAGTCAAATTATATTTAAAACTCAAATGCTTAGTAAAACATTTCTGTGCATGCTCTAGAAGATATATATCCTTGGCTTTATTAGGACACCAAATAAGAACACAGTACTCTAATTGAGGTTGAACTGTGGATTTGTAAAGGCATGTAAGAGTATCAATTTCTTTAAATTGGTTACTACCAACTGACTTGCTTTGGAGGTTATCTTAGCAGCTGAGAAACTCCAACTGCAATCCATAATGACACCCAAGTCTTTAACTTGGTATCTGCTACAAAGGATAGACACTCTTACTTATGAAGATTTAGCCGCATCCTATTAAGCCGACACCAGTCGGCTAACCTATCAAGGTCGTCCTGTACATATCCAGGAGTCACTACATTATTAATACTCGAATAGATCTTGATATCATCGACGTACAAAAGAAACTGAGAAAGTTTAAAGCAATCTGCAACATCGTTAACGAATATATTGAATAAAAATTGACATAAATGGGAGCCTATAAGTTGAGTAAGACTGGATACAAATATTTCAAATAATTTTTGATGATGTTTTACTAACTGGAGGGTAGGATAGAGGCCACCGACCCACCCTACATATACATATTAACTTTAATGTCTGATCGCCTGGCGGTTTGCAATAACTTTAATTACTAAATTTAAATTTAAAAAAAATGATAAATGTAAAATTTTTAAATGTGTAAATTAATTAAAATCATATACATGATACGTGAAAAAGCTTTAAATCAACCTTAAATAAGATTAGCTATAGAAGGTTCTTTATATTTGAAGCAAAATCGTCAACAATTAGTATTTAAAGTTATCATGTATATGTAGAGTGGGTGGGTGGCCTCTATAACACCCTCTAATCAGTGAAACATAAGCGAGGGTTTTAATTAAAAGTTGCAAAATATAAATAAACACATAACCGATGCTCATACAAGTCAATTTCAAAATTTAAAAAAAATGTGGTCAACGGTGTCAAACGCCTTGAAGTCAGTACTTATAAATCGAATCGACAATGTCACTTGTCTCCAATGCATCAGTCACGTATTGACCAAATACCAGTAAGTTGGTAGTCGTTAATCACCCTGCACGAAAACAATGTTGATTTTTATAAGGTTTAATTCCTAAAGAACTAGATAATAAGTACTCGGTCACAAGACGTTCAAATAAAGAATATAAATTGGACGGTGATTTGTGACAATATTTCTGCGGCCGTTTTAAAAATCGGTGTCATTAGAGCAGTCTTCCAAGTAGTAGGAAAAGTCCTCTGTTTTAGAGATATATTGAACAGCAGCCAAATAGGCCCACTAAACTCAAATTAACATTCTCTTAAGGTTATCGTAGGTAACCCGTCGAGTTCCGTGAAATTAGTTATTTTGAGATTCAATAGCTCGTGTAAGATAGAGGATATTTTGATGATCGGTCCATTATGTACACATCTTAATATCACTAGTATATGTATGAGTTATAATCGGAGGGATTGTAAACAGAACCGAAAAAATCAGCAAATAAGTCGACTATACTTTCACGACCGGAAATTTTTGTACCATAATCGTTGAACGAATCAGGGATCGTCGATGTAATAGACCTACTCGCGTTGACAAACTTCTAAAAGGACTGTGAATCAGATGTAATGCGATTTTCAATCGATGACACATAACTAAGAAAGCAGGTATAAGGTAGAAATTTGCACTCGATCCGAGCCACTTTAAACCTATTGTAATCAGATAATAGTACTGACTATTTATAATAATTATGAAGCAATTATTTTGGGTTTATTTTATTAATTAGCTCAGGATTGTACCATTTAGAAACGCGATGACTGTTTGATTTTTTAACAGCAATTTCTGAAACAAACAAATCAATGGCAGTATGTACTATTGAAAAAATTAAATCAACGTTCTGATCAACGTCATTCATTTGAAATAAGTTGTACTACTATGTGTTGCTAAATACTTCACGTAGAGTGTTAAAATCTGCCACGTTCAATTTATATTTAAATAACACGACTATTTAATATATTAATCATTTCTTCTTCTTTAATATTTTGTGGAAAATGGCTAACATCATACCTCCTGGTGTTATTAGTTATAAACGATAAATTCTCAATTTAGCATATGTTGATTTTCGCTACAAACCAGTTATCGGCATATTGTATGTTGCTTAAAACCTAGTAGACCCATGTGAAAGAGTTTTTAATATCAAGTCCACAACTTAATTTTAAAGGCTTGTTGGCATCTGATGAAATATGATTCCTTTGGCTGTTTTATTTTTCAAGTTGCAAGATTTTGGCAAAAAAACTGATACAAGTATATTATTATATTCAAGAATTTCATAAGCAACATGACTGGGTAAACACACATATTAATATTATTCCCTCCAAGTTACTTTCAATAATATAACAATCACAGATAAATAAGTAGCACATTATATTAGCTAAATAAATTATCACCCCTTTTTATCGCAAATATAAATATGATAGTTTTATTATACATCGCATAAATTTGTAATTATTTTGAAAAATATTTTTTTTTTAAATTTTTATAATATATAAATTTACAATATATAATCAATTTTTGAAATAACTATAACTTTGAACTTTGTAGGTCAATATCAAGTGATGAAATACAATGTATTTACAATTTATAGGTGAGATGTGAAATTTTAATGAATCTGATTAGAGAAAATAAAAGTTTTTGAAAGTTAAAAAAAGTGTCGCGGTGCAAAGTGAATTAAAGTGCGATGTTTTCAGGAGTGGTTCGTAATTATAAGTGCTTATATAATAATGACGAGAATAAATCAGTCTGCTTGTTAAGCAGATTAGTCAAAACCTTCGTAAATCTAAGCAGCAAAAGTAATGACTGCATCCCTTGTAGGTCTACCCTTGCGGAAGCCGTATTGGCAGTCACTTATTATTTCATATGTGTTTAAAACATCCACCATTTGCTAAAATGGTAATTTTTCCAAAATCTTAGAAATAATCGGGAGAAGTGAGATTTATTGGTTGTAGATAAAAACGTATGCACGTTTTAGACTATCTTATGCATGCATTAATTAACTCCTTTTAAAGATTAATGGTCATCCCGGAAAATCCCGACTTTTAATTTGCTTACTATATTAAGGACAGCTATTTGGCTCACCTCATGACACTTAAAGTAATAAATGTTTAATTTTAGATTAAGACCTTCCAAAAAAATAATGGGGTCGAATGGAGCTTTCGGTAAATTTTCAATAAAATTTTCCGCTATATTACAAAAGAACTTGTTAGAGGTTTCTACACCAATATCATAGTCGTTATCACCGTTTGTTTTACGTTTTGGACCATTAACAAGCGATCAATTTCTCTAAGAATTTACAATTAGCTATAAAAATATACTAACCGGCTTTCATTCAAAGCTCTCTGTTATCAACACTAAGGTTTAGCATATTTGGCGAAGGTTTTCAGTAAACCAAGTAACTTTTTTAGTTGACGGATTACTTGTTACTGTTCTTTCCGGGAAAGATATATTAACGCAGTGTTGGATCTTTCTAAGGAATGTTTCAAAATTTTCATTTATGTAAAAATGCCCGAGCTGAGTGAAACTGTAATCAGACTCAGATAGTGGCATGCCTGCCAAAGTTAAAGGCCTCAACTTAAGTTTACATGGAGATATTTCTTGATGAATGTTACGTATTTGAACACGAATCTCAATGTGATCGGATATACCCGGTTCGTTCGGTACAATAAGTAAATCATTTGATCAATATTTGAAAACATATTATTGAGACAATTATTACCCCTAGTATTGAATGTTACTCTACATGAGATGTCATAAGATAGGAATAAATTACATAATGCAAGAGCTCCATTATCATTTGAACTAAAGTGGACGTTAAAACCATCCCACGATTATTAATTTACCCATATGGTGGTGATCGTTAAATAGTTATTAATATAATGTTATATTCACTGAGAAATAATGCTGCAATTTCACATGATTTTCTACTAATAAGCATATAAGGGATTTCAGGTCTGCCTAGTGTATATACTTATTGGTATGCTGCTTCAGCCCCCATGAATAAAACGCTTCCTTGTAAACTACTGCATTAATTTCTAAGAGTTCAATCAGTGTTCACAGAAACATAGGAAATTAAGTGAATGATTTTAATTTAAGAAGGCTTAAACCTCATTTACCTTGTTTCGCAAACTATGGATATTTATAAAATATAGATTTGTACTGTTAATACCGGGTTCGTGTTAAATGTCAGTCAGATTATTTTCCCCGATCGTTGAAAAATATATCTAGTTAAAATTATGCCAGTTGGCCAGTTCGATGTATTAATTAGGGACTCGTGGTGTTTAAAATCGGCTTTATACGCGGAGTATGCAGAATTGTTTAACGATACTTTTTCGCAAGTAAAAGTATCACTGTTTCTTGTTTCATGGACATGCTCGTTTAGATTTTCCAGGGTTAATAACTTTTTAACTCGCTTAACGAATAGCCAGGTCTTCTTAGGCTCGGTCTCCAACTTGGACACTATTGCATCACCGGTGCCTGTAACTAGATGTTTCTTTGGTGGTTTACGATTTTTATATGTCACATCTACGAATTCTGCTTCTGTCCTTACTGGCAGTTTTATTTTTAATGAGTTTATTGACTGCCGGTTGCAGTTGCGGTTAAGTTGATTGATTACAATCATCCTGTTGTAGCTTAGAGTTGGGGATTTGGAGATCGTTCCTGCTGTTGCCGAGTCACTATCGACAGTTACAGGCATTGGCACTATTGGAATTTCAGCCTTGTCGCAACCTCATGGTTGATTACGACAGAAGCCGGATTATTTGGTGAAGATGGCGGGAAAACACTAACCTACGATTGTAGCTGCATATTTTCTTCTTCCAAACGTCCCATTTTATTCCAGGAGAAGATAATTGTTTAATTTTAATTAACAAACAAGATTATTTAGGTTCATGTAGCTTCATTTTCGAAGTAGGATGGCCGTTCATCGGTACGTTTTTTCGCCATGATATCTTTGTGCTTCGTGGTACTATTTTATAGTAGCATCTCATGTGTTAGTACGATTTGCACTTTTCTCACTGAACACTCGATTTGGCAGTCGAACCACATGCACATGTTTCATACAACTATCACTTGATGTTCTACTATTACAAGCTTTTACAATTTAATGACCGCCACAGTTGCCAGTCATGATGAAAAATTTATTGTGTATAAAAATATCTGAAATAGTACTCGCTGGACTATAAGTAAACAGATGGTGATTGCTTTCTAAAAATTTTCATTGCATCAAAATTTATTATCTCGGTGAATATGTTATTATTGTTCAATCTAATAAATGCAAGAACTAAAATGCTATTCTATATATGCTCAAAATAATATTACATTCATGTAAATGTCTTTGCAGTAGTCATATTTCCTACATACGTTCAAATTAATATTTAAATTTTGTAAAGGCATCTGTCTTAGCCATAGTTAAGAGTTACTTCACATTATGTTATTCTCTCAAAGGATGGTTACCATACACAATTTTTCCTACGTTTTAACACTACAATATGTGTCAAATGTTTAGAATTATTTCATTAAACTGCAGAGAATAAAGTTTTATAACAGAGTAGCATTGGATTCAGTTTAATATTTAATTAGTTTTTCAAATGTTTAGCGAAATATTTAACTGTTGCGCTATTTACAGATAGATGTTCATCGGATATACCGCACTGCTAAAACTTCTAATTAGAGAAGGATAAGTATTAACAGAGTCTGCCGAAAGAACACATTTTTGATCTTTTAAAACCTATAGCCCAGTATATGAATCGTTCACAATTCAAGAACGATAAAATACTAAAATATTTACATAGACTCCTATAATTATCTTTTGTGGGGTATATATAACTAGAAATTGATAGCATACTAGCACACAAATCTTCTAGCCCACTTAGGTTCTAACATATTGGTATTTTGAAATGAGAAATTAGTAAACTTGAATGGCAGGCTACTAGATTCTAACATTATCTCTGATATTGAAAGGTTTAATACCTCTACAAATGTTAAAAGCAAAAATTAAAAATTCAACATGAACAATAAACGATATAATTTTCGAAAGGCTCTAGAATAATATTACACTGTTTGATTGGAATTAATTATATAATACATCAGATATCAACTCGGCCTGTGATATTTTATATGAATATTTATTTAGTGCTTTTGATCGTCATGTCCAAAACTTCAAAAAAGCCACTGATCACACATTTTTTCCTTAAATCAACCGTGAAATTTAAAAACAGGTTACATTAAAAATTAAATTTAGACGGTTATTTTGCTCATTTGTCTAAATGAAGAATTGAGGGGAACCAGAAAACAAACAACCCAGATTGTGCTTTTAGAATTCATTAACTCGCAAATTTCTGTGTGTCAAACTCAGTTAACTGGTTAAACAATCTGAAGAGCGAATAAAGCAAGAGTCCAATTTGCTGTTTAATTATGTCAATACGAAATGCAATACTTTGCGAATTCCTGGTGAAATAACATACGCAGTCACATTTCTGAGTAGTCCAGAAAAAAAAAAACGTAGAATCTTTCTGTGATCATTTTAATTAAGCTTTTGTACCCAAAAAAACAATTATGATTTTACTAAACATGATCCCGTAACACCGACCAAATTCTTCGACGCTCGAAGTCAATCGGCACCATCACGGATCTACAGGGCACACGGTTAACTAGACCAGTTTGGTTTATGCGGATTAAAGTGGAATATTTAAACTCCCAAATAATATATTTGAGTCGTAAGTTTTATTGAGTCATAGTCGCCTTTCCTTCGGATATTGCCATTAGAGTTAGAAATTTAATATTATTACTTACTTAACCTCACACTGGCCTTCCTTATAAAACTTGTTGAAAAGACAAACGGAACACCATATCCAAACAAGAAACATTTACAGCAACTGTTGTCAAAAGACAAAATTAAATTATGACAAAAATTAATGCTGAGAACGACGCCTATACACAACAATTTCCTACAATCTACAAAATCACATCTTTAGCAAATCTGACACATCAAAATTGGACACTCACCACCATTAGCAATGCCAACGTTTCGCACACATTAACACGTTCACTGCTAACACAAAACCCAAACCATCTTCCCACCCAGAACGCGTTTTTTTACGTAAAACGGTGTTACAGACCCACTTCAAGCTCATATTGATGTCATTTCAACAAAATTGATCAGATTCTTGAAAATATGGCAGTCACGCAGCATGTGCGTGACCAGCACCTGGAGAAAACTGTCTATCACGCAGCATATGCGTGATCAGCACTGGACGTGTTAACAATGGATCTTCCAACTGTAATCCCAAATTCTAAACTGACGCAAAAATTAAATTCATCAATAACCACTTGGACGAAACAATTTAAACAAAAATTTCAAAATAAGAGTCGATCAACATCAAGGAATCGCAGGAAAATGTTGTTAGTACCATCACAATTTTCATGCTTCCGCTGTTTCTCCAGGTTCATTATTTTTTATACACGACACTAATTGTGTGACGAAATTTTAGTAAATAGTAGATAAGTTAGCATTGGCGGTGGATCAAGTCTTTGCAACACTCATCGCCTATCAACATGTTGTAACATTTACGTGGAATTTCGTGCTCCTTCGTCATTTCAACATTGTGGTCGGTATTTCTGAGAATACATTCAGGGAATAGGGAAAACTAGAACTAAATTCATTATCCATTTTGACCTAGCTAAACTTATCAAGCGTGAAGTGCAAGACCACATTAAAACTTGGAATACTTTTTTTCCTAACCATGGCGTTTACCACGTCCCAAATTTCAAAATAGTAAAAGTTTAACTAATTGCTATAGCTCGGTTACCAACCAAAAGGCGACACCACTCATCTGGTAACTGAATGTGCTGATTGCCGTAGACAATAAAAATTACAATTCCATACCGATACCCGTTGCCTATACTTCATGACTTCATCTACAATTGTTATTGTTGAACGTTATTTTCAAAAATTGATCTGGTCAAAGCATGTCATCTTCCTAACGATATTTCAAAGCCAACCATTGCGACACCTTTAGGTCTTCATGTATATACTAGGATGAGTTGCGGCTTAAAAACGGCGCTCAATCGTTTTAAAAGTTTATAGATCCGGTATGATTCGGCCTACCATAACTTTTTTGGAATCAATTGATACCCTAATGATCGCGAAATTATATTTTTTTTAGAGATCATAAATCTTTGAACGCTGTTATAAATTTAAACTCTGATCGTTTCTCAGGAAGAAGGCATCTTACTTTTATCACGCATTGCAAATATTATTTCTTTCACTTCATCGACATACATCTCGACCCTTTGCCAGCTTGCAACAACTACAAAACCTTGGTTTGTATCGAGCGATTTATATGTTAGTCAGAAGCTCAACTATAAGTCGAAATAACTGCAACTTTCGTTTCAGAAGAATTTTTGATATTGTTGCAATTTAACAGCTTAGTAGGTCGGTCAAATCGACAAATTAAAGACTTAATCCGAATGAGCAAAAATTATAATGACTATTAAAGTTTCAAAAATAATTGAATAATATTATTTATATCATTAAACAAACCGTTATAGAAGGTTATGCTAAATTGAAGACAGATTTGATTAGTAAGTTTCTTTTCGAAATTTTAGTAATTGATTAGAATCATATGAGCATATGACACATGCATCAAATACCATCTTAATGACTGTAACACCTCCAACGTAAATAGAATTTAACCTATATTTTACACGTGGATGAACAAATCGAGATTTACACGTTCTTGAAATTTTATGAATGCAATAACACGGTATTACGAAATGAGATGATAAATAATCATAAAATTTGTAATAACGATCGTATTACCTTTAAATGTGAACTTGTTTGTATTAGTCATAAGAAAATTATTTTGAATAGTGTAAGAACATTATTTAGATACTGTATAAAAATAATATATCAATATGCAAATTTAAATAAAAATTAATTTTCTGACATGGGAAACGTTTGCCTATAATACATCTTAAATAAGAACAAAATAAATATTGCATTTCTATCAATTACAATAACATTTTTAACAAAAAGCCTATCACTGATAACTTAAATAAATCAGGTACATACAAATGACCTCCTCAATAATGTAAATGATTATATATCGGTCAGTGTGCGTGCAATTTTAAAACTAGATTGAAGTAACGCATTCAATTATTTTTACTAAAACGAAATACATTTGCAAATCATTTAATGAAAACGAATACATCAGTTAATTTAATTCGTTTAAAAAGGGACCAAATTGCTAGAATTTTTGGTGCTACCAAAAATTGAATTAATATATTCCCCACTAATAATTAATAACACAAAGACAATTATCTTCGGATTATTAAATTATTATTGTATGTATTTTTAAATGGATAAATCATTTAATTATAACGTGTATGATGCATTATTTTTATTGATTAAGAAATATAAAAAAGGAAATAGTAATTCTTATGGTTTCTTAAAGAGTACAAAGCCTTCGTAATTTTTAAAACAACACCATGAAAGAAAACGTACATCTTGGAATATGCTCTCACTTACTACTTGTTGTAACAATATACGCAATATAATACGCATGCCGGATATTAACATTTAGATAAACAAAAACAGAAAGAGGTTTTCATAAACACACAATTACGTTCCTTGCGCCGAGATCATTTTATATTACTTGGACACCGACCTCTATTTCATTTACTATAATCGTTTCAATAATATATGCATGACTGGAATTCATTTTGCACGTTTAGAAATTAAATTTGAAAGATGGAATTAGAAATGTCAATGTATGTAAGCGAGAGTGAATGTACTGCTCGTTAATCTAACTGAATCGACTTTCCTACCAGTACAATATTTCACACTATCTACACCTTAGTATCTTATTTGACGCCAGTAATTTTTGTGCAAAGATTATCAATCAACATCTTAACTACTCGACGTAGAATCGACTATTATAGTCTTTATTCGGTTTCGACACATCCATCGTTTCGTTAGTTTCAATCAATCATTAAATGATAATAATCTACATACGGTATTTTCTGGCGTACCAATCACTCGCCTCATTAGGAAAGTTTATGTGGGTGGCTCAATCGATAAGTTCAATAGGAACTAAATATAATTTCCCACGTTCAGTTCACTCTCAATACTTTTTTGTGGATTGTTTACTTCTCTTTCATATGTGAGTTTCTGCACTTTCACCAGACACTTCACCATTACTTAATATTATGTAAAGTAATTGTGCTAACTATTCTGCATTGTCTACTTATTAGCTTACGTCATATACTCAGCTTTGTTCGTCTTGCTAATATAAAAGAAAATTTATTTCCACAAGTTTAAGTATGTGGCTACTAGTTTATAATTAGACGGAGTAATAATTCAAAACGCATGATAATTATGTTGAAATTTTATATTGCAGTCTCTCATATAGAAATACACGTATTGCTAGAGGAAACTGCTGCTAACTAATAGTCAGAGAACACTTTAAAAATATACGCTTTTTAAGATATATAAAAGAAATAAAATCAAGCATTTATATTTATTGCTTATCTACCTGTTTTTATATAACGGAATATATTATATAATTATCAGAAGGTCATTAGTATGAATTATTACTTATTATTTATAAATCCATCTTCATTGATTTATAGTTATGTGTAATATTCAAGTATTACGCCCACTTATAATCATAATGATAACAATGCGCACATTCAAACATAAAATTGATTTATTACCAATTGCTATTAGGTGGAGCTTCCATTACAAATTAACCGCCAACAAGCTGTCAATTTATACCCGGCAATTAATATTTTATTGCTAATAAAATATCTTAACACAGACACAATTTCCTGCCTAAAAGCTCAATAAATTGCGCAACATCATAAATTATGCAAACTTTCTTCCTATTTACTAGAAGAGATACCAATGGCTTCCCGTTTGGTTCAGGAATGTTTGGTACATAAATAAGTGCAGGTGGTATAATTAGAGGTGGTACGTAATTTTTATGGCATATATAACACGAGACATTGACATGTATTATTGAATATGTAGCAATCCCGCCATAAAATTAATAGCTTCGAGTAATTGGTTCTTACAGTTTAGCGCGTTTAATGAGGATAATGGAAGCCTTTCAAACTATTTTGGTAATTGTCCTAGAGAATAAGAGGTGGTCCACCTTTCTCTTTACAATGATTTATACGACAAGTAGGTATCAGCATAAGTGAGAAAATATCGTGTCAGAATAGACCATTCGTCATATTTTTCTGGTACAAACGAAACAATGGCAATGTATGTATTGTAGCAATAAATTAGCAACAAAAATTTGTTGATTTATTAATTAATATTACTTATTAATTTTAAGATATTCAAATTTATTAAACATTTAATAAATTAGTATAATCATTTTAAATATACTATTATAGGAAAATATTTCGACTTTTTCTGATAAATTTGTTTAGATTAAATAGCTTTCATTATTAAATTAATCAAACCGCATTTGATAATTCTTCATTTTAGGTATAGTTTCTATTTCATTCTACTATTTAATTCATAAAACATTATCAAAAACCTAGAAATAATTTCGTTAGTAAGCTAAAAAGCGGAATTCAGTCGTGAAGAATCTCCTTCAATTTTAATAAATTAATGGTTTATAGCAACAATACAATAATTATAATTGTTTTTTCTGAATAATTTAAAAAATTTTAATTATTTTTTTCAGATCGTTGCAGTGTTAGCAGTCGAAGTTCAAGGAAAAGTAACAAAAAAATCACAGAAAGAATTAGAACCTACTGAGAAAAAGGAACCGACGAAGAAAATTTCTGGACAAAAAGCCATCATCGCCATCGAAATCGTAGATCCGAACGATAACTCGACAAAATTAGGAAAAGGCAGAAAGCGTACCATAGAGTCATCATTAGGTTACGGATATCAAAACTTCTTCAATGTCCAACAGAGACCGCCCAAATACGAGGTGTACAAGTATTCCCAGAGAGATATTCCATCGGAAAAAGCGAATCCAATTGGGCTGACACCACCGGTACATAGTGGTCCTAATATCGACGTTCAAAAATCAGTTACGTACGATTTAGGAAGCACAAAACCGGAGTTTATTCCCAACCCAAAATATTCAAAACCCGTTGATTTGAATCAGTATTATCAACCCGGAACAACGCTGTTTTCAACATTAGATCAACAAGGTCACGTGGGAGGATTATCAGCACAAGCACCTCAACACCACCATGGCGATGCAATGGTACCAGTCATCATACTCAGAGTATTTACAAACCAGCTCTCACAACCAGGATCATTACATGCTAACATCCCCCAAAGTCATCCCTACGCTAACATTAATAACATCGACCTTCAAAATTTACTTGCTGGATATGTACAAAATCAATTAGGCTATCAACAAAACTACCACCAAGGATATCAAAATCAAGGCTTTTATTATCAACAACCACAGTATCAACAACATGCTTATCAATACGATGACGGTCTCCAAACCCACGAAAACTATCCTGATGATGCACACACAAAAGTGATATTCCATAAAGAACCGACAAAATCCAAAATCATTGCGAAAACTCCATCACCTACAGCGAAAACAGTTTCAGCACCCCAAAAGTTTAAGATAACAATTCCAGAAAACACATTTAGTAAAGTTGAAATACAAGATCATAGCTATAATCCGCAGGAGCAACAAGGCGGATATTATTACGAATCACCTGATCAACAACAACAATACTACCAACCTCACCCTCAACAGTATCAACAAGAAGCTCCAGTTCACTATCAAAATGCCAAACAGTATGTTCAAATTGAAACCTACCCTCAACAGACTCAGCAATATCAATATGAGCAACAAGCTCCTGCACAAGGATACCTTCCCCAACAACAGCAAGTATATTATCAACCTGCATATGACCAACCACAAAGCTATCAGGAACAATCCTATGCGTCCACAAAAGATTATCAAGAACCAGTTTATCAAACATCGCACCAACAGGCTTACACAGCATCTCATGGACAGGTATACCACACTCCCCAAGTCCAAGTATATTCTCATAATGCTCCTCATGAACAAAGCTATCAAGCACCTCAAGAAGAAAACTATCAAACATCTCAAGAACAAAATTATCAAGCACCTCAACAGGCAGCTTATCATAACGAGCAGAGCTATCAGAATTCACATGAAACCCAAAAACTTCAGGATGCGTCAGCAGCAGCTGGAAGGGACTTGCATACGAAGTTATATAACTATCATGCTCATGGTCCAGTACAACAACCAAAAACTAGATCTACGCATAAGAAAAGGCGGGCGAAACCACATACACAAAAAACGACTACCACTGAGAAATATTGATATGGTTAATCTTATCCAAGGCGACTGATTTAATAGAACGATAGTTTTAATTAAGGAATCAAATTGTTCATTTTCACCAGTATTTAATTAATGCTCATTTGACTACTATTAATGTTTGTTTGTGTAGTCCTCAGGTACTACAATTATTATTACGAAGATATATTCATTTGTACAGATAAAGTTATTGTATTAACTATAGATTACATATACTTTAAATATAATTTAAAATAAGGCCTGGAAAATTTGCTTTCCTTAAGCAATCTTATAAGTCAATATTTTCAATATTTTCACAGTGGTATGAAATCTGTTTTTATTAACATAGATGTAAGTTTGTATATTTTATTGCATGTTGTTGTTAAGTAATTGTTGTAGAATGTGCAATATTTTGAAGTATTATGTTTGTATTATTGTTAAATAAATATTTTTTACTTGTAATTGGTTTTGAATTATTATTAGCGGTAAAAAAGTTAGTGATTTCAGTAAGCCAATTAGATTTATTAATAATTCCAATAAAGAAAAGATTGGATTTATTTTACTCGAGCAGAAATTAATCCTAAGTAAAATATACAAAACAATTAAATTCCAATATCGTTACATTTTGCTGTAAACAAGTTTTAAAGCAATTGGCCAAGGGCAACATGCTTACTTTAATGTGGGCACTAGGCCACGCTAATATAATAGGGAATGAACAAGGCGATGTACTTGCCAGGGAACGAGCTGCGACCACCATGATCTGACCAAAGCCTACATGTGGGCTATAAAAACCACATAAAAAGGGCGTGATCCAAGAGTAGGAACAAAGTAAAAAACATGGCACTAGATAAATACCTTAGTTCAAAGACAATCCAAAATGTTTATTGACCTCTAGCCAAGCAGCACTAACTAAAAGCGAGATGAGATTGGTCACGTGTCTTCTTACAGGACATTGCCCAGTGAAGTATCATCGTCACAAGATTGGTAAATTTGACAACACCACTTGTAGACTGTGTGGATTAGCAGAGCAATCGACTGAGCACATTTTATGCATGGCAATAGCACTGGCTACCACCAGACTAGCCATAATCGTAGTCATTGAGGATACGTTAGAATGGATCGGGATATTGCCTCCTAGAAAGTAAATTGACCATACCAACGAGATTGACTTCTTCGGAACATACCAATAGTAGGGCATAAGTACAAATGATCTAATCAGGTCGCAGTGCTGTAAAGTTTATTATTATATGACGAAATGGCCCTATCTAATCTTATGTAATATAATATAACCTCAAATGTATCTCACACTTGCAATTTATTAATTATCAAATATTTTTATTGTGTTTCTTTACTGGTTATTTTATAATAACTCTAGTAATTTCTTTAGAAGGTTTTAAGGATTTGACATGGACACAAAATTGTTTTCTTTCTTGATAACATTCTAACATAATTATATATAAACATATATTAGTGTTTTTGGGTTGTCTTTGAATTCAGATTAGCTTGAGCTGCTCTTATTACATAAAGGTTCTGAGTCTAAAAGTCATTAAATTTATTTAAATTAAAAGACTTTTTGCATTGCAACGTGAACTGAGTTATTGGTAAAGCAACAAAAATTGTTTATTATTAATTGACGTACGTAATTGTCCAGATCCTTTCCATCTTGTTTTTACTACTCTCAGAATACAGACATTGTGTCGTTTCTTCTCTATAACAGTGTTAGCAAGTTTTCCTGCTTCAAATAGGCTTTGCATATTCCACATGCCAATTTTATGTTGTCTTCTTCATTTTGGTATTTCTATTCGTTTAAAACGGTCGCCCCGGAGCTCCGCAGAGATCCGATTGGGGAACTATTTAGCACTCCAGTACACTTAGCGTTGAATTATGACATCATGTGATTCTCTTTGAAAAAGAAGTTTTTAGTAGTAGTTTCCCGCTGCCTTCTTTGAGTAGTTGTTCGGCCGTACCTAACATGGTGAACAGACGCTGGTTGTAGCAGCCCACTCTGGATCAGACGCTACTGTTGTGGATTACTCTTAGCATAGTTTGTCACCTTAAACCTTACCAGCAAGGGTGAAGCATTTACTCCAGCTAGCATCGCTTTCAGGATCATTATAAATACTGCGCCCTCTCACTAGGACAAAGTGTTAATCCCCGAGAGGGAATAGGCGAAACTATTTTCATAAAGTAAGCAAATTTTTATGTGTAGAACTTACACCTAGACATACTAGTACATATTCCTCTAACTTAATTAACACAGAATTTTATTATAACTTATAATTATAATAATAATAAACTTTGATTTCATTATGATAAATTACCTAATAGAGTATAGTATTATAATACAATAATAGTAAAAATTTAGTAGAAATGGGTTAATTAAATTATGTATGCCTATCAATATAGTCATAATTAACCTAAGCTACAGACTACAAATAAAGGGACAGAAATTATTGCAATAAATTATTTTATCTAATAATCATTTCTAATTTAAGCTAATTCCAACTTGTTTCATAGAACTCTGCCATTTTATATGTTTCTAAGTCTCAGAATTATGTAAAAAGCCGTCTTTTGGCTATGTTGAAGTTTGTAATATTTTTTATACTAGATGGAAGGTGATTGAATAATTTAGAACAGAGTAATGGTATCCTTCTTCATATTTCGATAACTCGGGTTTGGGCAGTATATATGTTTGGCCATGTCTTGTATTATACAGATAGCATCAGGTCTTTATTAAATTTTTGTTTGTGTTTTAATAGAAATACAACACATTTATAAATGTACAGCCCATATAGAGTTAATATTTTTTTGATGCTTCAGCGCCTTAATTTAAGAATAATTGGGACAGCTCCCAAAACGAGAGGCAGAATCTCAAATAAGAATGTTCATTGGCGAAGTAAAATAATTTTGTAATGTCAAAATTAGTTGACTTAATTAACAACCGGAATCCGTAGGAAACTTTACTTTTTTGGCACATGCTGCCGATACATGCATTGCAAATGACAATGTTTCATCGACATGAATTCATAGAAATCAGTAGTATCAGCGTAGTATAATCTGGCTGTCTGGTATGCTGTTGGACATGTCGTTTATATAAATAAGTAGATCGAGTATGCTTCCCAGAGGAATTCCAATCTTTTTAATAAGTTTCCCCTATTCAGCGACAGACACATGCGTTTCTTAGTTATCATCTGATGAGGTTGAATATAACCCCCCTGAACCCATATCAGTATAATTTGTATAGAAGTTTGTGATTAATAAAATCAAAAGCGCGAGATATGTCCAAAAAGATACCACAGACAGTTTCATGGTTGTCTAGAGCTAATAATACCCAGTTTGTAAATTCAAAAAGTGCTGTTTCAATTTCCCGCTCTTTCAAAAATCCATGTTGGGATGGTGACAGCAGGTTGAATTTAATTAAAAAAATATAAAACGAGTACATCACACCTTCGATTATCCTGCGCTTTTATTGTTTGGCATAGTATTAACAATAATTATTAGTTCTTCGCATGTGGTTGCATGCAAGAAAATTGTGTGTTCATTGAGCGGTATATTAATTTTATCCGCATTGTTGTTAATTTTTTTAGTATTCAATATTTTTTTGGCTACTTCGTTAAAGTATTTGTTAAGTTTGCATATCAGATGTTTGGGGGATTTTATTGTTTTTTCGGTTACCGGTGGCTTCCCGAATAATTTCCCATGATGTTTTGGACTGATTTCGTGACTGAGTCATTTTTAACTCAATGTTATTAAACATTTCCACCGACAATAAATTATTATACTAGATGAAAGGTTTTGCTTCTGTTTATAAATTGGAACATATTCCAACATATGAGATTCAAGTGTTTGATAAAGCAATAGCGACTCTTTTTCGATTCAGAGTATAACCCATTTAGACCCGTAATTCGATAAATATTATACTCCCATGTGCCCGAAACTTTTTTTAAATTAATTTGTATTTGTCATTATTTCTTATGATAAAACTATTCAATCTAAGATGAAAATAAAAGAAAATTTTTAAATGCCATTTTTATTTTTGGACTTATGGCTTAGGTCGAAAACGACCGTTAGGGATAATGTGCTACAAATTAAAAATTATGTACTTTATTATAATATTGTCTATAATGTTAGCATATTGTTTGTAATAAACAAATAGTTAAATAAGTGTATAACAATTATAGATTTTATTTACGAAAACTATTAATTTTAACAATATTAACTACTTATTATATTCTATAAAAGATTTATCATGCATATCAAGGGATATTACAATTTTCACGTGCAGTTAATTTTATTTTTACAATTTGCGCTTTTTTAACCAGTTAGCACTAAATGCCTTGCTATATCTTTTTGCATTTGGCTTACTTTGATTTCTGGCTAGGATCTGGTCTCGTCAATTTGTAACCATACGTTTGGTATTCTGCTTCAACAACATGTCCAATTTATCTAATTTTGAGTCGAAACTCTTGAGATATTTACAGTTATATTGAAGGTTCAATTTAAAATGTGGTTGCCCATTTGATCTACTCCTCCCATGTATTTACTGTACATATTGATACCATAAGTGTACCTCAAACTTTTATTTACTTTAGAGAAAAGCGCGATACCTTCTTCACTGGTTCTATGCCATTTTGATTAGACAAAATGGTAACAACACTGTTATCTATACAACTTATAACTTCAATACAATTATCTTTGTCAATACGGCTATAAATGGTACCGCGATCACTTCTTTTCATTACTTTACTATTGAGCAATCTACATTTTTCGGTCCTATTTTCTCGTACTGTACCGGTAACTTCCTTCCTTCCTTGATATATAATTCAGTTATAAGTTTTGTACTACTTACATGAATGTTTAGCGAAATATTTGATCATTGATTCGTTCACAGATTTATTGGAGCATACCTCAAATACTGTTATAGATTTTTATACTTATTATCCCAAACGGTCGAAAACGAACACTTCCATTTGCATCGCCATTTATCAGCATACAAACTTGTTTTTCGATTTGATTGCTAGTTGGTATTATAATAAGTGGAGTTTTATTATTTATGAGCAGAAAATATTTATATTTAAGTTGAAATTAAATTAGTTATTAACGATTATTTTCCGCCATGTTCTTGAACAATTTTACGTACGAAGTTATTCCCATAAAAAACAAATAACTACTAAGTTTATTATGGGGTCATAAGTCAATATGGTAGCCCAAACATTACTTATACAGAGGGTATACCCTTTAGCACCATAAAATATACACAACTGACTTTTAATTAAAGGTATTTAGTACGATCGTTTCGTACCGTTTGGGATAGAGTGTTGTCTGGTCGTTTTCGACCATTTGGGTCTAAATGGGATAACTGTACTAAAAGTTTTAAAGGTCGTTCTGTCCCTATTTGAGACAGTTTTCATTGGGAAATTGGCATGAAAATGGGTTAAAAATATATTTATTAAAGTGTTATACTTATCATGTACCCATATTTTATCGTATACATTCTTAAAATTCTCTAAGGCAATATTAGGAACTGATACTTTTTCTACCATATGGTTGTTTTCTTAATCCGGTAATCAAGAATTAGTTCTTTGTAGTTTGACAAAGCGGTGTTAAGGGCCTGCACACATAATTCCGATGAAACATTGGTTATTATGTTATCAATACATTATCGTGATTAAGATGTTATCCTCGTTGGTTCTGTAAGCAAGTATTTAATGTTATATGTGTTAAAGATTTCCTTAAAATTGTCACAGGCAGTATTCTCTTTCAAAATGTCTATGTTAAAATTACCTAGTATGAAAAATGGTTTGATTCGTGATATAAGATTTCTTATTAGACTATCAAATTGTTAAAAAAAAAGTGTATATATTAACATTTGGTGGTCTATAAACCATACGTTAATAAGTGAGCCATTTACATTAACCTGCGCACACGCGCACTCGATTACCCTAGCTAGTATTATTCCTTGCAATTGCATTACTATTTTTATGGCAATATAGTGCTACACCACCATGTTCTTTTTTAGACCTACAGAAACTAGATATTAAATTAATGCTGGGAAATCTAAATATTGCATTATTATTAAACGTTGTTTCGTTGATAATTCTTCAGGGCAGGAATTTGAAAATTTTCCGATCGTTTCTTATTTCTAAAGAAATATCTGTTTATGAAAGTATTCTTCGGTAAGAAATTTTCGTTGATTACGATGTCTTCCGCTGCCACTGGAAGTCCAATTTTAAAAGAAGAGTAATCCGCGTCTTCGTATTTCGGTTTAATTTTTTTCGACAATAAATTTAATATCATCGGCTATAGATAGATATAACTTTAATTTATCACAATCCACATCTTTTCGGAGGCGAGATACAAAAATCCACTTCCGCTTTATCAAGTCTGCTAATGGCAGATTCTTGTTACAGCTGCTACCAATGAGTCGGTGAGAATTCTGTTTAGTGTTTCTTCTACGTGAAGCTACTATAGCCCAGACCTTATTTACATTTTTTTTTGGTTCAAAGCTCCAAGGTTTTTTTTTGTTTGGAAAGAATTCCATTTCGCTGCTCGATATTTTTGTTTATAGTTGATAAGTCATCCTTTGCCTTGTTGTAATGTTTTGTGGATTTCTTGATTGAATTTGCGAGCAGTGTCTTTTTCCTTTGGTTTGCGGCGTTGCTATTATTGTTTTTTTTATGGTGTTTAAATTATCCGTTAATTGTTTAATTTTCTTATCCTGATTGAAAACGTGATGTTTTTGAAGACTTACTTGTTTAGTGAGCTCTACGATCTCCTATTTTTAGGAGAATTAGAACATTTTTGGATTCCATCTTTATCACACGCGTAGCATGTCGACAAGCATATTTATCCTCTGATTTCGCACAGTTGCGGTGGAAGTCACCGTTGCAGATACAATACAACAATTCATGTTCTATGATATTGCACGCTGAGCAAACTTTATAATTATTTGATACACTTGTATTTAATCGACTTTCGGAGAGCGAACGAACCTTTTCGCCCATCTGAATGGGCAAATACAAACATAATTGAACACATAAGTGAAGTAAACATAAATGAAACAAATAAGATATTTATTTACAATTTTTTTGAAGACAGGGAATCGAGATTCACTTTGGGTTCTAGTCCAACGTTTAGGCAATAGATGGCATCTTTATGGTTTTATCGTCTCGATAAAAATACGTTTAATCAAAACAAAGTCTTCGGAATTAGAAGATGAAAAATCATCACCCAATCTCACATTCCTGCTATACTTACAGGATCCAACTTTGCTAGGGAGAAATTATGGCGAATAACTCAAGGCCAGATATTTTATCATATAATGTGATTTATATTATAATAAGGCAATTATATGTACATTTGTAGCACCAAATGCTCGTCATCAATAACTAACTATTATTAACTATTAATAATGAATACTTAGTGTTCGAAATGTATATTAAGCGTATAAAAATTAAACTGTAAAATTAATTCTAATCAGGCAATTTTTATACATGTATGGCATAATTGCACCATATTAAATTCGCTGCTCTCAGAAAATAAAAAAATAATCGATAGTAGTCCAAATAAAATTTGCGTTTATTTGTTTTTAGGACTCGTCAACCTCATAACTTCGTTTTATACATCCGCGTTTTTTAAATACCAATATGAGGTGTTAGTTTAGTTGCCTATGACCGATCTATAGTAAACCTACTTAAATTCGTTCCTGAGTTAATTGTAGATTTAATTAATAAACTTATTAATTGATAATGGTCACTTTGAGATCAAAATGTACATCTAGTTTAAATATAAATAATTTGTAAATAAAGTGTTAGTATTTTTATTCAAGGTTTAGAAAACATACTTATATTATTACAGTTACTTGACATATATAATTCTACGCTATTATTAGCATCGACTGGATTTTTAGTTTTATTATATACTTTGATTTTTTTAATTCTTTAAGAGTCATTCACAGAATGATTTTTAATTATCGGCCGGTTTGAAATTATCAGTTATTAAGTTGGTAGCATACTTACAATTTTGGGAACACTATAGAGTTTATGCATTGTATATTTTAATATTCAAAATTGCTCCTTGGTTATCAGGTTTAGTTTTATTTTGATCCATGTTCACTGGGTTTATCGGTTGTACCTCTGAGTATTTTTGGCTTCTTTCTTAAGGAACTGTCTAAAGTAATATTTTCGGAGTTGAACATTAAAAAAAATATTCTAATAATGGTCAATTGATACTTGATATCGTTTCACAAATAAGTGCAATTTTACGATGAGATTGATTATCATCGACAAGCATTATAGTAGCACAATTCTTAGACTATATGTTTAAAGAAAATTTAGAAGAGTCGAGAAATTTAATTCTTACTAAAAAAGATATAGGATTTCCCAGGGAGTATAATCTCTACTGTTGTTTCTTAGAACAATAAATATTTACATATGATAATTATTACTTAAGCTATGTATTTTTAATTATCATATAAGCGCCGTCGAGCTTTAAATTAAGCAGTACATTATTTACCAGCTACAGAAATGCAAGAGAGCTTTGATATAGCGCAGGGAAATTAATATATCTCACTTATAAATTTTAATATTCAACTGTACATTATTGTGAGATCTGCTCACATATTTCAACAGTCCTTATTAACTAAAATAAAAATGTCATCATTTTTCTAAAATGTATATATGTATATCAGTAAATTATAAATTATATATATATATATATATTGTATATACAGGGTCCTGCAACAGTGCGTCAAGCTTTCCTAGCGCCTTTCTCGTAAGAGATAGAAAAAAATGTTTCATATAAAAATTTATTGAATTAAAAATCTCTATGCCGTAAAATTATTTTCAAATATACAGGGTGTCCCAATTTTGCGTTATAACAAAAACAAACATTTTTTTAAATGGAACACCCTGTATATTTTTTCATTTTATAATTTGGATAGTATTTTATAAGTTAAACCTTTTTTTGGTTTTTAATTTCGATATGGCATTTCCGAGTTATTGACGTTTTTCTGAAAAAAATGTAAAAAGCGGAGGTTCACAAAAAAAAAAATTCTGATGTATTTAAAATTTAAGAAATTTTCTTTTTCCTATCGTTGGTCATAAGTACTGTTTATGTACCAGTGTTAAAAATTTTCACTTTTGAGGAACCCTGCCTTTGTATCAGACACGCCATTTTCTAAAATTTCAAATTGTCGTAACTCTTTTTTTTTAATGGAATCATATATTTTTTTAAATTTCATATTATTCTGCATCTAATTTCTTACAAAAAATATTAAGCATACCCTATACCTAAAAGTGATATTTTTCAAAATATAAAAAAATTTATATTTCAAACGGTCCTTGAATACGAATTTGTTTTTGAATAGATGGCCATGACTGAAAAATTCATCTGTCAATTAAACAATTAGTTTGACATGTAAATGGGAGGGGTGAATTACAAAAAACAAAAGAAGAAAGCCTATCATCAACGAGGAACCAAAAAGACATTGGTGAAGGAACTGGCATAAGCGAGAGGTCAGTACAAAGCATTCTGAAGAAAAATCGATATCAAGCATATGATATTCAGTGCTATTGGTGATTCCTTATAAACAATTTCTGGTTTTGTTAGATCTTTAGATCTAGCAGGTCATTTGGTGGGTCCATATGATATGATATGATGACATATAAAGAATATAAAAAAAGAGTTACGACAATTTGATATTTTAGAAAATGGCGTGTCTGATACAAAGGCAGGGTTCCTCAAAAATGAAAATTTTTAACACTGGTACATAAACAGTACTTATGACCAACCATAGGAAAAGGAAAATTTCTTAAATTTTAAATACAACATCAGAATAATTTTTTTTGTGAACCTCCGCTTTTTACATTTTTTTCAGAAAACGGCAATAACTCGGAAATGCCATATCGAAATTAAAAAACAAAAAAAGGTTTAAGTTATAAAATACTATCCAAATTATAAAATGAAAAAAATATACAA